>JAUPFT010000017.1:19680812-20280812 GCA_036936625.1 Parnassius smintheus behrii | reverse complement strand
TTATTTATTTACACACCATACAAAATCCCTAAACAAGAAACACAAGATGTTTATTTACTCTACACAGCAGTATTTCAGCTGACGCTTACAATTGGAAAACCTAAGCTGTAAACGTCACGTCAGTACTCTTCCCGTGTCACAATATACAAAAAATTACGCAATAGGGGTAAATAGAAAATGAAATCTGACTATTTTTAAGGAAAATAAGATGTCGCTTTGTGTGTGTGCGCGCGTGTGTGTGTGTGTGTGTGTGTGTGTGTGTGTGTGCGTGCGCGTGCATGTGCGTGCGCGTGCATGTGCGTGTGATAATATTTTTTTTACTTTTGTAGAAGTTTTTAGGTGCACGGACCGAGTTATATTTTGCGTTGTTGAGCGTTTACTTCGCTAGTAGTACGAGTAATTGCAGTTTTATGTACATTAGCATGCTGTTATAATAAAGTGTATAGTATAAAAAATTTGTGTCACTATTTGTGCAAGTCGAAACTTTTTAAAAGAGCTTACTTTGTGTACTGCCCTGTGAGCACGCTCAATTTGCATATATACATACATACATCATACACACATCAGACATCTCTCAGCCGTTTAAACACAAAATTAATTTATGAACCTTACTAAACAACAAGCTTGCGTGAAGATTGAAAGTGAGTCTATCATTAAAAATTATTCCCCGATATTTTAGAGAATGGACCCTTTTTAGTCACAGTTTGTATTGGGATACAGAATGTTATCATAATACCCTTCTAGGCTAGGACAGTCACAGTTTGTTTGGAAGGCAGAATGTCATCAGAATGACTGTGTGATATTATTTTTAAACTAGGAGGTAGTTTTGGAGACCGAATACTAAATGCCATAAGCTTTGTTTTATCAACATTGAACATGAGACTACTTAGTGTTAGCCAATCCATGACAATGTTAAGGGCAACGACGCTTAGCTGATTTATGCACCTTTTCCCACGTTGTGTCGGAAAACACCAAGGCAGTATCTGCTGCTGCAAAGCTGTAAGTTTTCCCTTATCCATACTGAGTTGACACATATCGTTCACATACACTAAAAATAAGATTATACTTAGAATAGATTAGCAGCTTAATGCTACTGTGTTTCGTATGGTGAGTGTAGAGAACCTATTTCACTGGTAACGAGGTATTCCATCTTAGTCCTCAGGGGTAACAACGCACCTGCATTTTGAGTCTTAATCAAGCATCCACTTACCATGAAGTGAACTGTGTGCTCAATTGTTACTCCTATACTATAAAGGTGTTATATGTCGGCAGACCATGGGTATTTATCAGTGCATTGATATTGTGTGCTCTGGCGACAGTATTTATTTAATTAAACAAAGTAATTACATAATTAATAAGAAAAAAACAATTATAACGTCGCGTCGCCACGTGACACCACACAAGTATTATATTTAATTACAATTCATAAAAAATAGGTTAATTTACATCCTCAAGTCATAATCGTTTAGATGTTGGATTTTATAGTGGAGTATCGTATGCGAGGAGTATTAAGGGCATCAGAACAATAGCATAGGACTACTTTTAATTGAGCAACCGACGAAACATGGGGACGAAGGTTCTCTAGTGCCAGTCCCATACTGAAAAGCGCAATGTAAGTTCCAAGAGCTGGATTGACCGCTGGGTTAGCTGGGTATGCAGAGAGCGACAGTTGGAGAAGGATGTCGTTGATGAGGTAAATTTCGGTCAGGAGTAATCATCATCATTACTTTGTTACAATATTATTATTAATAAATTTAAAACCGAAACAAATTCAATGAGCCAAGAAACCTATTTCACATAGAACTGCTGTAGGTACTATGATTATATCTCCTTGTTATTAGAGGAAAATGTCATAAAATTGATTTCGATGCGATCCCATATCGAGATGCTAATTACGTCATCACATTTTTACACCATTATTGTATTTAATAAATGCATATCTAACATTAAAAGTAATCAATATTTTTTCGTGATTAGCATTTAGCATTCATCGAACACATAAATATCATGGCAAAAATGACAAAAATCCATGTAAAAAAGGTCTATGGCAAAAATATCATGCTCTGGTACACGTATTCTTATTATAGTCGTCTGCAGCCAATTCAAAGTAAGGGACGGTCTTTTTTTAGCCTCATGTGCACTTCTTCGCTTAAGAACTGAGAAGTTAAGCCACACGGCTTAAAGTTATACTGACAGTGGCAGTATAACTTCAAGCCGTTACTTTTATATATTTTAACATAATAATATTTTTGATTACTTTAACATAAAAATTAAACCTTAAAAAAATTAAAATCAAGCTTCAACGAAAAAAGGAATAAAATAATTTTCACATAATAGCTTCAGAAGTCGGTGCTAAGTCATATTGCATAGAAGTATTAAAGCCCCGACTTCTGAAGCTAGTATGCAGAAATCATTTAATTATTTTTAATTCTTCACAATTAGCTTTAATTTTTTTAATTATAATTTATTGCCTCTTTTGAGTGGCCTAGGGAATATCAGTAGCACAAATGTCGTCAAAATAGTTACATTAAAATTTTCATCCCCTATTTCCCTAAAAACGAGACCACACCTGAAATAAAACTTATTTAATTTAAAAAAAAGAACAATTATCAAAATCGATTCACAATAGACGAAGACATCGAGTAAAGGCCAATTTACACTTCGACAAGCACAGTAGCGAGTTGACTTGCGAACCTAGCGAGTTAAGTAGAAAATCTCGTTTGAACGGCAATTAGTGAGTTTAGTAGCAAGTTAACAATGAAATTGAATGGGATAGCCGGCCGGTCTATTTTCGGCGAGTTATGACGAGACGAGATAAGTTCGAAGTGTTGCCTTCCAGCGCGTTTCTCGCCACCATAACTAAACTCGCCGCTCGTGTGAACGAGCGAGTTTAGTTCAATGCATAAGTTGAGAACGTGTTCGCGTTTAACCCTCGAAAGATAAAATTGTAGTTTTTTAACTAAACTCGCTACGAAGACATTTGAACGCTACTGTCCACATAACGGTTTACTATCAGCTGACTGTAACTAAACTCGCTACTGTACTTGTCGACGTTGAAATCGGCTATAAGATATATAGGTACAATGAAAACCAGAAGAAAATTTATATCCTATACTCTTTTTTGAAGTCGACTAAAAAATATGAGATTGCAAACTTAAAAAGTTAAAAATTAGGTAGTTATATTTATACTTGCGATTGTTGTCACTTGATTAAACTTCATCCTTATTTTTGTGTTTTGGATAAAGATATCGAATATGAGATTATGGTGAAACACAAGTACAAGTGTATAATTATAAAATCATAAAAATGGAAAAGACTGAAAAGTCTGCCTAGAACCTTATGATATAAATATGATCTTAATCGATAAAGCAATCAAATGTTAATCAACACTAAAATTAATTAATTATAAAGGTGATTCGAAGAACATTGCTTAACTGTAATATTATGTTGGCTGTACGAGATATGTTTATGGTTGTCAGTTGTTGGTAAAACGTGTAGATATGTAGGAATGTTGGCAGTAGTGCGAGATTCAGCGATTTTGTTCTAGCTTGTTAGTTATTTTGATCTGAGATACAGCAAGACCGGATGTTTAAGAATAATAATCACTATCATTATGTGCATTATTACTATAATGTTATGACTTTATGAGCAATTGTGTGATACTATGATGTGTCGAGTTAATTATAAACCTATTGCGTTAAAGACCTGTAAGTAATTGTTTTATTTGGAACATATGTTAACCACTGATATCTAAATAAAAAGGTAATTTCTTTTTTTCCTCATTTGGATGACATAGGAGGTAACAAATAATACAATATTTGCAAAAATAAAAGACTAAAAACCGATGTGTATGAGTCTATTATCTGATGTGTCTTGACTCCCGGTATCATGACAAGAATGCTCCGACTGCGCTTCCTC
This sequence comes from Parnassius smintheus behrii, assembly GCA_036936625.1. Taxonomy (NCBI): domain Eukaryota; kingdom Metazoa; phylum Arthropoda; class Insecta; order Lepidoptera; family Papilionidae; genus Parnassius; species Parnassius smintheus. The sequence continues at coordinate 20,276,894 of JAUPFT010000017.1, read as the reverse complement.
GTTCCGCTCCGTTCCGATCCGTCGTGGACAGATCCTTTAAGCTTCTTTTTTATATTTATTAAAGATTTTGTAACTTACGCGAAAACAAAATAAAAAATTACGCTATAAATAACTACTTACGAGTCACATTTTTTGAGTTTCGCGAGTTTACATACATACTCGAACCTATCAAGTTTTAATATAATTTACGTTTGCTGGTTGTTGGTTGGTGTAGGTTGTTTGTTGAGAGAAGGCACGTACCGCTGGTGGGCACAGGCCTTTCACACACAGGAATTGTACATTGCCTGAGCAACGCAGCTGATACAAATGCGGAGTTCAAGGTCACATTGCTCCACGTTACCCGTCAAATCCCAAAAATGCATAGCGTGAAAGAAATAAATTTGCTTCAAAACTTTTTTCTTTTTTTTTAAACGTTGCCCCTACACTAGGATTTTCTCCTGTGTCGTGCGAGCCGTTTACAAACATAAATTGCACAAGAACAAACATCCAGACCCGGAACAATTATTTGTAGGCCATACAAATACTTGTTCCGTGCGGGAATCGAACCAGCGACCCCCAGCGCACCACTCATTGCTAAACCACTGCACCACGGAGTCGTCAAGTCTTCAAAACTACAACGATGTTTACAAAGTGACTGCAAAGATCAACGGTTCTTTCGTGAAATCGTACATCGATATACGGGCAGTCAAGTAAATGTGCTTACAAGCGAAGTAGCTACTCTTCTGGGTCTCGAAGCCAAACCTGTCTCCGTTAATTTGAAGGGACTCTCTGGCGGTTGCATCAATAGTAACGACGAAGTCGAGTTTGAACTGGAAATTGATAACCTGCACATGACCTGTAATGCATACCTAACTGACACTGAAATGAGCGGCGTAAATCTTTTGATCGGACAACCGGTTATAAACATTGAAGGTGTGTCGTTAACTGTACTGAAGGCAAAGCTACATAGGAACTCAATTTCCATTCCGATCTGGATGCTAAAGGTTATAAACAGATTTGTGTCGTCACTGCTGCAAGCGAATGCCTACTACCAGGCATCTCCATTATCAAGGTTCATATTATTGGCATTGCGGCCAGTAACCACGTAGTAAAACCTGCGATGCACTTTGAGTTCCAAGAAGTATCTTTATCTCCGCCAGCAACGCTTCTACGCGGAAATGAAGGCTTCCTCAAGGTCGTTAATAGCGGAACTATCCTACTTCGCGCTGAGAGCTGCCAGGAACCATGCATAAATAACCACGTCAGTCAACATGCCAACATTTGCAAAATGCCACTAGAAAAATGTGTTTTACAATTGAGTGCCTCATGTGTTAATAATTATGCCATTGGTGCGGTAGACTTAGACAAACTTAGGGTAGGCCCGATAAGCAAATTTTATCATAATCATTTAATCAGTTAATTAACTCGGTATAGTAATTGTTTTGCAAGCTGTACTAAGGAGTTGGGATGTAAGGATTTAGTTCAAATGCGCATTAGATTATCCAATAGTACATCCATACGCCTTAGATTAGCACATCACGAACAGACATTGTTAGACTCTAGATGAATGAGCTATTAGAAGCAGGCATTATAAAAAAATCCGTATCAGATTATGCTTCTCCCATTGTTTTAGTCAAGAAGTAGAACAGAGATAGTCGTCTATATGTCGATTACCGAGCACTAAAAACGTTAACTATAGATATCCATTACCTAATATCGATGAGCAAATTTCTAAATTATCTGGCAAGAATAACTCCACCAGTCTTGATTTAGTCCAAGGGTACCATCAGCTCCGGATTCATCCTGAAGATACACACAAAACAGCATTTGTCACACCGCAAGTACATTACGAATATAATACCTATTAATATACCTAACCCTAATTACTACTAATTTAAACCCTTTCGGTCTCGCTAATTCTCCCTCAGTATTTTACGTTTAATAAACAAGGTCGTAGATAGTTTAGAAAATTCCATAGTAAATCATACAGATAAAAATAACTCCAATAATTTCATCAAATAGTCGTCAGACGTATTAACATTCTTTGAAGATCTCTTGCTATCGTCAGTGGATGTTCAAACAGGTTTAGACTTATTAGATAAAGTTCTTGAAAAATTGCAAACGAAGAATTTAAAATTAAATATGAGCAAATGTTCATTTTTACTTTGGATTTACTTTTAAAATAGGATTTCTTATTTAGGTTATGAAATATCATGTGATGGCATTCAACCGAGTGAATTTTAGTTGGCATCTATGTCTCAATTTCCCGTTTCGAGTAACGTATATAAATTAGTCAGTATATTGGTTATTTATGCAGTTATTTTAGGAAGTTCATCCATAACTTTGCTATAACAGCTCGTCCGCTTATCGAACTAACAACAAAAAACGTTGTTGGTATGGGGCGAGTCACAAAAATTTAGTTTTGCGAATTTAAAAAATAAATTATGTGATAAGTCGGTATTAGCGATATAGGATCCTAGTTTGCCAACAGAAATTCACACGGATGTGAGTAAATTAAGTATTGCAGGCATTCTTTTACAAAAACAGATTATTAGAGAGAGATATAGAGAAACAGACGGTAGTTTAAGTCCTGTCTTATACTTTAGTCGCGTTACCAGTCAGTAAGAAAATGTTTATCACAGTTATGAGCTGGAGTGTCTTGCAGTGGTGGAATCATTGCGAAGGTTTCGTATATATGTGTTAGGTACAAACGTCCGTATAATTACAGAATGTACTGCAGTATGCGATACAATTACTAAACATGGTCTATTTCCCCGCATTGCCCGCTGGTGATTTATAATTTAAGACTTCGATCAACAATACGATCGAAGATTCAAGACTACGATATTACTATTGACTATAGACCGGGTGAGCGTATGAAGCATATAGACGCCTCAAGTAGGAATCCGATAGATGCAGTTAATGTGTACCGTTTGGAAGTAAATGATTGGTTTAGGACAGTGCAATGTCAAGATCAAAAACCGAAACGTATTATTGATTTACTGCAAAGTGGATGCACAGATAGTGATATAGTGAATAATTATGTAAGCGTTGATGATAGGCTTTATCGTAAAACTTTGTACGGTACCCGATTAGTTGTGCCACACTTTGCTCGATTGAAAATATTACAAATGCATCATGACGATATTGGCCATGTAGGATTAAAACGGTGCTCAGAACTAATATAAATGATTTCTGATTTCCAAAAATGTCCCGATTTATACGGAAATATGTGACGTCATATTTACATTGTGCGTACGGTTAAGGAGAATACGGAAAACTTCCAAACTTCCAATTCCTAAACTTAAACTCTTTTAGTAATAACAAAGGGTAAATGTACATGTTCGTATTGACAGATGCTTTCTCTAATATATACAATTCTGTAGAGACAATCAGAGTTTTAAAACGCATATTTAGTTTATTCGGTTTCCCAGATCACATAGTTTCCGATCATGGTAAAGCTTTTACGAGTTGATTTTTCAAGAAGTTAGTAACGTAATTGAAAAGCATCTTAAACACACGTTTATAGCTATTGCTTGTCCTAGGTCTAATGGGCAGATAGAACGCACTAATCGCACAATTCTCGATGCGTTGAGAGAGCCACGGAACCAAGCGGGTCCCCTCATAATTGGGACAATAGTATACCAAATGTAATATGGGGTGTTATTACACTGTTAATGATACAACAGGGTATAAGCGATACGAATTAATAATTGCTTGTGTAGGTAGGTATTGATCAGGTTTCAGAGCCGGTGCAATCTAGACGCAATAGGGCTACTAATCGGATTAGAATAGCTGGTAAGAAAATTAAACGTGACTTTGATAAAAGTCGTAAAAATTGTACGATTTACAAAAAAAGTGATTACGTACTTTAGCGTCAGGCGCCGACTACTATCAGCATAAGGTTGATTCTAAGTTAGATGATCTGTATTCTGGCCCATATGTGATAATTAAGGAGTTAGGCAATGATGGATATAAACTAAGAAAAATAAAAGGTCTTAGAGGATACAAGAAGTTTACAAGCCTAGTATCCGCTGATTCCTTACGACCATATCGTAGCTTTGCTTCTGTGTCCGATCGCGCCAATAGTCTGGATGAACAATTGGAAACCGAAGATGTCGTAGACCTTCTTGTGAGCTACATCAAAGTTCATTACCCCGTAAATCAACTTGTTTCTTGAGCTGACTAGTAATCATAGTTTTGTTTTTTTTTCATTATATAGGAGCAATTGTTACAGATGTCGCTAGCCAACCGTTAAGATGGCTGTCAAGCTCACCACGCCTAGCCACTACGTGAGCCTTGCCCCGCCAAATTCCGAGCCGGAGAGGGGGAAGTTACCGCCAGGCAGTAAGTCCCAAAATAATGGAAGACGGCTTTCGTCCACCCGATCCCAAAAAAAGGGGACCGCTCAGAGCCGTCCAACTACAGGCCTATCACCATCACCTCCTTGTTCTCCAGAACAATGGAGTCCATTGTAAACTGCCAGCTCTTGAGGTACCTTGAGGATCACCAGCTGATTAATAATCGCCAATACGGGTTTCGTCGTGATTGATCAGCTGGTGATCTTCAGGTCTAACTGACTTATAGGTAGGCGGAGGCAGTAGAGTCAAAGGGTGAGACATTGGCCGTTAGTTTGGACATTGCGAAGGCATTCGATCGGGTTTGGCATAAAGCGTTTCTTTCGAAGCTCTCTTCCTATGGGCTTCCCAAGAAATTGTGCAATCAGATCACCAGCTTTCTTGCAGGTCGGAGCATCCAGGTCGTTGTAGACGGTGCAAGCTCCGATTACAAGTCTATTAATGCTGGTGTTTCAAAAGGCTGCGTACTATGGCCAACGCTGTTTCTTCTGCATATCAATGATATGTTGCAAACCCGTAACATTCATTGCTGTGCAGATGACAGCACTGGTGATGCTCTCTACACTGGTCGTGCCAATATTTCTCGGGAAAATGTCTCCGAGAACCGGGATAAACTTGTGTCTGAAGTCGAGTTTTTGCTGAACAAAGTTTCGGATTGGGGGCTAAATATAGTCCAGTTTAACCCTCAGAAGACACAAGTTTGCGCTTTAACCGCTAAAAAGAACCCCTTTGTCGTATTTCCTCAGTTTCAGAGCACTCCCCTCGGTGCCTCAGTTAGTATAGGCATTAGGCAGTGCAGTTTCGTGGTCACTTAAAAGAGAAGGCCAAATTGGCCTCTAAAAAGCTTGGCGTGCTCAGCAGAGCGGGACAGTATTTCATGCCGGCACACCGCTTGCAACTGCTGTGGGCTGGGGCATCCAGCGCAAGGCGGCTCGAATCGTCGACGACCGAGTGCTTTCCGATCGGCTCGATTCACTGGCGCTGCGAAGAGATGTTGCATCTCTTTGCATTTTCTTTCGCATATACCACGCGGAGGAGTTGACGAAGAGGAAAAGGGAACCTGAGGAATTGTTAGGATTAATCTCAGCCGCCAAATTTCATGAACGAACTTCGCGGCAAACATCCCGATACCATCCTCACCATCTGATTGCGTGGTCCACCACAGAACCTTTCACTAGTTTTCTTTCGCGTACGACCTCGCTGTGGAATAGTTTACCACCGGCGATATTTCCGCAACGATAAGATTTAGGGACCTTCAAGAAAAGAGCTTACTCCTTTCTAAAGGGCCGGCAACGCACCTGCAATTCCCCTGGTGTTGCGGTTGATCATGGGCGGCGGCAGTCACTTAACATCAGGTGAACCGTATGCTCGTTTGCCCCCTCTTCTATAAAAGAAGTGATATAAAAGCCCGGAGCGATCATTTTGAACATTCACTTTATAATAATAATTGTAAGTAAAAACTCTGCCCGAATAAAGGTATATATTAATCGCTGTTTATTTTTACCCCTGTCGATATAATTTCTTTTTAGCCAAAGAGTCAGAGCCACGAGATCCGGATGCCGGCCTTTACTAGAGTTTTTCTTTACAATTTATGACTATAGATACTTGTCCGTAGACTCAATATGAACGTATAAAAAATCTCTCAAATAATTTCGTTACCTTCGGTGTCTTTTTTGCGAAATGTGGAAATATGGTGGAATAAAATTTTAAACAGCATTTTAGTGTAAGTATTCTTTTATATGGCGAATCTAAAGTTTACATTATTAGGAATAAAATTGTGAATTTATTGAAAGTACCAAACTATTTAAATTTACATTTACCTGAATTTACATACAATAAAGAAGTTTTGTCGTACAAAAAAAAATTGGTTGCCTGTAAAGTCGGTATACGGGCGAAAGTTTTACGTGACAACGACTTTGAGTGGTAAAATAATTTTAAAGTGAATATTCATTCGTATAGTAGGAAGAAGGATGAAATAACACTTTTTATGTCTGTCTCTCTCGCTCTTAGGCGGGCTAACCATGCCCGAGTGGAAGGGACGCGTGCCTCTCACTCGCTCTCATTGTGAGCGCATAACGTGAGCGGAGCGTAACGCAGTTTCTTGAAGTGTCACCCGGCAAACCAATTTATAAGACGTTGTCACGTCAAAAATCTAACTACCATTAGCATAAATTGAACTATTAATATCATCGTCGGAAATTATTTATTTAATTTTTTTTTGGAAAATTAGACCTTCGTTATTTCTTTATATTTGTTCATTACCAGCAGAGTTTATTCATTACCTTTTTATGTATGTCATTACCAGATCAACTATTTTCATTACCATCACCAATCGGACAATATCTTCTTAAAATATGCATATTATAATTTTAGGCAGATACTATAAATCGCGTACATTTGCCTTGTTGTATGCTTTAAGTATTAACAAATAATATTTAAATTTTATTTCAAAATTTTGTCTAATTTGCAACAAATCAAAGAAATTCCCTGAAATGTTTCAGTAGAGCATTCCACAAATTTAAGTAAAATTATAAAATAAAGGAGTAATGTATGAGCATCATTTACAAAAAAACACTTATAAATACCAAATAACATAATATTAATAAAACAGAAAAATAAATTAAAACACGAACACAAATAATACAACGAATAAAACAGAAATTCCAAAAATAACAACGTTTGATAGACTGAATAACGCACGAGGCCTTGGAAGAACATGTACAAATATGTTTTGATTTTCAAGAAATGCTACATACCGAATCCGAATTACCCAAATAAGTGCCGACTTATAAAAATAGTACACCAAAAATTATATTTCAAATATTTGATAGATCTAAGAGAATCTTTTAAGAATTATTTTAAAAAGATTGAAATTATTAGTGAATATGTTATACCGATTATTGAAAACCCAATAATAAAAATAAATATGTTATTAATTGCACTGACTCCTGAATTATGTAAAGGTTTACCGCTTACACAACCGCTATGGAGTTTTTATATCGTTATTGAAAACCGTTATCAGATATCGTTATCAGTGGTAATGGTTTGCTACTGATTACGCAAAACGACAACCGAAACATAACCGGCAACTGTAAAACAAGTACAAAACATTTATTTTACGCATTGAAGTAATATGTACTTACGTACTATAACAGCAATATCAAACAAAAAATGTGCACTACTCTGTGTTCGTGCGGTTGGTTTTTTATCATAGAATAAACATATGTAAGTGGCACATGTATTGACAATTTCATGTATAATGTTCGTGACTGTAAAACAAGAGTTTTGGAACTTGCGTTATCTGATCACACTGCACAAGTACATACATGTCCAGTAAAAGTAAGTTATCTGATCAAACATTGGTACATTAAAACGCTACGAAACAAATAATTCATTTTCAAAAGAGCAGGTAGGTTTCAGAAAGAACAAAACTATAAATATGGCAGTTCTCTCATTTTTAAAGAGTGTTATGGTAAACATGGATAATAAAAATCATGCCTGCGCTCTTTATATGGACCTAACAAAGGCATTTGATTATGTTGACCACAATATATTGCTAGATAAGCTATTTGCCTATGGAGTTAGGGGAAATACGCATGATCTTACTAGGAGCTATCTTGGTAACAGAATACAGTCTACACACATAATGAGATTGTGTCCTCACAAAAAAATTATATGTGACTATGAATCAGAGTACAAAATCAATAACTATGGTGTGCCACAAGGCAGTGTATTGGGTCCATTATTATTTATTATATACATAAATGATCTCCCGAAAGTAACAAGCAATGACACTATTTTATTTGCTGACGACAGTACAATTATATTTAAAGGAAAAGAAAAAACACAAATAGAATTGGACATAAACGATACCTTAGATAATATTATTAAATGGTTGACTTTAAATAATTTAAAAATAAATCTGGAAAAAACTAAATTAATGACGTTTCGAAACAGAGTTCACAAATTAACGGTCATGAAAATCTACTATACACAAAGAAAAATTGAAGAAGTAGAGACAATAAAATTCTTGGGACTAAACATTGATTCTCAACTAAACTGGTAGTCACATACAGAGATGTTGTGTTCGAAACTTAACCTAGAAACTTAAACTAGACAACTGATAAACATACTTATATATTTCTAAATATATAAATATTATAGATAAATTACACCCAGACACAGAACAAATGATCGTGCTCATCACACAAACATTTGTCCTGGGTGGGAATCGAACCCACAACCTCCGGCATAGCAGTCAGAGTCACTAACCACTAGACCAACAGGCCAGTCAAACTTAATCAATATTCATATGCGATCTACATGTTGTCCAAAACTGCCAGTACATCCACAGTTTTAACGGCTTACCATGGACATGTTACTCCTCTTTTAATGTATGGTGTTATGTTTTGGGGCAACTCTGTAGGAAAAGAGTTGGTCTTTAGGGCGCAAAAGAGATGCGTTCGGGCTATATACGGAACGAAACAAACCGAGAGCTGTAGGTCGATATTTCCAAAGATTAAAATATTGACACTACTGTGTATTTATATACTGGATATGGTGCTATTTGTAAGAAATAATAGTAACTTATTTGTTAAATTAAAAAGCAAGAGATACCCTTTCCAAATAAGGTTCATGTATAACAAAACTAAACTTTTAAACAGCAGTGTATTTTGTATGATTCCAAGAGTGTATAATCATTTACTCAACTCTCTGCTTGAAATTTCAAATAATAATTTATTTAAAAAAAAAGTGAAGACACTACTTTTAGAAAAACTATATTATTCGGTAAGGGAATTTCTTGAAGAAAAATTAATAGATGTAGTATTGTAACCGGCTTAGTGGTGGTACTGTGACATTAATTAGACGTTTTATGTGACATTATTTTACAAAGTTGACATTGTGTATTAATTAGGTAATCTCATTTGACATTATTTTAATAATTATTTAGACACTGTGATTTGATATGTAATAATTTTAATTTAATCTTATAGCATATAATTAAGAATTTTTGCATGGCATGAGCCTAAATATGGCGATCAACATTGTAAATTGACCACTGTACACCATCTGTATCCATATTGCGCAAATAAAGAATTAAAAAATAAATAAAAAACAAAAGTATTTTATGAATAACAGCGGTTTATTGTTTATTTTGGAGGTAACTTTGGATTTTTTTTCTATCGAGAAAATTTCACGGAATCGTGTTTTCGTCTAACATAATCCTTAACATTAATCCTCAACTTTACCATATATTTATTTTAAAATTAATGCTGCAATATTTTCGGCATAACGGAGGATCTTGCTAAGCCATTTGAGGTTATATTTCCCCTTAAGTTGGCGATTATTCTTCATGCTTAACTACTGCTACCAGAAAATCCAATAGATTGAAATTTTGAAACAATTATAAAGATAATAAGCGACTATATTGCTCCTATTTTAGGGCCGTATGCGCTCCACACAAGATTGGTACGCCTTTACACAACGGAAACGAAACAATACCTATTTATGCTACAGAACTAAAGAAACTTACAAACGATTGCGAGTTTCTATACTTAGACTAATAAATCAATCGCCGAGAAGTTACGTTGTTTACAATTCATTAGGGATTTGAAGGACAGGTCGTTATCAGAATGAAATTGTTACAAGAATAAATAAATGTATATTATTAGAATTACTACAAATAGCTAAAGCTGTTGAAATGGAAAAAACAGACAGAAACTTTATGGAAACATTTAGTTACAATAAAGACAGAAACAATGCAGCGCGGACATTAATGAAATACATAAATATATACGGCGTCATAACCATATGTGGCTAATATAATACAATCCTAGTTTTGTATATTAGCGACCGATAAACATTCATATATTTGATAAAAGGGTTTCAATACCACAGAAAACAGTGTCCTAAGTAATTTGCAGTGATCACATCCCTTTCTTATGCTCAAATACTCTAAAAATGGTTAAATTTAAGATGCCGTTAAGTCTCGTACTGTCTTTATCGTCAAAGTGACTTAACGAAGTCTTAAAATTGGCCGTTAGTAACAAAAAGTGAGGACCGGTCGTGTTTTGTAGTTAATAAATTAAAATAAATAGTAGTAAAACAAGAACATGTGTATATCCAAATCTAAAAAATCCGGACAAGAGATAATCTGTTTCTGGCACCGAGGGTTCCGTACAAACTCTTGACTAGAAAATTCGTACGTTATGGGAATCGAGACTCGCTTTTTCCGAGTACTTTTATTAACCTTTTCCAAGTTTAAGTTTCGCTCGCGAGAATGAGTCGACATTTACAGGATTCGTATGGTCCATCTTCGGCATTTCTAGAGGTACAGCTAATTTCACCAAAATAATTAACATTATTTACTGAAGTTCATAAAGTATGAAATCACCGACCATTACTCTGACGGAACGGTAAGTAGGATTGAAGGACAAACTTAACTTTGTAGTTGAAAAAAATGTTCTTCCACACATCGGTATACGTCACGGCCTTTGAGAATACTCAAAGGTCACGGCCTATTCTCCAACTGTAAATGTAAGTTAAGTTAAGCGCACATGGGAATACCTCCTTCTCTCTTTACAGGTATTCCCCCTCGATGTTTGCAGCGTACAAGCGTAAATACATATTGTGCTTGGAACTCTCGGCTTTAAGTATAGATTTATGTATTTAGGCGTGGACGAGAGCGCGCGAAAGATCGTCATTTTCATAAAACAGTCACAAAAATATTTTTTAAAGTTATATATTATATAAACTTATATATAAAGTTATTTACACAATGGGATAAAATATACCAATAGTTACACATATATAAATATTTAAAAAATATATAATACAAAATATAAAAATATTTACACATAAACAAAAGCTTAACTATGAATTGTATAAGTTCTTTTTATTTCTAGTTGGATTCTTGATTTTTAGGCGCTAGTTAAACATAACAACGCGCTTTACGCTTAAGGTATGCAAAAAAACAATCGAGTAGAATAAATTTCAAAAATAGAAAATAATAGAAAAAAAAAGGAGTACCTATTAGTACTTGTTTAAAATGAAATTTGGCTTGTAAAAAAGCTACAAAACGAACTAAGTTCGGTATTTTTTCTATAGAGAAAATTTTATCGTATCATGTATTAATTAAGTAGAAATAATGTATCTAAAGTATATATTTATTTCAGATTCTAAATGTAATTTGCAAATAAATAAAATGGTGGAGCCACGTGTCTAAGGCTGCCGAAGTCTAATTCCCCGGTCGAACCTTAAACCTATTACGCGAGATATTAACTAAAGTGGACTGTATATGCGATTGCTTCTACGCTTTCGTAAAAGCGACTACTATGGCATGCGGTACAATGCACTCGCTCTTCCCTAAACTAAAACTATTATTGTGCCAAATCGATGAAAAGGAATCCTGCCTGATTAGGAGAGAAACAAAATTGGAGCGAGTTAAACAATTATATCAGGCAGGAAATAATTAAAGGAATATTGTCTCACCGGGGTTTCTTCTATTTGTGTAGAGCACTATAGCTGCAACTTCTGGAACCTCTTCTAGACAGACACTCTGGGGCCCCAGGGGTGCGTCGGGAAAGAAGCGTTGTAGTTTCAACGACGACTGCGGCGGAAAGAGAGCTGTTGTTCCAATGACTGGCGCGGCGGGAAGAGCTGTGTGGTTTCAACGACTGGCTCGGCGGGAAGAGACTCGCGCAACGGTCGCGCGTGTCTTATATATCCTCGGCTCCGATGATTACGTGACATTCTAGAATCATCTTCTTGCCCCTCCCACCCCACCACCCCGATGTGTCGATAGGAGGGTATGAATGATATCGTTTTTTCGGAAAGGAACAAGCGACTTATGGCACCTAAGTAGTTACGTTGTACCAGTTCTGGCGCACTTGTAGAAAGGTTGTACCAGTTCTGGCGCACTGAGTCACAAGTACGACGTTCGTCGACTCACGATCCTAAAAAAAAAAAAAAAAAAATGGTTTTGGCATGCTCTGATCACGAATCTGCGGTCCATTTTTGCGTAGGATGCACGGTTCCGGAGATGTGCAGATCAATTAACTCTTATCTAATTGATATCCGCTTCGAGCCTCCACCGTCATTAGCGCTCCATTGTTCTTATCTACTTATCTATTGTTCATTCAATACCGTCATTATCTATTCTTCCTCAGCGTGGTGATATTGTTATATACTCCTTTGTTCCTATCTACACTAATCTGACTCATTAATAAAACACATTACCCAATTTTGTTAAAATTTTTATTTATAAAATACAAAATCTTATTACTTATTATCTATAAAATAGGAGCGAAACATCTCATCCACTAAAATATCGTTGTACAATGTGTTCCCTGTAAATATACTCGTAAAACTATGCATTGAACATCCCTGAAACTTATATAGCAAATACATTAAGCAATATTCGCCACAAACTGAAGTCCACTCATTCTGAATCCTATCAACATTCCAGTTCCATCTTTTACAATTTCTTTTAAAAAACTCTAGATGATATCGTACAGGTGCCCGTCCGAATGAATCAAAATATTGACCGACGTCATTCGTATCGATATATAAAGCTACCCAATGTGACCCTGGTTTATCATCTGTATCCAAATTGCATATTATATACGTTGGTACGTGGGTGTACATGGGTAGTTTATTGGCAGCATAAACATTATTTTCTAGAGTGGGGTGAATCTTTTTCAGATGTTGTTGTACATCTAGTGTATCCATAATATTACTGCTATTAGTAGATTATTACAGTACCAATCTACTCAATGACTAATATAGGAATGATCAATTATAGTGATATCTAAATATTAAATTACATTCTTTGTGTTATACAAATCGTATTTGAGTCACCAATACACTGAACAAGACACGACAGGAAGGACGTAGGAATGTAGAGATAAGCAACAGAATGTAAGGTAAGCTTGTTGACGCATAAAGATACTATCAATTCTACTGCAGAAATTCTTTAGATTAGAATTATTACTCACTGGTACTATATAAGACCAAGCAACTGCAGTCATGGAGTTAGTGTATGGTCGTTTGGCCGCAGTGGATCTATCAATACTACGTTTGTGTTACTTCAACGCATCAAAGGCCATGGATGTAAGTGTTTATTCTATTGACAAACTTACTTTTCTTTCTGTTATTTTCTTACGTGTGTATGATTTAGTGTTAACAAATTATATTTAAATATTATGTGTGTGTATATGGTTAAGCCGTGGTAGCTCAGATGGTTAGCGCAAAATGTAAAATTCACAGTACGCGACCCGGGTTCGATCCCCGCCGGCACCAATTAAATTGTTAATTACAATTTTAAGTGTTAATTTACCACGTGCTCAGCGGTGAAGGAAAACATCGTGAGGAATGCATGTCTGAGATAATTTCGAAGGCATGTGAAGTTTGCCAACACGCATTGAGGTATTGCAGCGAACATTTCCTAGCCCTAAAACCCTCTCAGAAATGAGAGGAGGCCTATGTTCAGCAGTGGACTTTAATAGGTTGTAACTTTAGCTTTTTTAACTTTTATGATTAAGTGTTACCAAATTGATATTAACATGATAACTGTGTTGTTGCAGAAATCATTGAGCTTCGATGAAAATACATATAAACAGTATTACTACTCGCCACTCTCCCCTCAAGAAGAGAGTGATGACATCGTCATTAATAATAACACATGCGATGGTGGAAAAAGAAAATCGCAATCGATTGATCATTTTTTTGAAGCTGAATCAAAAATAAAAAAGAGGAAGCTGTTATCATCAACCGTAGCACGAGCCGCTAGAGATGGTGTATCATACATTTCTACTAATTCTGACGATGGAGACCAAGCGACGCATCTCATCAAAATTGAAATGTACGATATGAAGAAGCTATCCAAGATTCCAACTACTGTCATTGGAAACATGCTTCCACGAGGATTAAATATTACGTAAAGACTAATAAGGATAGCATCTACGACAACACAAACGCCCTCGTATACAATATTACAAAGACAATAGCAGAAAGTGAAAAAGTTAAAAAATACTTTTTTAACAATGACAGTCATTAGCTGATCATTAGTGAATGTGATTCTGTTTACTTAAATTACAGGAAGACAAGAGCAGAAGAAAGAGATGAGTGTGGCATACGTGTACAGAACACATCATTGAAGACCAAAACTACAACACTGAGTGGAGATGAAAACGAGAAGAATATGCAGTACTCAAGAGCTGAATATCCATTCTTCAGTTCAAAATCTAGCCGGTTGCTCAGTTTCGAAAACTGGCCTCTCGTTATGCGACAGAAACCTGAAGATCTTGCAGAAGCCGGTTTCTTTTATACTGGCCATGCAGACAGGACCAAGTGTTTCCATTGTGGTGGTGGCTTAAAAGATTGGGAAGATGATGATGATCCTTGGCAGCAGCATGTTCAGTGGTTTAGTCAGTGTGCTTATGTAAAATTTAAACTCGAACAGAGTTTTGTATTAGATTAAATAGAATATTTATAAAGAAATAAAAAATAATATATTGCATACAATTTGTTTTATTTAATTTTATAATGTTTCACATAGTTACATACACACAAAATGCATTACACATAACTCATAAAATCTAACACACAACACATATTATAACCTTAACTACTATAGTCTACAGTAACATTTCTGTTTTTATCTATCTCAATAATATTATCAAACTCAGCATAAACTATACAGTTAATTGTTTGTATTAGTGAGGATTCAAATCGTACTTCTAATCTTACACTACCATGCTTTATGAGATTCCAATGAGCTGATGAGTTGGCTGATAAATCAGGAGTTAAGTCAAATGCTAATAGACAGTAACCTCTGGCATACTGTTCACAAGAGATTCCATTTCCTTCATTAAGAAAGTGAATACCAGTTCCCGAGAATAGAGTATGATATGCTGATGTAAATATGCTATTATTAAAAGATGGTTGCAAAGCTTTTGAAGGTATTTGTTGATTGTTGTTGTATATAAGCTGAAAGAATTAATACCATAGTTTTCAAAGTTAAATGGATTTTTAGTAAGGGAACCATTAAATGCAGAATTGTTCACAAATCCAATTATACATCTTTTGGGTACCTGCCCTAAAAATATATTATCAAGAGTTTTTCCTTGAACACCCGATGGAATTGTTAAAACTTTTACTTCAGCTCGAGTAATAGGATATTTAGCAGTGGTAGAAGCTAAAACTTTTTGATGTGCGAGTAATACGCTTGGATTAATTCGTGCTCGTCGAACAATAAGAGTTGCGTCCGTAATGCAAACTTTAAACTTTACATCGTTTGACCCAGCAATTAAATTAAAGCTCTCTCTCGATCGAACCAATTTAACACTCATTTCAACACCATTAATTAAAAATTTATCTTGGTTGAAAATGTCACCGTGAAGATGACCAATCATTTCTATTTCCTTACTTTCACTAATCAATTCCTGTCTTTTAACAAATCCCATGTTTTTACCATCCGTAGAATCCATTTTTCCTGCTGTATCATCATACCAAAGACTACAAGTAAGATGAGATTGTTTAGCAGCAGGAGCATAGTTTAAAAGGGTTTCCATGTATGCTCGATATGCATAGGTATTATTAGGTGGTGATACAAGTTTTTGGTTTAAATAAACATCAAGTTGACTAAAAAGTGAATGCAGCCAATTATTTACAGGTGCTACTATTGTAGTAGATATCAAGTTAGTTGAATCTTGATTTAATACTTTTGCCTTTATGTGGAGTAATGTATGAGACAAATCTATGTAGTCATCGCCTGTCCCAGGAACTTGAAACTCGATAGGTCCATCATCACCAAGAGATGAAATTGGTTTATAATGAATCCACAATCCATTTTCAATGCTAGTTTGTGTAGACGGTAGTGCAAACAAATCCAATTCTGACTTAACGCACTCGCAAGAATGATTATGAAGGAAAGACATATTTAATTTGAAAATATATCTTTGTTATTTTTTGGTTTTAGACCAAGTTTTTTCGCAGCTTTCACTTTAGCAGTTAATGGTGGAATGAACGAGGTCAATCGTTTTCTTTTAGTTTTATATCCAGATCCTGTCATGTTAAATTGATCAATTTTCTCATCAGCCTTTCGTTTTAAATTCGTACTAACTTGCTTTAGACGATCTTTTATTGAGGCTTCCATAGGACGCGCTTGAACCATATCCGATAAAAGTCCTACTCCAGCGCTTAATGCCTCCTTACCAATCACTCGAGCACCACTTGAAAGTAAAGGTAAAACTGATCTAAATAACCCCCCTAAGAAGCTCCCAATACCATGACCGCGTTGGTATGGTGCACCCTTATAAATTACTCCAACTCCTGACCCAGCTTGATGTGTATAATAATTTTCATATGGACATTTATGATGATCACGAAGAGAATTCATTATAATAATTTTCGGAAATGTAGTTTAATACACACGGTTCCAAACTGGAATGGTATTTTTTGTCCTGTGCTCGATCTTATAACTATTTCCAGCGTATCGAACTCTCTTCGCATAACAGGTAAGTAGTGAGGTTGAGAGAAAACGTGCATTTTATTTGCACCATAAATGTATTTTGTAGGATCTAATGAAATGACTCTTAGTAAAGGAGTCATAACATCACCCACAATCTGAGGATCGATAATGTCACAATATAGAAAGAGTTGAGATGGTAACCCTAAGTGTAAATTAGCAGGACACTTTCCAAAATTTCTCTCTAGGAGATTTTTATTTGGTTCATAACCTAGTTGTAAACTTAATTTGGGTGATAATGTTACGGATGTTATATTTTTATCCAAAACAGAAATAGACACAAATTTTGTTATTTCATCATAGCGAAATTTCAAGTTCTCTCCGATACCATTTAACACTCTTAAAATATGCTCAACGTTATCATAGTTGGTAGCTGGAATATGTTTTTTGTAGTACACTGTGGATGGTTTATCTTCATTAGGTATTAACATAGATTTTGTAATGTATATAACATTTTCATGATCTTGAACAGTAAACATGGTACATGGATATTGAAACTCGACAACTCCAACCGACCATTCACCTTCTAATTTAATAGCTTTCGGTAATTTCGTTGAAAAATTTGTGGTCTTGTTATCAGGAAAGTATTCCATTGAACTATTGCTGAGCAAAGTTAAATAAAAACTTTCTTTATTCATATTTCTTTTAAACTAGAAGCTAAAATCCAACTGTTAAATTTATCTGGATAACCTTTCCACTTCACTAATACTTCTTTTCTGTTACCTGAGTAACGAGTGTCAATTATTTTATCTATTTTATATTGTGAGGTGGGGTTGTAAGTGATTTTCTGTAATTCTCTTTCATAAAAAGTACCAACTATTGGTTCATTTTGTAAATCTGTTATTGTATAAACAACCCATGGAGATCTATCAATTATTGAAGATATAATAAATATTTCATCACTCCAATTTGATTCATATCCTTTTTGGAAAGCATGTTTATATTTAGTTATTCGAACATAATCACCCACATTGAAATTTGGTTTAGGATTTTCTAAAGAAAGTTTGTTTGACCGTCTATCATAAAGATTAGTCCAAACTGTCATAATATTGTTGGAATTTACATCACATGGGCACATCTTAATACTAGAGTGAAAGCTGTGATATAAAACATCTATATATCTATAAGTATTATTATGAGTGAAATAACGCCACATTTTCATTTTTAGTGTTCTTTGAAATCGTTCAACAATACTGGCCTTAATGTCAGGATTGTTAGTGGTATAGTAATTAATCTTTTTGGATTTAAAGTATTTTTGTACATCTTTTGAAACAAATTCTGTACCTTTATCAGATTGTATGTGAGTAGGTGTTAAATTACTTTCAGTAAATATACTTTCAAAACATTCTTTAGTTGTTTCTGAGTTTTTCTTTTTCATTGGTCTTGCAAAAGCATATTTACTAAATACATCAATAACACAAAGTATATACTTGAAACCATCATTATATTGAGAATAAGTTCGCATATCACTTAAATCAGCTTGCCACAGTTCATTAATATTTGATAGAATGTACCTATTACGCGGGAATTTTTTTCGAATGGGTTTATGTAATGTGTATGTTTCTTGTGATTTTAACCATTCCTTTACTTGCTTTTTATTCATTTTACCCTTCATGGCTTTTGATAATTTATCAATACTACCAAAACCAGCGGGATTAGATGGATCATAATAAATCCTGTTAATTTCTTCTAGTACGGGGTCCATTTTTCCCACTCAAGCCTTTTACGTATTTTAGTTGTAGACTTTTTATCTCTACTGCTCGGTGTAGAAAACTCTTGAAATTCAATCTCAGAGGGTTTGTTCAGATCTTTTGCTTGAAGTTGGTTAATAAACTCACATCTCTTTGGATTTCCAATATAAGTAAGTGGTACTTTAATATCTTTTAATGCTTCAGCAAATCTATCCCACCCTACTGGATCACTTCTTTTTAAGGGTCTTAGTGAATCATTTATTAAATCAACAATATTACTTCCAGGAATTTTTTCATTATCAATTATGACTGTACCTTCATTATCCCAATGTATTTTACCTTTACTTGTTTCAACTAAGTTTAATAATAACTGTCCTTTTTTATTATAAGTTTTTGGTATTAAACTGAGTATTTGAGCTGGTGTGTAAAGTGGATTTTCAACATTTTCTTTACTTTTGATGGATCGATTCTCCTCCAACAAAGATTCAGCATCAACTGAAGTTTTTAGATCTCTATCTTTATTTTTAAAACCAATTTTAGACTCGTTTGAATCTTCATTAGATGTATCAGAATAAATTGGTAATCTGAGTGGTTGACGATCCTCTTCGGTAAAATGAAGGTATCTTTGCAGTGTTTGTAAATATAACATCCATTTCGTTCGGTCTTCCATCTTACTATTCATAATATTTTGCATTTCAATATCTAATCGAGATAAACTACTACTCGTATTAACCTTATTTCTTGTTTTAATTTTTCAATCAATCCAGGTTCGATAAGTATCATTTTCTTTGCATTTTCCATGTTAACTGGCTAGTCCACTCACTAATCCACTCAATATTGCACCTAATAATATTGGTAAGAAAGCCCCTCCTTTTTGTATAATTATATTTTTTCTTAGTTTATGTTTACACTTACGCACTATTTGACGGAGTATATTTTTGTGTTTATTCAATTTTTGTTTATCTTGATCTTTAAGAGGTACTTTTCCTTGTAAAACGTTATGAATACACTCACAAATGCAGTTAATTTCTTCTTTATCACACGTTTTAAGTAATGCTCTTTGATATTTTGGTTTAAGCGTATGCAAAGCGTTTAGCAAATGTTTATGCGTTGTGAGTCGACGATGCATCATTTAGCAATGATTTGAAATGTTTGATTCTTGGTGTATTTAAACTCTTTTGTGGGAACGTAGACTGTGCAGAAACCATTAAATGGGAAGACATTTGTCTTGATACGACAAAAATCATTGGTATTCTGTTTTAAATCTACCATTAAATATCCATGCGCCTCTAGAGTTGCATCCCTGTAGGCATCTTCAATAAATTTTGGGTTATCTGGTGACACTTGTCGTGCTAAATATCTTATTTGAGTTTTATCTCGAGGGTTTTTAAAATATATTATATAACTTGAGTTTAAGGATATGTCTCTTTGCCCTTTACCCTGATGAAATAAATTTTGTGTTAAATAAAATACACTAAGATTCCTGTGATGACTACCTTTTGTAAATATATCCACAATTCTTCCATCGGACTCTCTCATTAGATCATCAATAATAACAAGATGTGGGTTTTCACCGTCAAACATATTAACATTTGGAATTCCTTGATGGTAGTTAACATTTGGTAAATTATATAAAGGTTGCATTTCATCAAAGCACCATGTGATCTGATTAAAATCACAATTACATATTTCTGTAACTGATTTTATGAAATTTGTTACAAAATTTGACTTCCCACATCCACTTGGCCCTGCCACAATAGCAGTAAACGGATGGATAAAGTGAAACATTACACACGTCTAAAGTACTAAGGGGTGAAATAAAAAATGAAAGTGTTGGTGTTAACAATTAATATATATTGCAAACATTATATAAAACAGAATGATCTGTATACTATTTCTAACACAATTAGTACATCATAATTTTACAATCAACTCAACCTCAAATAAATGCACACACACACACGCAAATATAAACAACAATTAACTTAAATTATTTACAATAAAACAACGATTAAATATGTAATAAACTCTACGTCATATTATACTATTATCATTATTTTACAATCAATACAAATTTTATTTACATGCAGACATAAAATTAAAAACTATCCAGTTTATAATGACCCCAAGCTAATGTTTCAATATTATTATCTAAAATATGCCTCTTTGTGTCATTATATGATAAACCAATCTTATTTAATTTTTGTGTAAAAATTGTGTGTTTAATTGATTTAAATCTAAGCATACTATAATATTGCACTTTTTTATTAAATAGAGAAGACTTATAATTATCCATGGTCATCTTTTTAGTGATACATTTATTTACCCCTTTTGCCTTGGCTATAGTCTTATTCTCTAAGTTAAAAGCGTACATTTTGGATCGTAAACCCACAAATTCTTTCATGATTTTACCATTATTTTCATCTTTAAAAAAACCTAATTTCTTTTTATTTAATTTTGGATATTCAAAAATATTATTTGCATCATAAGCTGAGGTATCAAAGTATGATGAAAGGTCAGGTTTTATATCAGAGTAAAAATCATCTGTAAATATATGATATATTAAACTATCCGTATCTGTATACAATAATTTGATTTTACTAAACTTTTTAACCATATAGTTATAATGAAAATCATACATTAATGTTTTTGAAATATCTAAAATGCAAAACCCTAAATAAATTGGTTTGTTATATATTAACTTTGTTTTTCGCAACTGAACCGCAACTAGGTTTTCCGAAAATACTGAAAGACTATGAAATTGTGGTTTAGCGATTAGATCTTGAACACCTAAAGCTTTGCCCTGGTTCTCCCAGTGTGTAACTAATTTTATGTTAACCCTTTTTTCAATATTCTCCATAGTCTTTCCGAAGACTGAATTATTCATTAATTTATAAAAATCTTTTTCGAAATCTGATTTTGCTAACGTTCTTAATTTTGTGTTTAGATCTATGTACATCTTCAACCAGCGAGACTGTTTAAATTTTAAAACTCTATGAATTTTAGTTAATTTAACCCCCATTTCTATGCACTGCTTTAAATTTCTGTAATGAATTACATATTTATCTTTATTATTTAAATTTGGGACTAGTTTATTTTCATTAATATTGCCTGCACAAATGTTTTCCGGGCATAAAGGAAAGTCCGAATGTAAATCATGAAGTTCATCTGGATATTCCAAATCAACTTCTAAAATAAAACCGAAGTTCGATGTCTCAGACACATTAAATTCTGTATTCGGATTTACCCATTCGAATCCACCAGTAGGAAGACATTGAGACATAGCCCAACCATATAAATTGTTGGCATCAAAATATGTGATATATGAATTTGGTTTCCCTGCATCATAATCCCCCATATATTTGTTATTAGCTCTAGCATAACGATTACTACATTGAGATACACCGCCCCTGATACCTGATCTAATAAATGCAATTTTCTCATAATCTGTTAAAAGTTCTAATTCTATTTTTGTATATTTTAACATTGCATCCCAACTTAAACCGGGTGCTGTGTAATAATGGGCAGGGTCTAAATCATAAGTATTAATACATAACTTTCTAAAGTTTTCAAATACATCGGTTAAAAGTAAAACGTCTGTTTTTAAATACAGGTTTGAATAATCTAGCATATTACAACACCCAAAGTGTTCCCAAACATCTTTAGCATGATTGTAATCATCATTTGAAATATGGGAATCTGTGAGCGAGCTATAAAAAAATTTTTGTTCGGGGAGCGATGTTAGGCTTAAACTATCATAATTAGTCATAAGTTCATATGGATAAACGCCTTTCCGTTTTAAACGAAAGAAATCTTCATCATTAGGATAATTTGTACGTAATTCTTGAAATTGATCATTACTGAGATTTTTGGCCAATTCTTCTAATTTACATGATAAAAACTTAAATGAATCTAGGAATCTTAATATAATTTCGTGGTTATTCATTTTTAATTTTTTGGAAAAGGATATATATTTTTCTTTATTTTGAGGGATAACTTCGACTTCACCATCACAATAACGTTTAACGCGTGAACAATAAAATGAGCATCATAGCGACTAAGGTTGTGTAAAAATATTGGTATATAACGAGGTTTTCTGAACTTCGAGCTACATGATCCGTGAGCAACACCTATAAAACTACCGGTGTACCAATCAAAATCATAAAAATGTTCTGCTAACTCTGTTTCACAAATATGACAAATGGTTGCATTTGAAATTTGGTTTTTGTCTTCATTTGTTAGCGGAAGTGGAGGATATTTTTGAATTCTATTTGTTTCTTTGAGATTGTTAGATAAACTTTCCATAAACACTTGTGCACAGTTGGGTCCGCAATACGTTACATATTTTGATAATTTATCATCATATGAACATTTTATATAATAACCAAAACTATGTACTTCATGTTTCTGAATATTGTGTGTGAAAGGTTTGGAAGGATCGTTAGAACATGATTCTATTGGTTTTAAAAATGCTTCAAAATCAGCATAAACTACGAATGGTATCTTCAACTTTTTTTCATAACTATCAAATTTAATTTTATCATTTGAAATAGGTTGACCAAACCAATTCTTTTTTTTAAAAGTTTCACTGTTTGGTAATTCTGTACAAATGTGGGCACAATCGTATTGTTCATGGTTATTTAAACTTTCCTTAGATGGAAAGTGAAGTAGACATGCTTCGCAAATGTACATGATGTGACCGTCTTTTGAAATTTGTTTACTAACTAACCGCGATAAATTTTTTATGTAACAATAATGATTTTTTGTATCCTTGGAAAAAAATAATAAATTGATATGTCTATCTTTACGACACTTTGTTAAAAATAATGGACCTACTATAGAATTACATCGTTTTTCTTTATTATATTCTAACCCAAAAACATTAATACTAATATCATTTAATTTCTCTACTTTTGCTATGTCAGAAATTTTAACTGGAAAGGAAATACCATCAAATTTAAGTTTATTTGCATGTTTAACGTACGATGATACACGATCCGCGTCTTTGTTTAAGGGATATAACGCCGAGAGTAACGCCCATTTAAAACAAAAATAATCCTTGCTTTTTACATTTATAACAGCCTTTTTTAATTTTATGTCACGAGGAAGATCTATGTATGAAGTACCGCGTAGGGGGTTAAATTTATTAACATTCATGTCTATAGATTTTATGTTTTTTAGACTCCATCCACTATCTTTTTTTTCAAATGCACTAATTTTAGTAGTAATTGTATCATTTAAAGATGAAAAAAAAATATTTAAGTCATCTCCTTGACAAATAATATAGTTAATCGTTTGAAAATCGAACGTATCATGAATATCTTTAGTTTGTTGAACAAAATCAGCATGCAATATGAAGTTTACTTTAAAAATTATGTGTTGATGAATACACTCTTGTATTAAAAATAAAATATCATCTTTAATAGAATTTAAAAATAGTTCAGGAGTTTCAAAATTTACCAATGTCGAACTATCTACTCTACTCTTGATTTTATAAGTTAAAATCCTATTTCCAAAAGCAGATTCAATAACACTAACGTTTGATAAAGAATTATGTGAATTTAAAAGATTATTTTTGTGAACATTACTTTTAAAATGATTAGCTAAATACCGTTTCTTGATAAATATATGACACGTTAGACATTCCACTTGATCATCGTTACTGATACTGTTCCCTGCAGAGGTAGGCGCTTCTGCTTCCGTTGTTGGTTTTTTGATGATCTTGGGTTCTTTGCTGCTCGTTCGCTTCGTTCCTCTTCCAAGTTGTAGTGGTTGACTACTAAAATGTTTAAATTTATTAAAAACTGTACAAGACATTGTGTAAATTATGATCGAAATGAATGTTTATTTTACTTACTTAAACTGTGTTTCAACCATCGCACAGTGATTATACAAATCATCATCATACGATGAATCGAACAGTTGATCCTTCTCCATTTCATCACAAACTTTAGACAACTCCTTATTTAATTCGCTGTTGAATAGTTCCGTATTCTCTTCCATGGTTGTGGAAAAGAAAGCACTGGTGCACACTTCACTGAAGTTTGCCATCCTTATAGTAAAG
Organism: Parnassius smintheus behrii; assembly: GCA_036936625.1. Lineage (NCBI taxonomy): Eukaryota > Metazoa > Arthropoda > Insecta > Lepidoptera > Papilionidae > Parnassius > Parnassius smintheus. The sequence continues at coordinate 20,252,273 of JAUPFT010000017.1, read as the reverse complement.
AAGAAATTAGGTAGCAGAGTAAGTAACAGTTCAGTGTTGGTAGACCAACTGATACCCAAATTTCAAATAATGTCCGATATTTAAGTCTAACAAAGGATTAGAAATAGAATATAATGAGTACACGGAAGTAATTTAAGTAAACAGAATCACATTCACTAATGATCAGCTAATGACTGTCATTGTTAAAAAAGTATTTTTTAACTTTTTCACTTTCTGCTATTGTCTTTGTAATATTGTATACGAAGGCGTTTGTGTTGTCGTAGATGCTATCCTTATTAGTCTTTACGTAATATTTAATCCTCGTGGAAGCATGTTTCCAATGATCAGTAGTTGGAATCTTGGATAGCTTCTTCATATCGTACATTTCAATTTTGATGAGATGCGTCGCTTGGTCTCCATCGTCAGAATTAGTAGAAATGTATGATACACCATCTCTAGCGGCTCGTGCTACGGTTGATGATAACAGCTTCCTCTTTTTTATTTTTGATTCAGCTTCAAAAAAATGATCAATCGATTGCGATTTTCTTTTTCCACCATCGCATGTGTTATTATTAATGACGATGTCATCACTCTCTTCTTGAGGGGAGAGTGGCGAGTAGTAATACTGTTTATATGTATTTTCATCGAAGCTCAATGATTTCTGCAACAACACAGTTATCATGTTAATATCAATTTGGTAACACTTAATCATAAAAGTTAAAAAAGCTAAAGTTACAACCTATTAAAGTCCACTGCTGAACATAGGCCTCCTCTCATTTCTGAGAGGGTTTTAGGGCTAGGAAATGTTCGCTGCGATACCTCAATGCGTGTTGGCAAACTTCACATGCCTTCGAAATTATCTCAGACATGCATTCCTCACGATGTTTTCCTTCACCGCTGAGCACGTGGTAAATTAACACTTAAAATTGTAATTAACAATTTAATTGGTGCCGGCGGGGATCGAACCCGGGTCGCGTACTGTGAATTTTACATTTTGCGCTAACCATCTGAGCTACCACGGCTTAACCATATACACACACATAATATTTAAATATAATTTGTTAACACTAAATCATACACACGTAAGAAAATAACAGAAAGAAAAGTAAGTTTGTCAATAGAATAAACACTTACATCCATGGCCTTTGATGCGTTGAAGTAACACAAACGTAGTATTGATAGATCCACTGCGGTCAAACGACCATACACTAACTCCATGACTGCAGTTGCTTGGTCTTATATAGTACCAGTGAGTAATAATTCTAATCTAAAGAATTTCTGCAGTAGAATTGATAGTATCTTTATGCGTCAACAAGCTTACCTTACATTCTGTTGCTTATCTCTACATTCCTACGTCCTTCCTGTCGTGTCTTGTTCAGTGTATTGGTGACTCAAATACGATTTGTATAACACAAAGAATGTAATTTAATATTTAGATATCACTATAATTGATCATTCCTATATTAGTCATTGAGTAGATTGGTACTGTAATAATCTACTAATAGCAGTAATATTATGGATACACTAGATGTACAACAACATCTGAAAAAGATTCACCCCACTCTAGAAAATAATGTTTATGCTGCCAATAAACTACCCATGTACACCCACGTACCAACGTATATAATATGCAATTTGGATACAGATGATAAACCAGGGTCACATTGGGTAGCTTTATATATCGATACGAATGACGTCGGTCAATATTTTGATTCATTCGGACGGGCACCTGTACGATATCATCTAGAGTTTTTTAAAAGAAATTGTAAAAGATGGAACTGGAATGTTGATAGGATTCAGAATGAGTGGACTTCAGTTTGTGGCGAATATTGCTTAATGTATTTGCTATATAAGTTTCAGGGATGTTCAATGCATAGTTTTACGAGTATATTTACAGGGAACACATTGTACAACGATATTTTAGTGGATGAGATGTTTCGCTCCTATTTTATAGATAATAAGTAATAAGATTTTGTATTTTATAAATAAAAATTTTAACAAAATTGGGTAATGTGTTTTATTAATGAGTCAGATTAGTGTAGATAGGAACAAAGGAGTATATAACAATATCACCACGCTGAGGAAGAATAGATAATGACGGTATTGAATGAACAATAGATAAGTAGATAAGAACAATGGAGCGCTAATGACGGTGGAGGCTCGAAGCGGATATCAATTAGATAAGAGTTAATTGATCTGCACATCTCCGGAACCGTGCATCCTACGCAAAAATGGACCGCAGATTCGTGATCAGAGCATGCCAAAACCTATTTTTTTTTTTTTCTTTTTTTTTTTTAGGATCGTGAGTCGACGAACGTCGTACTTGTGACTCAGTGCGCCAGAACTGGTACAACCTTTCTACAAGTGCGCCAGAACTGGTACAACGTAACTACTCACCTACCGTCCGATATAAAATAAATACGAATGGGTTTTCCGCGCAACCATCTCCCCCGCCCTTGAAGGATTTCCTTCAAAATTAACTAATACAACTAGAGCTAAGATCAACTAATAAAATAACTAACTAACGCTAAGATTACTTAAATTCAACTACAATTTAATCTAGAAAGCTAATTTAAATTATGGAAGAGGCAGGGGGCACAAACGGACAACCGGACGCAAGTAAGACCCAACCGTGGTCTTAACGCGAGCTATCCTAACTACTCCGTCGGAACCGGGAAAGACCTCTTCGACAATTCCTAAGGGCCAGTGGAGAGGCGGCGTATTCTCTTTGGTGAGCACAACTACAGTTCCTACAGCTAAAGGCTCAGCTGCTGTGTTCCATTTTTGCCGAGACTGCAAAGTATGCAAGTATTCCATCCTCCATCGTTTCCAAAACGATTGCACTAACCGATCTAATAATTTGTGGCGTGCGGAAATGCTAAGTCTGTTCTCATCCATATCTGCGGCTGGCAAATACTTTAAAGGCGTTAAATTCAAAAAATGTGCTGGAGTTAGAGCCAGCGGTTCCGAGGGGTTACTAGACAACGTACGACAAAGTGGGCGACTATTCATTACGCATTCAATTTGAGCGAGCACCGTACTTAGCTCTTCGAAGGACAAAATTTGATCTCCTATTACTCGGTATAAATGACTCTTTAGACTCTTGATATTAGTCTCCCAATTGCCCCCAAAATGACTCGCGGCTGGGACGTTCAGAGACCAATCAATGCGGTTCTCGGCTAGAATGTGAGCGAACTCCGAATTATAATACTTGCTAGCTAAGAGCTCATGTAGTTCCGATAGAATACGTTTTGCGCCGACGTAGTTCGTACCGTTATCCGAATACAATCTACTTACAGGGCCACGGCGGGAAAGAAATCCTTTAAATGCACCCATAAAGCCTGCTGTGCTTAGATCACCAACGAGTTCTATATGCACCGCTCGAGTAGTTAGACATACGAAAATGCAGACGTAAGCCTTTGTGGATCTTATACCACGCCCGCGAGTGAGCGTGACCTTAAACGGACCAGCGAAATCAGACCCGGTGTGCGTGAAGGGCTTTACTGATTGTATTACTCTACAAGATCTAAGTTCCGCCATTTCCGGAAATGACGGCTTGGGGCGTGCCCGAAAGCAAGCTATACATCTGTGCACCCGATTGCGTATTAAACTACGTGCAGAAAGAATCCAATAATTGTTTCTTATATTTACGCGAACACTACACATTGAAGTAATACTCGTTTTTACGGAATTTATCGCGTATATTTAACTTTTTAGTACCCGACGTTTCGAGAGCTTTACAGCACCCATGGTCACGGGAAGGACTGAGATACTTAACGTCCAGATGTCATAGTTAACCGCGGTTACCATAGATTAAAATTTAACTTTTGTTCCGATCTACACAGTACGAACTTATGGTATCATGAAGCCTTGCAGTTGTATGCTTGGGTTGGGATTTAATTTTATTTATTATAGGATCCCAAGCAGATGGTAGCACCCAGCCATCTTCTCTATTGAAATTAAGGTGTTTTTTGATTTCAATAGCCTCGCGAATCATCCTTGGAAGGAATCGGTGTTCTTTAGCGAGGATTTGTGGTCTATCAAATCTGATGTAGTGACGGGGGCGATCCTGTACATGTTCAGGGAAGTCTGCAGTCTGTGTTGATCCACAAAATCGACATCAACAAGTCGGGGCCAGCGTGCGAGTTCAATTTATGATGGTAATCGACTAATAAGTTCATGATATGGTCTTTACGCGGTAAAACAATAGGGTGCCGTTGGTCGAAACAATTGCGAGTTGAACAAGCGTCCACCTACCCTTACAATCCCATCCTGTAAAAATGGCTTAAGGCGTTGAAAGGCGCGACTACAAGCTCTATTCGATTGTAATCTTCTAATTTCTTCAGAGAAGTGCGCACGTTGAAGTTCACGTAATACTAGCGACTCGGCATAGTTGTAATCGGATGCTAAGACATACGAACGTCGCGGTAACAGCTTCGCGAATCGACAAACGTAAATTACGCTACGCAATAATTTCGACCAAGAGGACAAGCGGTTCGCCAAAGCAATGATTGGAGAAACCTCGCTCGAAACGTTCGCCACTAGAGCGTGTCTCTTTTCTTCCGGCGGTTGTGACACTGACGAAGGTTCGAAGTCGGTTATTGGCCATTGCGAGGGATCCAAGTGAACCCAAGCAGGTCCGTGGAACCAAAGCGGGTGGTCCATTATTTGCATTGGGGTGAGTCCACGGGATAGACAATCGGCGGGGTTTTCCGTACCGGACACGTGATAAAAGTTCCGCGTTTCCAACTCGTCTTGTATCTTGGCCACTCGGTTCGCGACAAACGTGTCCCAACGGTGGGGTGAAGAATGAACCCAGCATAAGGCGACGGTGGAGTCGGAAAAGGCAAATATCCTTTCTATGTGAACTCTATCCTTACATGCGCTGATAACTGCGGTAATAAGCTTGGAGAGTACTAATATTGCGCAAAGCTCTAAGCGCGCCAGAGAGACAACCTTACGGGGGGGAGACTCTCGACTTAGAACTAATGAGGCTAATCGAATTTCTACCATTATTCTGGACGTGGAAATATACAACGCCCCCGTAAGCATTCTCGCTGGCGTCTGCAAACCCAACGACCGTTATGGCGCTATTCCTATCTACGTTTATATGACGCGGTATTTTAATTTCTCTTAATAAAGGAAGTTCTTCTCTAAAGCGCTGCCACAACCGAACAATGCTGTCAGGCGGCGAGTCATCCCAGTCGCATTCCAATAACCAAAGTTGTTTAATTAAAAGCTTAGCGTATAATACCACCGGAGCTACGAAACCCATGATGCCCCATAATCTAGCAACGCATGACAGTATTGTGCGCTTTGTGCATTTCTCTACGGGCGGATTTACCTTAAGGCTAAACACGTCGGACTCTGGTGACCAACACAGACCGAGCACCTTGTGTGTATCAGAATCGTCGAATTCCTTTATCGCCGAAAGACGGTGTGATAGTGGGATTGTATCCAAAACCGGACGCGAATTACTAGTCCACTTCACAAGATAGATTTCATGAGCCTTATAACCTCGGCGGTGGTTAGGGTTGCCTCCTCCACGCTATCGACCGAGTACACAAAATCATCCATATATAATCCGCTCTCAATTGCCCTCTTAGCTTTAGGATAAGAGGGACCTTCATCGTGAGCGAGCTGTCTCACCGTGCGTAACGCATGAAATGGGCTCGACTTTAAACCAAAACAAACGCGGTTAAATTCAAACACCATTAGAGGTTCCTTTGGGTTGAAACGATATAAAATGCGTTGGAATCTACGGTCGCATTCACGAACCCCTATGCAAAGAAACATTTGGCGAATATCGGCGGATAGTGCTATACTAAACAAACGAAAATTGACTATTATATTAAATAAACTGCCCTGTAAATTTTGCCCACTATAGAGGATATCGTTAAGCGACACGTGAGTGCTAGTTTTAGCACTAGCGTCGAGCACTACACGTAACTTAGATGTAAGTTTGTCCTCTCTAATGACTCCGTGGTGTGGTATGAAATACGACGGTGTGTCTTCGTAGTTATCTAATTTCGAAGCCACAAGTGATATGTAACCTTCTCTTATATATTCGTTAATGACGCCGTCGTAAGCTTCCTTTAACTGGGGTGAAGCGAGCATCCTACGCTCCAAGCTGTAGAAACGTTTTTCCGCCATTTGACGCGAATCGCCGAGAGATAAAACATCTCCTTTAAAGGGTAGCGCTACACTATATCTACCGTCGCGATCACGAACGGTCGTGCGGACGTAAATTTCCTCGCATAACCTGTCATCTGAGCTAGCTATGGGTGGGACGTTCACCTCCTCCATCTCCCAAAATTTGCGGACTAACGACTCGAGCAGTTCGACAGCCATACCACAATAAGAGGTTGTCGAAATACTATCTATGATGGGGGCGGAGCCAAGGATCACATAGCCCAATACGGTTTCCAGTGCGTAAGGCGCGGCATGCGAGGAGTTGCCCCTGACCTTATTGTTTAACAAAAGATGAGGGAAAAGCGATGCTCCAATGAGCAGATCTATGTTTCCAGGAACGGCGTAAGTGTCGTCCGCCAGAGTCAAATTCTTAAATTCAATCATTGCCGAGGTGTCAACCGAAACGGTTGGCAACCGTTCAGTGACCCTATCTACTACTAGTGCATTTATATCAAAGTTAACATTACGATCTATCCGAGAATAAATTTTTAAATTTATATATCCCTGGGTCGTTTTACTAGTACCTCCGATGCCCTTAATTACCGGACATGAAAGTGACCTATTTATTACTAAGCCTAAGCGCTGACAACATTGTCGCGTTATAAAGCTATTTTGGGCTCCGCTGTCCAGCAGTGCACGGACGCTTTGTTCGTTTCCACGCGAATCCCTAACCAAAATACGTGCCGTACCCAGTAACACGGTTGAAGGAGGTTGTGCTCCCATATTTGCCAATGAGCACAGAGCGACATCACCAGGTCGACCGCTAGAATCGTTGACCTTAGTAGGGGCGAATTCCTTGTCCGCTTTACTTGACGCCGCTATGTTGCTATTTTCAAAATGTAATAGCGTGTGATGTTTCCTAGCGCACTTGCTACATACGGAACTCGAATTGCATTTTGCAACTAAATGCTTATCGCTTAAGCAGTTCAAACATTGTGTTGTTTGTCTTTACTAATTTATAACGCTCGCTTGGTGAATATTTACGAAAAGTCGCACAGTTATATAAATTACCGTGTTTATCTTTACATACTATACAAGTATGCTGGAGTGATGTTGGCGTAGCGGTTACGTAAGTTAACGACCCTGCTATTTTAGATGGTTGAGTCTGTCTACGGTCGACGCACCTTTTAATCTCCTGTTTAACGTTCGGATAGCGCTGCATCACCTTTATTTGATCTCGCACGAACGATGCTAATGAATGAAAGGAAGGCATCTCCGAGCTACGATGCTCCATTTCAAACGCACGCACGGTGTCGGGGTCTAATTTCTTTAATGCAACATGGAGAAACACCACGTCCATAAGATCATTAAATTTCAAATTCTTAAGTGCAGCCACCGATGCCACAAATTTATCTAGAAACTGCTCTAAGCCGTTGATGTTCGCGGATGATATAGGTTTAAGATCGAATATCTGGTTCAAATATTCGGAAGCTAACATTCTCCTATCTTCATATTTAGTTTTAAGCGTTTCGAATATTAATAAGTAATTGTTTGCTGTAGGTGTAAAACCAGAGCAGATCGACTGTGCCCTGCCACTAAGTTTACTAATTAAGTAATATAATTTTTCGGCGTCCGATAACGATGGGTTATTGTGTATATTGTTTTGAAAACTACTGAAGAAGAAGGGCCACGTCTTAATATCGCCATTGAATACCGGAATATCTATTGGCGGCAACCTAATCGAGTCGCTTGGACGTACCTGTTTTTCCGGCTTTGCTTCGTTTTGAGATAGGGATCTCGCTATTTTTTTCACGCGACACAACATATCTTCGAATGCCAGCAGCGGTTGGTAGTTCACTATGTATTTCGGTTCGATTTGTAATTCCAAATGATTAATTTGGTCTAATATTCTTTCGTAATCTATCCGCAAAGAATCTATCGTTTCGATTTCATTCAAAAAGGTTTCCCGCACTGCTTCTATATTAATGTTCTTTATATAATCACTTATATTCTGCATACGCGAAAAGAGTATGTCCCTCTTGGCATAAAGCGTTTTAATTTTGATTTCACTTCCACTAACTGCCATTTTAAATTATTATAATAAAGTTATTGGTTGCGCGGAAAAAACCATTGGATTATTATATTTGACGGTAGAGGTGCCAAGCCGCTTGTTCCTTTCCGACAAAACGATATCATTCATACCCTCCTCGATCCTCCATCGACACATCGGGGTGGTGGGGTGGGAGGGGCAAGAAGATGATTCTAGAATGTCACGTAATCATCGGGGCCGAGGACATATAAGGCACGCGCGACCGTTGCGCGGCCTCTTTCCTACTGCGCCAGTCATTGGAACAACACCTCTTTCCACCGCAGTCGTCGTTGAAACCACACCGCTAGTAGAAACCGCTTTAGCCTGGAAGCAGTCGAGCTCCAGGAAACCCGCCTCACCTCGTGTGAGATATAGTCGCGCACCGCCTCTCTCCGGAGTGTTCCAGAAGAAGTTCTAGAAGTTGCAGCTATAGTGCTCAACAGGATAGAAGAAACCCCGGTGAGTCAATATTCCTTTATTTACCGCCTGCCTGATAATATAGTTTAACCCGCTCCAATTTGTGTTTTCCTAATCAGGCAGGATTCCTTTTCAGCGATTTGGCACAATAATAGTTTAGTTTTAGGGAAGAGCGAGTGCATTATACCGCATGCTATAGTAGTCGCCTTTACGTAAGCGTAGAAGCATCCGCATATACAGTCCACTTTAGTTAATATCTCGCGTAATAGGTTTAAGGTTCGACCGGGGAACTAGACTTCGGCAGCCTTAAACACGTGGCTCCACCATTTTATGGTCACTTCGAGCAGGATTTTGGTCGAATTGTTGAATTAATTAATTAGATAATGCACTCCAATTTATAGAATAGACTTAAATAGTGTTCGTTTAAATTTAAATTTTGATTAGGTACTCGCAAACCGAATTATTCGTTTTATAGCGCTCGTATTTGATTAAATTTAAAGCCTATTAAATAATTGAAACAGTGTAATAGGAACCGTTTGATACGCTTACCCACAATCTTGATAAAATTATTGAATGCAAATGACGCGTCACCTCAACATGCTGCGCAGGTGTTCGATTTAATTACGTAATACGGCATACCGAGTGTCCATCCTTCATTGTTTGTGCGTTGTGAGATTAATTGTGATTGATATAACTTTATTATAATAGTTCAAAATGGCAGTTAGTGGAAGTGAAATCAAAATTAAAACGCTTTATGCTAAGAGGGACATACTCTTTTCGCGTATGCAGAATATAAGTGATTATATAAAGAACATTCATATAGAAGCAGTGCGGGAAACTTTTTTGACCGAAATTGAAACGATAGATTCTCTACGAATAGATTACGAAAAAATATTAGACCAAATTAATCATTTGGAATTACAAATCGACCCGAAATACATAGTGAACTACCAACCGCTGCTGGCATTCGAAGATATGTTGTGTCGCGTGAAAAAAATAGCGAGATCCCTATCTCAAAACGAAGCAAAGCCGGAAAAACAGGTACGTCCAAGCGACTCGATTAGGTTGCCGCCAATAGATATTCCGGTATTTAATGGTGATATTAAGACGTGGCCCTTCTTCTTCAGTAGTTTTCAAAACAATATACACAATAACCCATCGTTATCGGACGCCGAAAAATTATATTACTTAATCAGTAAACTTAGTGGCAGGGCACAGTCGATCTGCTCTGGTTTTACACCTACAGCAAACAATTACTTATTAATATTCGAAACGCTTAAAACTAAATATGAAGAAAGGAGAATGTTAGCTTCCGAATATTTGAACCAGATATTCGATCTTAAACCTATATCATCCGCGAACATCAACGGCTTAGAGCAATTTCTAGATAAATTTGTGGCATCGGTGGCTGCACTTAAGAATTTGAAATTTAATGATCTTATGGACGTGGTGTTTCTCCATATTGCACTGAAGAAGTTGGACCCCGGCACCGTGCGTGCGTTTGAAATGGAGCATCGTAGCTCGGAGATGCCTTCCTTTCATTCATAAGCATCGTTCGTGCGAGATCAAATAAAGGTGATGCAGCGCTCTCCGAACGTTAAACAGGAGAATAAAAGGTGCGTCGACCGTAGACAGACTCAACCATCTAAAATAGCAGGGTCATTAACTTACGTAACCGCTACGCCAACATCACTCCAGCATACTTGTTTAGTATGTAAAGATAGACACGGTAATTTATATAATTGTGCGACTTTTCGTAAATATTCACCAAGCGAGCGTTATAAATTAGTAAAGACAAACAACCTATGTTTGAACTGCTTAAGCGATAAGCATTTAGTTGCAAAATGCAATTCGAGTTCCGTATGTAGCAAGTGCGCCAGGAAACATCACACGCTATTACATTTTGAAAATAGCAACATAGCGGCGTCAAGTAAAGTGGATAAGGAATTCGCTCCTACTAAGGTCAACGATTCTAGCGGTCGACCTGGTGATGTCGCTCTGTGCTCATTGGCAAATATGGGAGCACAACCTCCTTCAACCGTGTTGCTGGGTACGGCACGTATTTTGGTTAGGGATTCGCGTGGAAACGAACAAAGCGTCCGTGCACTGCTGGACAGCGGAGCCCAAAATAGCTTTATAACGCGACAATGTTGTCAGCGCTTAGGCTTAGTAATAAATAGGTCACTTTCATGTCCTGTAATTAAAGGCATCGGAGGCACTAGTAAATCGACACAGGGATATATAAATTTAAAAATTTATTCTCGGATAGATCGTAATGTTAACTTTGATATAAATGCACTAGTAGTAGATAGGGTCACTGAACGGTTGCCAACCGTTTCGGTTGACACCTCGGCAATGATTGAATTTAAGAATTTGACTCTGGCGGACGTCACTTACGCCGTTCCTGGAAACATAGACATGCTCATTGGAGCATCGCTTTTCCCTTATCTTTTGTTAAACAATAAGGTCAGGGGCAACTCCTCGCATACCGCGCCTTACGCACTGGAAACCGTATTGGGCTATGTGATCCTTGGCTCCGCCCCCATCATAGATAGTATTTCGGCAACCTCTTATTGTGGTATGGCTGTCGAACCGCTCGAGTCGTTGGTCCGCAAATTTTGGGAGATGGAGGAGGTGAACGTCCCACCCATAGCTAGCTCAGATGACAGGTTATGCGAGGAAATTTACGTCCGCACGACCATTCGTGATCGCGACGGTAGATATAGTGTAGCGCTACCCTTTAAAGGAGATGTTTTATCCCTCGGCGATTCGCGTCAAATGGCGGAAAAACGTTTCTACAGCTTGGAGCGTAGGATGCTCGCTTCACCCCAGTTAAAGGAAGCTTACGACGGCGTCATTAACGAATATATAAGAGAAGGTTACATATCACTTGTGGCTTCGAAATTAGATAACTACGAAGACACACCGTCGTATTTCATACCACACCACGGAGTCATTAGAGAGGACAAACTTACATCTAAGTTACGTGTAGTGCTCGACGCTAGTGCTAAAACTAGCACTCACCTGTCGCTTAACGATATCCTCTATAGTGGGCAAAATTTACAGGGCAGTTTATTTAATATAATAGTCAATTTTCGTTTGTTTAGTATAGCACTATCCGCCGATATTCGTCAAATGTTTCTTTGCATAGGGGTCCGTGAATGCGACCGTAGATTCCAACGCATTTTATATCGTTTCAACCCAAAGGAACCTCTAATGGTGTTTGAATTTAATCGCGTTTGTTTTGGTTTAAAGTCGAGCCCATTTCATGCGTTACGCACGGTGAGACAGCTCGCTCACGATGAAGGTCCCTCTTATCCTAAAGCTAAGAGGGCAATTGAGAGCGGATTATATATGGATGATTTTGTGTACTCGGTCGATAGCGTGGAGGAGGCAACCCTAACCACCGCCGAGGTTATAAGGCTCATGAAATCGGGTCAATTCGATCTTGTGAAGTGGACTAGTAATTCGCGTCCGGTTTTGGATACAGTCCCACTATCACACCGTCTTTCGGCGATAAAGGAATTCGACGATTCTGATACACACAAGGTGCTCGGTCTGTGTTGGTCACCAGAGTCCGACGTGTTTAGCCTTAAGGTAAATCCGCCCGTAGAGAAATGCACAAAGCGCACAATACTGTCATGCGTTGCTAGATTATGGGACGTCATGGGTTTCGTAGCTCCAGTGGTATTATACGCTAAGCTTTTAATTAAACAACTTTGGTTATTGGAATGCGACTGGGATGACTCGCCGCCTGACAGCATTGTTCGGTTGTGGCAGCGCTTTAGAGAGGAACTTCCTTTATTAAGAGAAATTAAAATACCGCGTCATATAAACGTAGATAGGAATAGCGCCATAAAGGTCGTTGGGTTTGCAGACGCCAGCGAGAAGGCTTACGGGGGCGTTGTATATTTCCACGTCCAGAATAATGGTAGAAATTCGATTAGCCTCATTAGTTCTAAGTCGAGAGTCTCCCCCCGTAAGGTTGTCTCTCTGGCGCGCTTAGAGCTTTGCGCAATATTAGTACTCGCCAAGCTTATTACCGCAGTTATCAGCGCATGTAGGGATAGAGTTCACATAGAAAGGATATTTGCCTTTTCCGACTCCACCGTCGCCTTATGCTGGGTTCATTCTTCACCCAACCGTTGGGATACGTTTGTTGCGAACCGAGTGGCCAAGATACAAGACGAGTTAGAAACGCGGAACTTTTATCACGTGTCCGGTACGGAAAACCCCGCCGATTGTCTATCCCGTGGACTCACCCCGATGCAAATAATGGACCACCCGCTTTGGTTCCACGGACCTGCTTGGGTTCACTTGGATCCCTCGCAATGGCCAATAACCGATTTCGAACCTTCGTCAGTGTCACAACCGCCGGAAGAGAAGAGACACGCTCTAGTGGCGAACGTTTCGAGCGAGGTTTCTCCAATAATTGCTTTGGCGAACCGCTTGTCCTCTTGGTCGAAATTATTGCGTAGCGTAATTTACGTTTGTCGATTCGCGAAGCTGTTACCGCGACGTTCGTATGTCTTAGCATCCGATTACAACTATGCCGAGTCGCTAGTATTGCGTGAACTTCAACGTGTGCACTTCTCTGAAGAAATTAGAAGATTACAATCGAATAGAGCTTGTAGTCGCGCCTTTCAACGCCTTAAGCCATTTTTACAGGATGGGATTGTAAGGGTAGGTGGACGCTTGTCCAACTCGCAATTGAGTTTCGACCAACGGCACCCTATTGTTTTACCGCGTAAAGACCATATCATGAACTTATTAGTCGACTACCATCATAAATTGAACTCGCACGCTGGCCCCGACTTGTTGATGTCGATTTTGCGTCAGAATTATTGGATTCTTTCTGCACGTAGTTTAATACGCAATCGGGTGCACAGATGTATAGCTTGCTTTCGGGCACGCCCCAAGCCGTCATTTCCGGAAATGGCGGAACTTAGATCTTGTAGAGTAATACAATCAGTAAAGCCCTTCACGCACACCGGGTCTGATTTCGCTGGTCCGTTTAAGGTCACGCTCACTCGCGGGCGTGGTATAAGATCCACAAAGGCTTACGTCTGCATTTTCGTATGTCTAACTACTCGAGCGGTGCATATAGAACTCGTTGGTGATCTAAGCACAGCAGGCTTTATGGGTGCATTTAAAAGATTTCTTTCCCGCCGTGGCCCTGTAAGTAGATTGTATCCGGATAACGGTACGAACTACGTCGGTGCAAAACGTATTCTATCGGAACTACATGAGCTCTTAGCTAGCAAATATTATAATTCGGAGTTCGCTCACATTCTAGCCGAGAACCGCATTGAGTGGTCTCTGAACGTCCCAGCCGCGAGCCATTTTGGGGGCAATTGGGAGACTAATATCAAGAGTCTAAAGAGTCATTTATACCGAGTAATAGGAGATCAAATTTTGTCCTTCGAAGAGCTAAGTACGGTGCTCGCTCAAATTGAATGCGTAATGAATAGTCGCCCACTTTGTCGTACGTTGTCTAGTGACCCCTCGGAACCGCTGGCTCTAACTCCAGCACATTTTTTGAATTTAACGTCTTTAAAGTATTTGCCAGCCGCAGGTATGGATGAGAACAGACTTAGCATTTCCGCACGCCACAAATTATTAGATCGGTTAGTGCAATCGTTTTGGAAACGATGGAGGATGGAATACTTGCATACTTTGCAGTCTCGGCAAAAATGGAACACAGCAACTGAGCCTTTAGCTGTAGGAACTGTAGTTGTGCTCACCAAAGAGAATACGCCGCCTCTCCACTGGCCGTTAGGAATTGTCGAAGAGGTCTTTCCCGGTTCCGACGGAGTAGTTAGGATAGCTCGCGTTAAGACCACGGTTGGGTCTTACTTGCGTCCGGTTGTCCGTTTGTGCCCCCTGCCTCTTCCATAATTTAAATTAGCTTTCTAGATTAAATTGTAGTTGAATTTAAGTAATCTTAGCGTTAGTTAGTTATTTTGTTAGTTGATCTTAGCTCTAGTTGTATTAGTTAATTTTGAAGGAAATCCTTCAAGGGCGGGGGAGATGGTTGCGCGGAAAAAACCATTGGATTATTATATTTGACGGTAGAGGTGCCAAGCCGCTTGTTCCTTTCCGACAAAACGATATCATTCATACCCTCCTCGATCCTCCATCGACACTTCGGGGTGGTGGGGTGGGAGGGGCAAGAAGATGATTCTAGAATGTCACGTAATCATCGGGGCCGAGGACATATAAGGCACGCGCGACCGTTGCGCGGCCTCTTTCCTACCGCGCCAGTCATTGGAACAACACCTCTTTCCACCGCAGTCGTCGTTGAAACCACACCGCTAGTAGAAACCGCTTTAGCCTGGAAGCAGTCGAGCTCCAGGAAACCCGCCTCACCTCGTGTGAGATATAGTCGCGCACCGCCTCTCTCCCGAGTGTTCCAGAAGAAGTTCTAGAAGTTGCAGCTATAGTGCTCAACAGGATAGAAGAAACCCCGGTGAGTCAATATTCCTTTATTTACCGCCTGCCTGATAATATAGTTTAACCCGCTCCAATTTGTGTTTTCCTAATCAGGCAGGATTCCTTTTCAGCGATTTGGCACAATAATAGTTTAGTTTTAGGGAAGAGCGAGTGCATTATACCGCATGCTATAGTAGTCGCCTTTGCGTAAGCGTAGAAGCATCCGCATATACAGTCCACTTTAGTTAATATCTCGCGTAATAGGTTTAAGGTTCGACCGGGGAACTAGACTTCGGCAGCCTTAAACACGTGGCTCCACCAGTTATATTAATCACAATTAATCTCACAACGCACAAACAATGAAGGATGGACACTCGGTATGCCGTATTACGTAATTAATTCGAACACCTGAGCAGCGAGTCGAGGTGACGCGTCATTTGCACTCAATAATTTTATCAAGATTGTGGGGTAAGCGTATCAAACGGTTCCTATTACACTGTTTCAATTATTTAATAGGCTTTAAATTTAATCAAATACGAGCGCTATAAAACGAATAATTCTGTTTGCGAGTACCTAATCAAATTTAAATTTAAACGAACACTATTTAAGTCTATTCCATAAATTAGAGTGCATTATCTAATTAATTAATTCAACAATTCGACCAAATCCTGCCGAAGGACCATAAATGGTGGAGCCACGTGTCTAAGGCTGCCGAAGTCTAATTCCCCGGTCGAACGTTAAACCTATTACGCGAGATATTAACTAAAGTGGACTGTATATGCGATTGCTTCTACGCTTTCGTAAAAGCGACTACTATGGCATGCGGTACAATGCACTCGCTCTTCCCTAAACTAAAACTATTATTGTGCCAAATCGATGAAAAGGAATCCTGCCTGATTAGGAGAGAAACAAAATTGGAGCGGGTTAAACAATTATATCAGGCAGGAACTAATTAAAGGAATATTGACTCACCGGGGTTTCTTCTATTTGTGTAGAGCACTATAGCTGCAACTTCTGGAACTTCTTCTAGACAGACACTCTGGGGCCCCAGGGGTGCGTCGGGAGAGAAGCGTTGTAGTTTCAACGACGACTGCGGCGAAAAGAGAGCTGTTGTTCCAATGACTGGCGCGGCGGGAAGAGCTGTTGTTCCAATGACTGGCGCGGCGGGAAGAGCTGTTGTTCCAATGACTGGCGCGGCGGGAAGAGCTGTGTGGTTTCAACGACTGGCTCGGCGGGAAGAGACTCGCGCAACGGTCGCGCGTGTCTTATATATCCTCAGCTCCGATGATTACGTGACATTCTAGAATCATCTTCTTGCCCCTCCCACCCCACCACCCCGATGTGTCGATAGGAGGGTATGAATGATATCGTTTTTTCGGAAAGGAACAAGCGACTTATGGCACCTACCGTCCGATATAAAATAAATACGAATGGGTTTTCCGCGCAACCATAAAACAAAATTCTAAAACATGCAAAAGCCGTAACGCCTAGCCTTAAAGAATTTCCACAATTTTTTTAAAATAAAGTAAAATATTATAATGTACAAAATGGTAAAAGAACTCTGAAAGAGCTCCTAATACAACAACTTGGTGGTCGGTATAGTGTTATGCATATATACCTATATTATAGTATATTATAATATCATCACCATCATTATAGTCCTTCACAAGTCCATGCTGAACATAGGCCTCCCACAAAGTACGATCCCGAACCACTTGCATCCATCGACTTCCTGCATGTTTTATTAGGTCGTCACTCCATCTAGTAGGGGGCCGCGATTCGAGAACCTTTTTTCCCCATCGGTTGTCGGTTCTTCGAGCAATATGGCCACCCATTGCCACTTCAGCTTAGTAATCCGTCCTTACATATTACATATTATAATATATTAATAGTATGTTTAGATGTTAAAATAATTTACTTTATATTGCATGATGATGATGTGTTCATATTATTAATATAGTAATTTGTTAAAAAAAAACTATAAATTTACCATTAGTAGCATTAGTTATAGTTATATATAGTTGACAGAATACCAGCAATTAAACCATGTTGGTTTCTGATGGAAGGCTCAAAATTTTTTTGTGTATAATGTTGTTAAATATTTTTAATTAATAAAAAAAGTTTTTTCTGAGATAAAACTACAAGTTAACGTCTTGACAAAAAGACAGACAGACGAGCGGACGAACTAACGGACCACAACTGAACCTATAACTTTTAATAACTTTACTTTTTGAATTGAGATGCTACATTTATCGATTTAGATTTTCCCTGTAATGGTAGATGTTAGCAGGAAATATAAATAAATAAATAACAGTTCCGTCTTTTCCTTTTGAGATACGGAACCCTAAAAATTAAAATGAAACAACAATCGCAATTATAAATTAACATGTGCGGTGAAGTTACGATTATTCAAGAAAAAAGTTATCAAGAATCACAATTTCGCGAAAGGGCTCAAGGAGTTAGTTTTGCCTTTATTCCCCCCTTTTCTCTAGACGAAAATTTAGACACAGCTTACGCATTATGGGTTTTGTGGTATTATTTATTACTTGCTTTAACTTTGTTCCGTTATGACGTTACTAAACATAAATTGTAATTAATTGCACACATATTTATTGACGCCTAATAGAGTTTGACCCAAATATTGCCCGCCCCACTAGCTCAAAGCCGCGTTGACAACAATCGTATACATAAATTAATTTCAACGGTAACAGTTTAACAGTAAAAGTTAAATTAATTATCTGACGAACTGTTTACTCAAAGTGATCAACATAACTGTATTGTACCTGCTTTAAAGTTAAAAGTTTAAGAGCAATGCTTGTTCTGTGCATTCTGTGGTGATAGTAACATATTGTTGTTTCATTCACCGAATCATTAAGGTGCAATTCCGTAGCCGACTGCAGGCAGCAACAGCAAGCGACGTGTCGCTGCGACACGTCGTGGCGTCATGTCGCTGTGCTCATGATTCCGAACCCGACTGCAGACAGCAGCAGCCCGTGTCCAGTCTGTTCCGAGTGTTCAGTGGGGCATGACGTCTTATGTGTTTGAAATTAGCGATCACGATTTATTTTTGTATCTTTTCTTAGAAGAGGAAGAAGGTGATGATGACTTGCTTTTATTATACATGTATAAAGAGAATAGACGAAAAGACACACGTCCTATGTTGCAATGTAGAGGAAGTGAGGGAACGTACAGTGCGGGATATTGGGCCACCTGGTTCGGTTCAACAGTTTCTAATAAAAAATAAAAATATAAATTTCTTTGCAACTTTCCGCTAAACATATAAAATGATGTGTCTTACCTGGATTGAAGCGCACCTCCCGCCCTCCCTCAATTGCATACACTAACTCCGTCACCACTAGACCAAGCACCACTACTCTCAACACCACTATTCCAGGCAAGACACACCATCGACGATAATACGACACGTGTTTCGCCTCTACACGAGGCATCCTCAGGTAATATAGACTCTACGGCGGCTGACCGCTAAGAACTTAGAACTTAGCTAAGAACTTAGCGGTCAGCCGCCGTAGAGTCTATATTACCTGAGGATGCCTCGTGTAGAGGCGAAACACGTGTCGTATTATCGTCGATGGTGTGTCTTGCCTGGAATAGTGGTGTTGAGAGTAGTGGTGCTTGGTCTAGTGGTGACGGAGTTAGTGTATGCAATTGAGGGAGGGCGGGAGGTGCGCTTCAATCCAGGTAAGACACATCATTTTATATGTTTAGCGGAAAGTTGCAAAGAAATTTATATTTTTATTTTTTATTATAATGGATTTCCGCAAAGTAACGCCTGATTCTATCAATTATCAACAGTTTCTGTTCCTCGGCATCGGTGAAACTCATTTTTTAAGAAAAATTTAACGTGTTGTCGCTCGGGCGTTGGCGGCACTACTGATCTGCGGTCTGGCTACAGTGTCGTCTGCCGCTAGGCAAACGACGTATCGCTAGCTACGGAACGTATTTCATAGAACTACATAGAAACCAGTTGTGTCGCGACGACACGTCGCTTGCTGCTGCTGTCTGCAGTCGGCTAACAGTCCTTCACAAGTCCACTGCCGAACGAAGGCCCCCCAAGAAATGCGACAAAGCACGGTACTGCGCCACCTGCTGCATCCATCGACTGAGTGGCTGCCGACGACGAAAATACATACATTATTCGTCACTTAAAAATTTTTGATAAAGTAAATGGTTCTTGTCGGTTACTCTAGTTCTGCTGCGGATATTCTGATTTCTAAGTTTATCACGCAAAGAAACTCCGAGCATAGCTTTCTCCATAGCTCGCTGAGCGACTTTGAGCTTCCTCATCCGGCCAGCAGTGAAGGATAACGTTTCAGATTCATAGGTCATAACCGACATAGCCCAACGGATTAGTAAGCTGAAGTGGCAATGGGCCGGCCACATAGCTCGAAGAACCAATAACCGATGGGGAAAAAAGGTTCTCGAGTGGCAGCCTCGTACCGGCAGGCGAAGTGTAGGCGTCCCCCCACTAGATGGAGTGACAACCTGGTAAGACATGCAGGAATTAGATGGATGCAGATGACTCAGGACCGTGCTTTGTGGTATTCTTTCAGGAGTGGACTTGTGAAGGGCTGTAAAGATGACGATGAAAAGGTTTTTGATTATCTTAAATCTAAAAATGCTACATTAATGGAACTTACGCAGATAACGCCGGTGCGGGTGACTAGTCGTTAATATAATGTAATTCTTGTTTAATTAATGTTAATATAATTCTCACAAAGTAACGCCTGTTTCATTAAATTGATGCATGAATATCTGCAAAGCAAAGAAAATTTAAGGCTGTAAATCATAATCTGCCACACCCATTAAAACTGACGCCAATTTATGAATCGTTTAAAATTGTTATCTATTTTTTTACCAAATGATAAAAGAGAGATAGATATTGAGATATTCAATCTTATTTATGGAAACAATAATCAACAGTTATATAGTTAAGTTCGTACATCTTATTTATTAAAAGTAACTTTTCTCCTGAATCATGGTGGCATTTTACGTACACAAGTTGCATGTGGAAAAACATTCAGACACAAAACAATTATTTATTGCTAGACCGTGCAAAAAATGTCCGCGCGGGACTCTAAGCTCTAACCCGCGGCCCCGCAACGTCACAGCTAAATTCTTAGCCACTGTATGATGGAGCGATATAATTATCATAATAATACCAATTGTGGTGACAAATTGTTATCAGTCATTCCGCGTCAACGTCACCTGGTATACGTGGTAGAAGAGCTGCAGCGATATTATGGTTGTAGCACGAATTGGTCGGCTCGACCGGGGTAGGACCACACTCACAACATACTAGCGTAAAATCCGTGTAGTGACGGTGTAAGAATATCCAGTACCCCATATAATCCCGTGGGTTTAAGAGGCGACAGCGGAAAATGAAAAGAGATGATGAGCAGCAGGATTTTTATTATGATAAGAACAACCAAGCGTGGAAACTATGGCAAAATCCTTCCGATAAGGCAATCTATGGAAGAGGCCTAGGTTCATAATTGATATTTTTTTTATAGGATAGGGTGACAAACGAGCACACAGTCCACCTGATGGTAAGTAGTTGCTGTGGCCCATAGACATCTACATTTATCTTCGATTACGAATTAAAATGCAGATGTGTTGTCACCCGTGAGGACTAAGATGGAATGCCTCGTTTCCAGTAAAAAGGGTCTCCGGTTCTCTACACTCACCATACGAAACACAGCAGCATTAAGCTACTATTTCACGCTGGTATTCTGTGAGAGCATGGTCCCTCCCCGGTCGAGCCGACCACGAACTGAAGTCCACTCATTCTGAATTCTATCAACATTCCAGTTCCATCTTTTACAATTCCTTTTTAAAAACTCTAAATGATATCATACAGGTGCTCGTCTGTATGAATCAAAATATTGAACGACGTCATTCGTATCGATATATAAAGCTACCCAATGTGACCCTGGTTTATCATCAGTACCCAAATTGCATATTACCTAGTCAGGTCATAAATTCTATCACATGCTTAATATAAAATAATTGAAACAAGTTTATTCATTATGTAACCATTTATATACCAAAATGGACTTAACAAAACATAGATTCTTATGACACTATAATTTATTCAAAATGACCTCCGTGATTTTGAATACAGGCCTTCAATCTGCGCGGCCAGTCGTCTATCGCACCACGAACGAGGTCCATGTCAATATCGGCGGCTGCCTTAATTAAGGATGTCTTGAGTGACTCGAAATTGGGATGAGGCTTTGAGCACGCCTTTTCCTCTAAGTGTTGCCATATCTTGTAATCTAACGGATTCATATCTGGACTGGAGGAGGGCCAGTCTTCTTGTCGGATTAAGTCGATTTCACGCGCCGCCAGCCAGTCTTGTGTGCTCTTCGCTCTATGAGCTGACGCCGAATCTTGTTGGAATACCCAGTGCCTGTTATTGAACATGGTATGAGAAACAGGTTACACAAGTTTCGTCAGGACTGTATTTTGATACACAACTGCATTCGTTTTTAAACCTTTCTCACAAAAATGTACCTCTGTTAAGCCCCGATAAGAAACTCCCAACCACACCATGAGCGAGGATGGAAAATGACCCCGTTGGACACGCGGAATACGGTTGCTCGCTTCTTCACTACTGTGTGCGTACACCTTATCATTTTGTTTGTTGTGGCTCTCTTCTACGGTAAAAATTTTTTCATCCGAAAAAAGAATTTCCCGATATTTTTTTCCCGCGTACCGCTTCAACAAAGCGCGGCATCTCTTCAGTCTCAGATCCATTAGACGAGCATTCAAACGATGTCCTGTTTTTCTTCGATATGCCCGAAGCCCTAAGTCTTCATTTAACGTCGTGGTTCTGCTTAACCCCATCTGAAGGGCCAACAGTTTCTGCTTACGTTTGGGATTTCTTTGAATTCGCACCTTTACAGCTTTTATCACTGCTGGAGTCCTAACAAATCTAGGGCGACCACCTGTCATCTACACTAGAGTCTTCATTGTATCGTTTGATGGTACGATAAACGAATCTTTTGGTTATATTCAAATTTTTCAGTATATCAAAAAATTTAATTAGCGCGTAATCGCAACTGCAACACGGTCTTTTTTAAGCCTCCACTCCATATGTAAAAATGAGTAAAATTCTAAAAAGTATACAGTTTTATTTTCATGAACAATTCGAATTCAATAAACTTTTTTGTGGCCAGCATTCTAAAAGAAAAGTTTTTACTGTGTGACAATACTTATGACCTGACTAGGTATATACGTTGGTACGTGGGTGTACATGGGCAGTCTGTTAGCAGCATAAACATTATTTTCTAGACTGGGGTGAATCTTTTTCAGATGTTGTTGTACATCTAGTGTATCCATGATATTACTGCTATTAGTAGATTATTACAGTACAATCTACTCAATGACTAACATAGGAATGATCAATTATGTGATTTCTAAATATTAAATTGCATTTTTTCTATTATACAAAACGTATTTGAGTCATCAATACACTGAATAAGACGCAACACGAAGAATGTGAGATAAGGTTGTTGACGCATAAAGTTATTATCAATTCTACTGTAGAAATTCTTTAGATGAGAATTATTACTTACTGGTACTATATAAGACCAAGCAACTGCAGTCATGGAGTTAGTGTATGGTCGTTTGACCGCAGTGTGTCTATCAATAATACATTTGTGTTACTTCAACGCATCAAAGGCCATAGATGTAAGTGTTTAATCTATTGACAAACTTACTTTTCTTTCTGTTATTTTTTTACTTGTGTATGATTTTGAACGACAGGCCTGTTGGTCTAGTGGTTAGTGACCCTGACTGTTATGCCGGAGGTCGTGGGTTCGATTCCCACCCAGGACAAATGTTTGTGTGATGAGCACGATCATTTGTTCTGTGTCTGGGTGTAATTTATCTATAATATTTATGTATTTAGAAATATATAAGTATGTTTATCAGTTGTCTAGTACCCATAACACAAGCTCTGCTTAGCTTGGGACTAGATGGCGTTGTGTGATAGTTGTGGAATATTATTATTATTATTATTATTATTTAGTGTTAACAAATTATGTTTAAATATTTTGTGTGTGTACATGATTAAGCCGTGGTAGCTCAGATGGTTAGCGCAAGCTGTAAATTTTACAGTACGTAACGCCGGTTCGATCCCCGCCGACACCAATTAAATTGTTAATTGCAATTTTAAGTGCTGATTTACCACGTGCTCAGCGGTGAAGGAAAACATCGTGAGGAAACCTGCATGTCTGAGAAAATTTCGAAGGCATGTGAAGTTCGCCAACACGCATTGAGACCGCGCCGCGGACATTTCCTAGCCAAAAAATACTTTTTTAACAATGACAGTCATTAGTTGATCATTAGTGAATGTGATTCTGTTTTCTTAAATTACAGGAAGAAAAGAGCAGAAGGAAGAAATGGGATGATGGAAAGTAATGAAGAATGAATTGTTATGTGAAGTTTGTTGGAACAAACATATTTAGTCACGTGTAAATACTTTTAACATTTTGGTTCAAAATGACACAAAATCTAAAAAATATTAGATACATCATCGACATGGACGGATTTTACATTACATATCCTCATAAACATTTTCAATGTAGAGAAATGGCTATTCTAGGCGTAAAACTATCTAATAAAAATGATTCGTTTATCGATCATTATTTGTTTCGGCCAAGTTATCCTTTCAATTATTTGTCGCCAAAAGACAAAAAAACTGTTCGTTATTGTGAAATACACGTGCACGGCATTCCATATTTTGATGTGACCGAAGAACTAAAATGTGCCTACAAACAAGAGAACATCATTCCCATATTAAATTGGTATATTAGAAATTTGTGCAAAGACGAAGTGATCGCATACAAAGGTGGTTCAACAGAAAAACAATTTTTAAAAATGTTGACGACGAATGATAAAATTTTTAATATTGAAGAATACAAATGTCCAAAATACAATGATTTGGTAAATGTCATAAATTTAAACAAACGTTATGTGTGTAATATCATATATTTGCTAAAAATAATCACAAAATTTTACATTGTTCTTGTGACGAAGTGTGGGTTTTTTACAAGTGGTTATTACTTACGTTACGTTTTTAAAAAGGAATTGTAAAAGATGGAACTGGAATGTTGATAGAATTCAGAATGAGTGGACTTCAGTTTGTGGCGAATATTGCTTAATGTATTTGCTATATAAGTTTCAGGGATGTGCAATGCATAGGTTTACGAGTATATTTACAGGGAACACATTGTACAACGATATGTTAGTGGATGAGATGTTTCGCTCCTATTTTATAGATAATAAGTAATAAGATTTTGTATTTTATAAATAAAAATTTTAACAAAATTAGGTAATGTGTTTTATTGATGATTCAGATTAGTGTAGATAGGAACAAAGGAGTTTAATACAATAGCACCACGCTGAGGAAGAATAGATAATGACGGTATTGAACGAACAATAGATAAGTAGATAAGGACAATGGAGCGTTAATGACGGTTGAGGCCTCCACCGGATATCAATTAGATAAGAGTTAATTGATCTGCACATCTCCGGAACCGTGCATCCTACGCAAAAATGGACCGCAGATTCGTGATCAGAGCATGCCAAAACCTGTTTTTTTTTTTTTTAGGATCGTGAGTCGACGAACGTCGTACTTGTACCACTTCTGACTCAGTGCGCCAGAACTGGTACACCGCTAGTATAGTAGTACTGACTCAGTGCGCCAGAACTGATACAACCTAACTACTAGTATAGTAGTACTGACTCAGTGCGCCAGAACTGGTACAACCTAACTACTCACGTATATATATGATAGACGAAAAACAGCAGCTTAGTGCTGCTGTTTTTTATATGGTGAGTATAGAGACTCTTTTTACTGAAAACAAGGAATTATATTATAGTATAAAACCACTAAAACTAGTTTTAGTAGTTTTATACGTGGTTGAGCCATGTTAGAGCTATATTTGTATAGTTGTAGCACGAATGGGTCGGCTCGACCGGGGAAGGACCACGCTCTCACAGAATACCAGCGTAAAATAGCATCTTAACACTGCTCTATTTCGAATGGTGAGTGTAGAGAACCGGAGACCCTTTTTACTGGAAACGATGCATTCCTTCACAAACTTCAGGGGTGGCAACGCATCTTTATTTTTATTCTTAATTGAGGATAGATGTAGATGTTTATGGGTCAGAGCATCCACTAACAATCAGGTAGACTGTGTGCTCGTTTGTCACTCATACACTATAAAAAATAGTCATTAGGGGTAACAGCGCATCTGAGTTTTAATTTCAATTGAGGATAAATGTACATAGATGTCTATAGGCCACAGCATCCACTCACCATCAGGTGCACTATTTGCTCGTTTGCCACCCTATTCTATAAAATTAAAATCAACGTGATGCAAAATGATGACTATAAAATAAGTAACGCATATAAAATACGCCACGTTGTATAAAATACGTAATGTAGTGTAAGCTAAAGGGGCCTAATATGATCATTAAGACGCGTACTGTGTGAGCAATATACCGTGCTAGCCGTCTTTGTGCAGTTTTAAGAGCTAATAAAAATACATTAAATTTATACATAATCATCAAATACATACATCATCTTGATTCCATATTGTTTTACCTTACAGTTAACACTAGGATTTTGGAACCTTAGAGGATATAATCTCTATCTTGTATTTGTTTATGTTACCAGTATATTAATATATTATTGTAAAAAAGTTACCCCCAGGATTGTCTCCTATATTGTGGAGGTAGTTTACATACGTACAGAAAGGCAAACATACAATAACGCCGATCTCTTTATTTTTATCTACATAAAATTTCTCTGTAATTATAAGTGAAAGTGTAACTTACCACGCCTTACGCGGGTATTAAATTTGACCTCTTTATGTCACTACACTAGCATACCATGTATATCGTTCTTAAATCATAAACGATTTCTAATTTCCAATATTAATCAAATTTCACCTTTGTCAATATCGTGCATGTGATTGGCATTTCTCACTCAGTGGTTAGGCATTTGGCTGCGGCGCTGTGAGGCTGCGGGTTTGAATCTCGCACGAAACAAGTTATTTTAAGATCTACAAATAACTGTTTCACTGTAATGTTTCTTTTAAGAAAAAAAATTGACGACCACGTGGTTTTTCGAGTTGCTATTTGTTAATGTAAAGTTGGTCGTTTATTAATATTATTACATTTTTTAAAAACTTCATCATCATCATTCCCATTCACAACCCTTCACAAGTCCACTGCTGAACATACGCCTCCCCCAAGGAATGCCACAAAGCACGGATTTGAGCCACCTGCATTCCTCGACTTCCCGCATGTCTCACCACCAGATCACCCTCAGATCTTACTACTTCATCTAGTGGGGGTCACTCTACACTTCTCCTACCGTACGAGACTACCACTCGAGAACCATTTTTCTTCATTGGTTGTCTATTCTTCGAACTATAAGTTCGGCCCATTGCCACTTCAGCGTTGGGCTATGTCAGTAGCTTAGAAACGAAGATATCCGCAGTAAAACCACAGTTCTACTGCGGATATCCTCGTTTCTTAGTTTATAAAGGCAGGGAAACCCCGAGCATAGCCCTTTTTATAGCTGGCTAAATGATCTTGAGCTTCTTGATACAGCCAGCAGTGAAAGCCCACGTCTTAGATCAATAAGTCATCACTGGCAACACGCACTAATTGTATAATCCTGTTTTCAGGATTTGAGATACTTATATCTGACAAAAAGACGTGTTGTATCCTTCCGATGTATATACTATTCTCGTCAGCAACTTCGAGTTTAGCGCTCCCAACAACTACCGGCAGGTGTGACATGGACCTGACACATGATCTTTGTTTTGTCATGCTTGTAAATCTTAAGACCTATCCGTTGGGAGACACTATTGAGGTCATTGAGCATAATCCTTATCTTCCAGCGATTCTGCCATAAGGACTATATCGTCAGCCAATCGAAGGTGAGTGTTGTACTCGCCATTGATGTTAATACCGTATCACTTTAAGCACTTTGATATACGGACAGTCAACTTGGCACTGCTGAAGGGACTGCAGCACCGCCCAAATTTCGACGGGATCAAAGGCACAGATTCTACTCAAATGCAGTGTTAGATTGTACTCCTCGGTGTTATGTATAATTTGCCGAAGGGTTTTGTATGTGTTCTATGGCACTAAAGCTCTTTCGGAAACCGATTTGTTCGTGCCATGACCATCGAAAACAGCACGCAGGCGCAACTAAGAAGAGAAATCAGTCTGTAGTTTTTCAAGAGAGCGTTGTCTTTCTTGAAGAACAAGACCACCGCACATCTGCTCCACGCCTCCGGATTAGTGCCTTCATGGATGACGGAATTAAAGAGCTTCTGAAGGACTTTAAGTACTGATTTTACACTCGCTTTCAGAAGCTCCGCTGTAATTCCGTCCTAGCTCTGGGCCTTGCCGTTTTTAAGGTGCTGGAGAGCCATACTAATCTCGCTCAGACGTCAGGGATATCATCGGAATAATGTCGGATTAGACTTGCTCTTGGATCGTTATTCACACTAGCGTGTGTTTGCGACGATGACGAATACAGCTTGCCCGTAGAACGTCTCAACCTCATTCGAAATCTCAGGTATTCAGAAAACGACGCTACTACATCCGGTCATTAGCATCAACAGTTGCCTATTACTGACAGATCTCATTCATCAGATTCTTCAATCCTTTAAAAATTAAAACCCTGGTAGGTTATTTTATCAACTCGCAACACAACCTCATACGCGTGGCCATTAGATCAGCATTTAAAAAAAGCAAAAACCGACTTCAAAGAACTAAAAAGTATAAGGCGATATTTGTATTATTAAGAATTCTTATTTAGGTGTTAATGCTAAAATATATTGTATTATAGAATTAAAACTCCGCCTTCAGAAGATATAAAATTATGTGAAAATTATTTTATTCTTTTTGTTTTTTGAAGAGCTCGGTTACTGATTTTTTGAAGTTAAATTTTTTGATCCCTTTGATGTCTAAACAGTTAAGATGTTTGTGTTTATATAGGACACTTACCAGCAGGTGGACTATCCCGGTTAGTCTCAGTCACGCTTGCTTGCATAAAAATAGCTAAATTGATACTTAGTACTTACGTACTTCCGACGGTCGAAAATAATTCAACAATTAACTTAAGTGATCGTCCTTTTTTGTATCGAAACTGAACTTAATTATACATACCAATGCAATCTTAAAGTTCGTGTTGACGAGTTAACCACGATCTCCAATTTACGATTATTGGATGCGTGGTATAAAAGAATAAGACTTATGATATTTACTGAAGGTTCAATTTTTATTACAGCGCAAACTCCTTACGTATTGTACTGCAACGCAGAAACTTCCTGTAGCAACAATAACTTGATGTGACGTGAATGTAATGTTGCAAGTAACACATAATATAACAAGGATATAAAGAATGGTTTGTTTATGCGGTTATTTTTCTTCAGCCTTATTTAAGTCAATGCTAGCATTACTCCAGAATGTGCTTTCTCCAGAATGTTATTTCATCAGTTATACACTTTGTTAAAGCGTTACTCATGCTTAAAACTTTTTTACTTAAAAATTAACTTACTAATTGTAACGTGCATGTACATTTTTAAATTATGCCGCTTTGTTAGGAAAAATCCTCATTATTGCCAGCGATTTGAAGATAGACCCAGTCGATACGGCGCACGCCGAGGTTATAATCTGGTTGTTCCTACCACACATCTTACATTATATAAAAATGGTCCCTAATACATGGCTATAAGGGTTTACAACGATTTACCTAATACAATAAAAGCCCTCCAGTGTCGTTTTACGAGGGCGGCACTGAAAATTTCGGTAATCAAGGAAGTGACACAAAATTACTATTTAAAAATGTGTTTATTGCTTTTCGAAGTATTCTCCGCGAAATTTCATACAATTTTCCATACGATGGAACCAATCATTGAAGCAACCATTCCATTCGGAAGTTGGGGTCTCCAAAATGGCCGTTTTGTAGGCGTCCACAGCTTCTTCAGGTGATGAAAATCTCTGTCCACGCAATTTATTCTTTATTTTAGGGAAAGTATAGAAATCATTAGGGCTTAGGTCCGGGATGTACTTTTGATAGTCTAATATTTCTATGTTTTCTTGCTCTAAAAACTCTTTTGTTCTGTGTGCGGTGTGAGAACTCGCATTGTTGTGATGGAGGATGATACGGCGGTTGCAGTTCTCTTTACGGAGTTCAGAAACGACCTGTGGCAAACAAATGCTAGCATACCATTCTGCATTAACCGTTCTTTGTCCCTCAAGAGGAATAGTCGTAACAAAACAACAACAAACAAACTCGTGACTGGTTTTTTGTTTCGGGTTCGTACGCGTATATCCAGGATTTGTCACCTGATGCGATGTTGTATACAGCATTTGAGGATCCTGCGTGCAATCTTTCAAGAGTTCTGACGCACCAAGTAACGCGAGCCGCTTTTTGCTCTTCACAGAGCGAATGCGGTATCCATCGGGAAAACAACTTTTTTACACCTAATTGTTCTTGCAAGATTATTTGTATTAGACTCATGCCAATGTCTAAAGTTGCTTGAATTTCGCGGTATGTCACATGTCGATCTTCCTCAATCAGCTTACGCACAGCATCAACGATTTCTTGGGTGACTGCAGTTTTTGGACGACCTTGACGGGGATCATCACTGAGCTTGACACGTCCACGTTGAAATTCAGCAAACCAGCGATAAATTGTGGTTTTGGATGGGGCTTCATCACCAAATGCAGAAATCATCCGGTCAACACACTGCTTTTGTGTTAAACCACTTCAAAAGTCATAATAAATCATCTCTCTTGAATTTTCTCGAGTCAATTCCATTTTTTCAACGACTAAACAAGCTTGACAAAACCTTGCGACAAGACCGAGAATCTTTTCTTTTTTTTTCGATTCGGTTTTTAAAACCAAGGAGTTTTCAATTAAAAAGATTTTAATATGACAGGAATAGTGGAAATATTCCATTCCCGGTGCAGCCTAGTAATGATAAATTATAAATCAATTTTAATTACTTGACAATTTTCTTTATTTCTATTTACATATTTGACATTGTTAGTATTTTTCGTCAAAATTTTTAAACTTTATTTACATAATATAAATAACGAATCGCCTTGTAAAGAAGCAAACATCCATGTCGCCTCGTGGGTGTCATAGGAGGCTACTATTAGAAATGCCAGAATAACCTCATGACTTTCGATAGATGGCATTTAAACCATCTCTTATATAATAGATATAAGATACACAGACCAACAACGAGTACTAGCGTTAAAATTGCGAGACCCTTGTTATTTCGTTCTCGTCAATTTGCCTGCCAAGTGAATGTGGCGAAATCTCGCTTCCATGGGAGAGCTTGACTAAGAGTGGACTATTATGATTCGAACAACAAGAAAGATTTGTACCGGAAATCGATTGTAATGACTTTTCATTATACATGGTTATTTTTCAAAGAGCAGCCAAATTTTTAACTTAAGTTCAAATATATAAATAATGATACAAAAACTGCAATAATGAAATATTGCAGGTTTTTGAAAATACGAGAATTATACTTTTAATTGAAATTATCCCAAGATGAATGTGATTTATGGACTACAACGTTTTTGCCTACCGATCGACCCTTACGAATGTGTGTAAGATCAATGGCTTCACGTGCATTCCAAGGAAGGGAGTGAATCCCCGCCAGCTTCCTGATGCCAGGCCGTTACTGAGATTTTCTCTAGAGAGAAACCCAAGAACTGATGTTGGCCCGACCCGGGTTTCGAACCCGAGACCTCATGATCAGCGAACGCGGTTACAAAGACAACCAACAAAGTAGTCAAAATAAAAATAATTATAAATAATAATAATACGAACTTTTCCCAGAGACTGAAGGCTGCATGATTGCTATACAGGATCATGTAATAGAGACCAGGAACTACCAAAAGCATATTATAAAAACCTTAACTTCTGATACGTGCAGAAAATGCAACAGTTGTCCAGAAACTATTCAACACATCACAGGTGCGTGTAAAGCAATAGCCCAAACAGATTACAAACACAGACGTGATCAAGTTGCAAATATTATTCATCAAAAACTAGCCCACCAACATAACCTAATAAACTCTATTGAACCCTATTATAAATACAACCCAGAAAGCATATTAGGAAACCCCAAAACGAAGATATACTTTGACCGCGCTATCCTCACAGATCGGACCATTCACTGTAACAGACCAGATATTACATTGATTAATAAAACTAACAAAACCGGATACCTTATAGATATAGCAGTCCCTAATACGCGCAATCTACAAACTACAATAGCTGAAAAACTCTCTAAATATGCAGAACTTAAAGATGAAATAACTCGACTCTGGCATCTTCAAAAAGTAATTATAGTGCCCATTGTCATATCGACAACCGGCGTAATACCGAAGCAATTACACCAATCTGTAAAAACTTTAAATTTACCACCCAATACATACAAACTTTTACAGGAAGCTGTAATACTGAATACATGCAGAATAGTTAGGAAGTTCCTGCAAACTGAAGAACAAACCATACCTCCTATACTTAGACAAATTGCCTCACAACCTAACACACAGGTAACTGAATAAGGTAGTTCACAGGATAGCACCAAATCCAGCACTAATATACACTTGGCTGAGGCCCGTGCTATTAGTAAACCGGTAAAAGCCGAGATATGAAAGTAAACAAAATAATAATAATAATAATAATAAGGTTCTACAAGGCTCTACATGATCCTTTCGTAGACACAGTAGCCTCCCTCCACTGGCTACGCTTTGGTGATCTCTTCTGGGAATACGAGGGTTTTGTCTGTGCAATACAGGATCAGGTTATTAAGACCAACAACTATCGGAGATACATCCTAAAGGATGGCACCGTCGACGTCTGTCGAGCTTATCGCCATCCCGGGGAGTCACTTAGGCATGTCATCTCCGGTTGTTCGGCGCTTTCTAACTCTGAGTACTTGCACAGGCACCACCTAGTAGCCAGAATTCTTCACCAGGAGCTCACTCTGAAATGCGGTCTCGTGGATCGGAAATTGCCGTATTACAAGTACTTGCCGGAAGCCGTGCTCGAAAATGACAGGCTCTACTGAGACCGAGTCATCATCACAGACAGGACTATTCTTGCGAATAAGCCTGATATTGTGCTGATGGACCGGGCACAGTCAAGGATATTTTTGGTCGACATTACCATTCCGTATGACGAGAACCTCGTGAAAACCGAAACAGACAAGCAAACAAAGTATCTGGACCTGGCTCACGAGGTGACCGACATGTGGGGTGGTCTGCCGACCAAAATTATTCCTGTAGTCGTCTCTGCAAACGGGCTAATCCCAGTCAGCCTCTCGGGTCATCTGAGGCGACTGGGACTACGTGGCGGACCGCTCCGGGCTCAAATGCAGAAGGCGGTACTCCTCGATACCGGCCGCATCGTCCGCCGGTTTCTTTCCCTTTCCCCCTAACCCTCGGCCGTTTGGTCTCCCCTGCCGAGGGCCTCCATCTGGTTGGGCTTTTATTTATTTATGTATTCTTATATTTATTTTATGTTATTGATATTTATGTATATTTATCTTTTCATTTTCATTTATAATTATATATTTATAGAACCCAACCAGATGAGGAAACTATATAGATACCCCACAATAATAATAATATTCCACTACCATCACACAACGCCATCTAGTCCCAAGCTAAGCAGACCTTGTGTTATGGGTACTAGACAACTGATAAACATACTTATATATTTCTAAATACATAAATATTATAGATAAATTACACCCAGACACAGAACAAATGATCGTGACAATCACACAAACATTTGTCCTGGGTGGGAATCGAACCCACGACCTCCGGCATAGCAGTCAGGGTCACTAACCACTAGACCAACAGGCCTGTCAATACAATAAATAAATCCCAACCAGGTGGAAGCCCTTGGCAGGGAAGAGCAAATGGCTGAGATCTAGGTGCAAAGGGAAAGAAATTGGTGGACGCTGCGAACGGTATCGTAGCGCTGAGCTGGTATCTGAAGCTCTAGCGGTTCGTCCGTCCTGCAGTCGCCTCAAATGCCCAGAGTGACTGACCGGGATTAACTGTTTGTAGTATCAAGACTATCACTGAAGTTCCGACCTGTCGAAACGTGATGGAAGTCGAAGAACGCAGGTGGTTAAGGACCGTATTTTGTAGCAGACTTCAGGAATACTTTTGTATAGCACTAGACTGATGATGGACTGCAAATATATTAATATTGAATATAATATTTATATAATAAATAATGCTTGAATATAACTAATTTAAGTTCTTACAGCCATGAAGAAGTCTTAATTTTGGAATAAATTCGTGTGTCTGATGGTCCGAACATGGGTCAGCCATACTGAAATAATTTCGACATTAAATATAATTGACCTTTTATATGAGATACATTAAATTATTGACAACTGAACATCTGAATTGTTTGTCTTCAATAACTCTATTTTACAAAAAAACTCCCAAGAATCTGAAACTGCATTCAATCGATCATGATAGCTAGCTCTACCAAACTGTTTTAATAATGTAGTTTTACAGTTGTATTTAAGTATGTGGTAAAGCTTCTATAAACACTTGGAGTTCGTCACAATACTGCATCGAATAAGATGACTTGATTACGAAAAAAAAATCAACCTACTCTCGGGCGAACAACCAATTATAATATTATATAGAATAAAATATTTTTTATTCAATATAGATTTTACAAATAATTCTTAATGAAAGTAATTTTTTACTTTTACTACTGTTTCGTGAAAAATTTCAACCCTGAAAGAATCAGCAAGAAAATCAACATATACCTATGCCGTAATATCAAATTCTTAGCGTTTATCCTTTCATAAATTAAAATCAATTTATAAAAAGTAGTATTTGCTAATAATGAAAATTATAAACAAATCCTAATAAGCAATTGCTGATACGAACTTCAAACTTCAATATTTCAAAGGTAACTTTTCTTGGATTGAATCCTATTTAAGTAATACGTTCAAATACATTGGCATGCGTTTGTTATGCAGGTTGTCTTTTAGGCGAGCTCAAACAATGCACGAGTGATTAACCCGCACCATTGTTTCATTGTTATGGAAGGTTCACCATTAGAAGAATCGTGTCTAGATCAGCTGGTGTCACACTTAAGTGAATCCTTGTGCGGAGGTACGGTGCTCCTTTTTCTTCATCGTCAACGTTCGAACAGTCGCTTATTGCGAAAGGCTGCATCGCCGCGAGAGCACGTGTGCGGCGCGCAACTTATCGTAAAAATAAAAAAAACATTAAAGTTTATCATCGCGCGATTACAGATTCAATTTGTTTCCTGGTGGTATTGAATTTTCGATCTTGTTGACAAAACGAATCGTGAATGGGAAATCGTTGATGTGTCGTGTGTCAAGTTTACAGTTCGGTTATAAACGGAAAGCATTGTATTAATCCAAACGGAAGTTTTGAATTTGTGCAGACTTTTTGGAAACACTAGTTTACAATGGATGCAGCTAATCAATATCAAAAATCAACGATTAAGCAGCAATCTGGGTAAGAAAGAGGGACTGATATATTTTTAAGTTTAAAAACTTTATACAATATATTTTGCGCGGATCTAGGTGGAAGGCCATAGAGTCATGGGAAACCTGTCATGACCCTAGATTCGTAGGTATATATTTAAGGATATAATTTTTTTACAAGTATAATTTTGCTCCTTGCTCAAATCTTATTTTGAGATGAAATAATAGCGTGCCCCTCAAGCCTTTATCTAGAATAAAATAGTACTTTAACTGTAGATCTGCGCCTGACCATAACGAACATTTTGACCCCCTCAGTCATGAGTCATGACTCTTCAAAACAAAATATTTAAAAAGAAAAATCTTACACTATCTTTAAATCTTACGCTAAGATGAGAAAATGACGTGGCGAGATACTTCAATTTACGACCTTCTCCAAACTTTAACTCTAGATCCACGCTTGACCACAACAAACATTTTAAATTAATCTTTTAGTATTCAATTAGCGAAAGTAAGATGAAGTATGGATCTGATTGATACACATCAACAAAATGACCAAGGTCTGCCAGTCAAGCTAATCTAAACACTCGATTAATACGGCAAATGTTCACGTTTCCTTACTTATTCACGTCGTTAATCGGTTGAAGTCGCTGAGATGAAGTAACCTTTGACTATTTTAATAAAAACTCAAAGGTTACGAACCTAGACATTAATCATAGCATGCCTATAAATAGATTGTGGTCCTACCAATGTTTCTGATACTTATGCATTCCCACTTCCTTAGTTCTTTTCTTTCGTTGGTATGCGGATGGGAAGTGTTCCGGTCTTTTACATTATTATTAATTTCATTTATTGCGGAAAAAGTTTCATCAGTCTCGAGAATATTTATACTTTACAGTTTTTGAATAAATTCCTGAAATAAAATGCGTTAAGCCTAATTTTCAAAATGAAAATCTTATAATCTTAAATGCATGTTCTTAAAAAGAATCAGTAAAATAACCGTACATAAAAACTTTAACAGATAAAAGTGTAAGATACTTCTATATTATTTAAACATATTTTTAATTCACTTTAGTTTGTCTGTCTGTCGTTCCGTGTGGAATCATGCAACTGAAATTTCGAGCACCTCCCGATGAGCTACTTGAAATTTGAACATAGCACAGAATTGGATGACAATGTAAAGCGGTACATTAAACTCAAAATTTTAAAAAATTACATTATTTATTAGATTATTATAATCTAACTTCAATATTATAGAACAGTTAAATATTATTTGAACGTTAATATTATCGTATAGTTATAATGTATTTTATAATTGTCAATATTAATAAAACTAATTATGTAGCCAATAGCCATCTACACTTGGATATTTTTGGAATAATATTAAAAGTAATTTTAGAGCTTGTGCTTGAGAAATGATTTCGAACTACAAATGACATCGAATTTTATATTTGTAGCTACCTTTATTGATCACATAAAATATAAGTCATTAGAATATTTACCACGCATTTATAATCAACAAATTATGTTAAATTATTTTATATACCTACCTAATGTAGGTAAGTGTTTATATATTTCATGTTGATTTTTTTATTATAAGAGTTATGAATAGAACACCTTGAACTAAGAACTTGACTTAAGTATGATGTAAGTACATAGATGTAGTTTGTTGACTATGAAATTCTATTTCAAAGTAACCTTTTTTATAATATACTCAATAAAGAAAGAAAGAAGGAAATATAATTTGGCAAATACATTGTAACGAAGAAAAAAAAAGCAGTAAGGACAGAGATAAAAAAAAAATACTTTACTAAACAAAACTAAACAGAAATATAAAAAATAATATAATATGCACCAAAATGGTCTCCACTCAGCTTTAACCCTTTCCTTGTCCCACGAATCATATACGATTGTTTAACTATTGTGTTTATATCGCGGACAGGGAAAAGTCTCGAATTGGAGATAGAGATCAATTTCGTAACGTGTAATTACGCGACGCGACGTTTAACGCGACACAGAGAAATTAAATTGTCAAGAGCCATTCGGATTTAAATAAAAACTAAAA
Organism: Parnassius smintheus behrii; assembly: GCA_036936625.1. Taxonomy (NCBI): domain Eukaryota; kingdom Metazoa; phylum Arthropoda; class Insecta; order Lepidoptera; family Papilionidae; genus Parnassius; species Parnassius smintheus. The sequence goes on along the minus strand of JAUPFT010000017.1, from coordinate 20,215,588 downwards.
AATAAGCGTTAAGGTCTACCCTTACTATGAATTCCCCATTTGGTGTCTTATTGAAAATTCGATTTTTGTTTGTGTAAAAAAGAAACTAAACGATAACTTAATCAGGTATTTCCACTACAAATGTAAAATTAACTATTTCTACGGTTTTTTCGTAATCGGTCCAAAGTTGAGATTTTGATTTTCATAAATCGTACCTACTACAACTTTTAAATGGAAAGTCATTTACATTTAAACAATAAATATATCGTTGCTGATGTTTACCATAGTTGCCACGTTTTGTAAGCGGGTTGGCAACCACAATGGGTGCGTTTGGCAGATAAAAGCGCTAGCAAGCGCTTGCAAGCAAAATGGCGATCGTAAGCGGTAAGCGCTGTCAAATCGTAACCAGCTATTTTCCTCCAGGACACGATGTTAGTTTTAACCGGGGAATCTAACCTAATTTAAACATATATTTGTAAAGTATTCATATTAAAAACTTACCAATCATGATTTTTTAATAGCATGTATATGTTTATTCATGTCATTATATTACTTAAAACTAATATTGCACAAAACAACTGATAAACTCTACTTCAAAACAAACAAATTAAATAAACAAAATGGCGGATTGTGTCAGCGCTACTGAAGTAGCAATCGTGTCCTGGCCGAAAACTATTTTAGCGCTTATAAGCGCTTGCTAGCGCTTTTTTCTGCCAAACGCACCCAATTATATTTTGCGCACAAATGCTTCGTGGCATCCCTGGGCTAGACCTATGCTCCGCAACTTAGACCATTCAACCCAAGGGGTTGGGTTAATTGCAGAGCTTACCATTCAACCCAAGGGGTTGGGTTGAATGGTAAGCTCTGCAATGAACTGTAATGATAATGATTTTATATTAAAACTCAATCTCAATCATATCAACCCAAGTATACAATCTATTTATACGAATGTAGTTCAATCAAGCTATTCGCGCTACCTCCGGTAGGGCTGATCGACGTCTACCGGGCCATCTTGTGTAAAAATCTTATAGCTACGAAAATGAAAAGCTTCTTAGCTGACAGTAATAACTTCATTAAATCACGTCAGAGAAATGCTAGAAAAAGCTCTGATCTATATAATGTATTAGCATAATCGTTTAAAATATAACACTAATGTGTATCAATAGTTCCATGATATACTGCGGTAGCTATTTTTAACACAGAAGTGTCAACGCACCCGACAATGTGTATATTTACACGAACCATTTCAATTTTCAATTCACTTTCGAATCCCCATTTAAAAACGATTGGACCTGGACTGGACTTTTTATTCAATATAGATTATAAATAATACTTGTTGAAAGTCACTCTTTTCACTTACCACTGGTTCACAAAAAAAAACCTCTGTCCCGGGAAGAACCATTAAAGAAACCCAGCGGGACTGTTTAAAAAAAAACCGGCCACAAGCGTGTCGGGCCACACTCAGTGTAGGGTTCCGTAGTTTCCCGTCCGTCACAATAAGTGTTTCCACTTATGAGTTTAAAGGTGGGTATCCATTATGTTCGCGCTCGAGCAGCGCCCCGCGCTCCTGCAACTGCTCCCGGTTGTGGGTACTGTTGTTTCCATCCAAGTTCAAAATGATTTTCCTAGAAAGTCCTAATAAAATTCTACTTTTCAGATTTTTTTCATATTTTCTAAACTTATGGTTCAAAAGTTAAAGGGGGGGGGCACACATTGTTTTTTACTTTTGGAGCGATTATTTCCGAAATTATTGACATTATCAAAAAATGATTTTAGTAAACCCCTATTCATTTTTAAATACCTTTCCAACAATATATCACACATTAGGGTTGAAATTAAAAAAAATCACTTCCCACTTTACATATAGGGACGCTACCCTAATAAAACATTTTTTTGTCGGCGTGATTGATACACATATTGGTACCAAATTTCAGCTTTCTAGTGCTAACGGTCACAGAGATTAAGCGAGGACGGACAGATGGACAGACAGACATGGCGAAACTATAAGGGTTCCTAGTTGACTACGGAACCCTAAAAAGAGCTTACAATCATGCGTGTTACAATTAAGGGGGAATATAACCTCAAATGGCTTAGCAACATCCTCCGTTATACCGAAAATATTTCAGCATTAATTTTGAAATAAATATATAGTAAAGTTGAGGATTAATGTTAAGTACTATGTTAGACGAAAACATGATTCCGTAAAATTTTCTCGATAGAAAAAAATCCAAAGTTACCTCCAAACTGAACAATAAACCACTGTTATTCATAAAATACTTTAAATAAGATCATGAAACTTTGCATACTAACTGAACTAACTATAAAGCAGGGCTTATGTTTTTTATATTTTTTTTAATTACCGTTATTTTCACCGTAAAAAGAAATTACCCAAACTATCGGCGTACTGAAGCTTGTTTCCTAATAATAAGTATATTATATAAGTGTATTATGAATAACAGCGGTTTATTCTTCGGGATCCAACCCGAGTTACTCCCTTCATAATTTTCGGCAAGCGCTAAACACAGAAGTAATATAAAATTGTTTATCGTCTTCTAATTTTAAAAGAGCTTTGGATTTAATTTCTTATAATTGGCTACTCGCCTCTAGCCGGAACTCGCACTCGCTAATTTAATTACAATACTCGTAACACTGTATATAGGTAGCTATACTTGCTATAATTTTTCAAACTTCTATTCACCGTATAAAACAACAGCAACGTGATTAATTAAATCTTTAAGCAATTGTATTGATTGTATGATACCATTGATTCATTTTATGTTTATTCGGATTCAAAAATAAAAATAAAATAAAAAAGCTTCTAAGGTTTCATTAAAACTCTATTTTTATATTGAACGATATTTGAATCCAAATAAAAAATATATTAATAGCATAAGGAAAAAAAGAAATAAACATTTTTTATGTTAATAAATCGATTAACATAAAAAATTGATTTACTAGCAAAATTCTCGTTTCCGTCTACCTTAACGTTTCATTTTGAAACTTGACGGTTCAAACTATAAAACTATTCATATATGTAGGTATTTTAAGATCTATTTTCCATTTCTTCAGAGTTAACTAGGAAGATAAATGTTCATTGTATCAAAAAAAAATTACGAACCATTACTATCACAAACAACAACAAACAAAGATGGTTAACACTCGCTGTAAATATAACAGAACGCGAGTAACCCGGGTTCGATCCCCACCGGCACCAATGAAATTGTTAATTGCAATTTTAAGTGCTGATTTACCACGTGCTCGGCGGTGAAGGAAAACATCGTAAGGAAACCTGCATGTCTGAGGAATAAGAAAAAAATATTTCGAAGACATGTGAAGTTCGCCAACACGCATTGGGGCAGCGCGGCGGACACTTCCTTGCCCTAAAACCCTCTCAGAAATGAGGGGAGGCCTGTACCCAGCAGTGGGACCTATATAGGCTGTAACTTTACTTTATTATCACAAACTCTCTTAAGTCCACTGCTGAACAGAGGCCTAACCATAGATTGCCTCATTGGGATTGACAACCACACTTTTTATTGTATTCAACTGACATTAGAGCAGCAGCATCGTCCCACGCTGCTGCTCATCTTCTGATTAGTTTCCCTCTATAGCTTTTTACGAAACCCGCATATGATATGAGTAATGGATATTACACCACTACAACACGGTTGGCTAAGTAATCATTCTCAGATCGACAAGCCTAATATTCACTACACTTGACACTTACTTGTTATTTTGGCTTTCGTTGTCGTTTCACCGTTTCGTTTCCTAAACAACCATAGCTTTTCTTTAAGGATTTTATGCTGTCCCTGCTTTTTTATTGTCACTCGCTTCGTTATTAGGCACCGAACCGAATCTTGTCTACATGACTGACCCTGATTAGATATTGACATCCTGGGTCGTTTTAATTGTATTACACTTATAGTATATTTATTATAATAATTATGTATTTAAGTTACTTTAGTAAAAAATCGACTGTTACAAGTTTATATAATACATAACCTCACCTTTACTTATTCTACGATAAGTCAGCTCCTAGATAGACTAACCTTACCAGATTTTCAGCTATTAATTGTTTATATGTAAGCTTTTACATGGTTAATTTCATCTAATTTCATCGTGTTAATATTGGGGCTCAACAATGTATGGAAACGTCACCTTCTCCTTTGGTCTTCGGTTCTCTACACTCACTATACGTAAAACGGCAGCATTACGTTGTTATTTCAAGCTGGTATTCTGTAAGAGTGTGGTCCTAACCCGGTCGAGCCGACCCATTCGTGCTGCAACCATAATATAGCTGCAGCAAGGCTCTACTACGTTGAAATCATTTAAAAGTGGTAAAAGTTTCATTCAACGGTCACCGTTTTGAAAGCTATGACGCAGACCACAGATTAGTTTAATGTTTGAACAGATGAACTAGATAAGACACGCTTTAGATTTTAACATTCTAAAGTAAATCCTATTCCGACAAATCGTTAAAGATTGATGTGGAATACACAATTATAATAACGCATAACAATATAGGTAGATAACCCGCGATGCTACGAGCCGCGACGTTAGCTTGCGAGCTGTGTTGCCAGGTCGCACAATTAGAATATAAAATATGTTTAATATGGATATCTTATTTACCATGTTTGAAATGAAGATTTCCTTGTAAAATTGGATAAGAATTCAAATGTGAAGTAAACTTTTCGATCGTTAAAACACGGCTTTTACATGGTTTTAGGAATTACACCCTCCACAGATTCGCTAAAGTTTGAAAAATAAAAATATGGAAAAATCGAGATTTTTATCATTACTAACAAGCGAGCGCCTTCGTTTAAATAAATAGTTTCGTTGATTTATTTTAGATTGGATCTTGTATAATTTTAGAGACCCAGCGATATAAAATGAGTTGGGTTTAATGACAGCCTCGTTCAATATGCGCCGCATGTTATAATTCATTTCTTATACATGCTCGTACAATAAGTGATTCATAATATTTTCCTTCACCACATAAATAACACGTGGCTGTCAAACATTGTTTTCAATTTAAAGCAGGGTTCGAGGATATTATATAATAGGTCTTTACCTTATACTCTTTGTTTATCTATGAAATTGCCATTCTCCAGTACTGGCCATTTCAAATCAAAATAATTTTTGTAAAGCTAAGAATTCTAATTACAACTTAATTTTATTTTAAAAACATAGAATTTTAAAATTAATAAATTATTTCAAAATTAGCCATTACCTTTTAAAGATTAGCGTTATATTTTCATCGTATTTTAAATCTTTTCTTCATCATGGATACGTTAAAAACTCTAGTAATTGTGGAATATGAGTACCTACCGTCGTAGCAGCAAAGCGGCACAAGCGACACGCAACATCAACGACTTTTACGGAACGAATACTACGAAGGAACGCACCACCCACCAAATTGGTTTGCCTTAACGATCATCCGAAAGTTCGACTTAAAAAATGAACCCCATGGTTGTCCGAAAACTTTTGGTCGGCAATGACGAATTAAAGGCAATTGCGGAAGTTGATGACAATCTATGGCTGAATTAGCAGCAGTTTTCGACGTTAGCATCAGAACAATATTTGCGTCAAATTGTAAATGTAAAAAAGCTTAACAAATGGGTGCCTCACGAACTCAATGATCACCAGCGCGAAGTACGCGTCCAGACGTGGATTCCAAAGCACGTCTTGACGCGTGCGCGCGCCTACAGGCACACAACCGAAGGAATTTTGAAAAGCTTTGTTACAGCTTAGTTCGAAAAACGCAAGCGCTCAGCAAGTTGTTTGAATCCTGGTTCAGCACCTAAACAATACATTAAGCAATGATGAAGAAACTCGCACATCTCCAACCAGCTTTGGTCAGTCGCTCGTCCCCGCTGTTCCTGCATGACAACGTGCGACCTCATACTGCACAACAGACGGTTTCCACGGTAAGAGACCTTGCGCCTACAGATCTACTTTTTCCAGAATTTCGATAACTTTTTGGTGGGAAAAAAGTCAATAGGTACCCGAGAGACATTACAAAATATCTTTGAAGAATTTGTTGCCTCCTGTCCAGTTGATTTCTTGAAGAATGGCATCAATAAACTACCACTGCGTTGGTAAAGACGTATCGATTGCATGGGCGATTAATAGAAATAAAAATAAGAAAAAAAATTACGTTATTTCATAAAAAAAGGCAATTTCATGGATAAAGATCTAATATATAATATTTTTTTTATAAATACTCACGCCTGTGACTCAGAGGGGTAGGCAGAGACTACAGACTCCCATTTGGCACGATCCTGACACACCTCCGTCGCCTCCTCGACATTCATATACTTACGAATACATGTTCGTCGATTAAGGGTACTCCTAATTTGGCCCATTTTCAATATATCGCTAATTTGGTCGATAAACTTTCGCCTAGGACGTCCCTTTCCGACTCTTCTATTCACTTCCCAAATCTTATATATAGGGGATATAAATAAATATCGCGTTATATATATATATATATATATATATATATATATATATATATATATATATATATATATATATATAGTAATAAAATGAGCATTTGTCTGCGCCATAATGAATAAAACTGTCAAATCAAAACAATCTACAAAAAAGGTTTTTTTGTTGTATTCATTAATGTGTCATTACTAAGATTTAAGATGTTTAGACAAGATATTTTATTTTACAAATTTATCTTGTTTTTTTAAAAACATAAAATTTTTGGTTAAAACATAACCTCAGTTTTTACGTTTGGAGTCCAACATAGTTTGTTTCCGGGTTTTTATATAAGAGTGACTTCTCGTGTTGTTGACAGTTTTTTCTCTTTCGCCTATATTATTTAATAGCCCGTCATATCTAAACGGATCGGTAAGCTGAAGTAGTTATAGGCTGGCCATATAGTTCGAAGAATCGACAACTGATGGAGAAGAAAGGTTCTAGAGTTACAGCCTCCTTACTGGTAAACGAAGCGTAGGATGCCCTCCCACCAGATGAAGTGACGACCTAGTAATGTAAGAGGTTGATGGATACAGAATAATATGCAAATATTACAACTAATCGGTATGGCGGTAACGTGATGAACATAAGAACCTTGAAGTGTGTGTGAAGTTATAGTTAATATGTTTTGGCCTAATAATTATTGGAGGAAATAATAGTAAGCAATATTAGAGTTTTAAAATATTTAACACTCATTGATCGCGGGTTTTAATGATCCTAGTGATAATTGCCGGGTCATTGTCATAAAATTATTGCATCGGCTGTCGGTTCCTAATGCTTCTGCAAAATTTCAGATTACTCGGACGTCTAGAATGAATGAAAATTAAATAATAAAGTTCCATTGCATACATATATACATAGATGCCAACCTTATAAAAGCGTATTAAAATTATTTCTACTGAATTGAATTGATGAATTGTATTAAATTTTTTTTGTTTACCGTAAAATACTGCACGTCATTATCATGGTAGAATGTAAGGTTCCGTTATAACTAATAACATCATATTAGTATGTACTACATTCTAGCAATATATAAATTTGAATTTGTTGAAATTTGTGTGAACTTAACTCACTGAGCAATTGTTTTTTCGTCGTCCATTCCATTTCGGTTACCGAGTTTATTTTCCTGATTATCACCGTTTCCGTTTACAAATTGCCTTTGACCTTGTGCATAACGATCTAAACAAGAGTCTAATGCAACACATTACTTACTGTTAATCTTCATTCGTAAATGAACATACAAGGCAGCTAATACTGCAGCGATAAATCAGTTGTGTCGTCGCAGTTCACGATGTCACTTAGACCGTAAATTGCGGAATTCAGTGTGTTTAAAAATCCTTCCTCTTGCTTTACGACGCACGGTATGCCTAAGGTTAGGCGATTATGCGACCGGTTAAGAAAAAGCGTTTTAGGAAATTAAAAAAATACTAATTTTTTTAGAATACGCAGGCTACTATTATTATTTGTAAAAACCTAAGGAGCGCTGAAAGGATTTGCAGGCGGATTGGCGATCGTAATTTTTTTTATAGAAAAGGGGGCAAACGAGCATGCGGCTCATCTGATGTTAAGTGACTGCCGCCGCCCATGATCAACCGCAACACCAGGGGAATTGCAGGTGCGTTGCCGGCCCTTTAGAAAGGAGTAAGCTCTTTTCTTATAGGTACTATCCCTATCGGTTCGGAAAAATCGCCGGTGGTAAACTATTCCACAGAGAGGTCGTACGCGGAAGAAAACTCCTAGTGAAACGTACAGTGGTGGTCCGCCAAGCATCCAGATGGTGTGTGTGGTACCAAGACGTTAGCCGCGTAGTGCGTTCACGAAATTTGGCGGCTGGGATTAATCCGAACAATTCCTCAGAGCACTCCTCGTGGTATATGCGAAAGAAAATGTAAAGAATTGCAACATCTCTTCGATTCGTCGATCATCGACGATTCGAGCCGCTCTGCGCTGGATGCGGTCAAGTGAAAGGAGCTGGCACTGGAGAGCCCCAGCCCAGAGATGGGAACAGTATTCCATGTGCAGCCGAACCTGCGCCTTGTAAAGTTGCAGGCGGTGTGCCGGCATGAAATACTGTCCTGCTCTGCTGAGCACGCCAAGCTTTTTAGAACCCAATTTGGCTTTGTCTTCCAAGGTTCCAAGTGACCACGAAACTGCACGTCACTCGATATGTCGACGCCGAGGATTCCAATACTGGCTGAGGCAACGAGGGCAGTGCCTTGAAACTGAGGAGTTGCGACAGAGGGGTTCTGTTGACAAAGGGGGTAGTTCCAGGTGTCTTGCTTATTTGACGATGCTTTCCGCCGCCCGTCTGGGTTTTTTCCTACCGCAGCTGCAAAATTAAATGGTAGCTTAATGGTTAAAGGTGCGATCACTGCACTGCCGTGAAACATTGCCATTATCCATAACAAAAGTGTAAGTAAGTGTGAATAAAATAAAACAGAAACCCCCACTTGTTCGACACAGGCTAAGACGGGCTAAGTTCAAATTCGTTTCTTCGTATTTCGTTGCTCTTGGTTTCTGGATTATTCTGTATATGCCTTAACATGTATGAATGAATTGATGAAATATACTTTATTGTACACCAAAAATACGTTTAAAAAGAACATAAATTATTTAAAGGTATAATCGCGGCCTTATCGCTTAGATGCGATCTCTACCTGGCAACCATTGCAGAGGATAATGACCTATGAGGTAGAGTAAGGGTGTACGTAGATTGTTGGAAAATACACACGACATAAATATATTTATATAATCGATAAATACATACATAATATAATAAATAAATATATAAATAAATATATATAAATAAATATATAATAAATAAATATACATTTTAAATTGTCATGTAATGAAGTCCATTAGGTTAAATTACATGCGGTTAGATTGTAATCAACCAATAGCGAGTATTTCGTTTAATGGAAACGAAGATAGAAAAGAAAGAAACATATCAATCCGTCTGCTGGTATCGTTCTTAAAAAATTCGCCGAATCATGAAGATAAAAAACATAGGAATCATTAACAATGCGGTTTGATAAAAAATATTGTCAGACAAAATATATTGATGGACACTGGATTTTTTTTTTCAAAAATAACTGAAGTAAGTACAAGGATGTTAGAGAATAAAAAACAGATTCTCAGATACAGATAAATGAACACGAAGCATAAAGTTTGCGAGTTGGCGGTCCAGTTGTGCTAAATGACTTGCTAAAAATAAAATTGCCGTCCCAATTTTTGATGATTTTACAAGATGGCACCCTTTCAGTTATAAAATTATATATCAAATGTCATGTCTAACAAGTGACTTGCGTCATAAAATAATGTAGGTAGTGTGATATTTTTTTGTTTATTCCGAGATGATAATGATTGCAAAGAAAGAATTCTGCACGTAGGCACCGTTGATTCATCTGAACAATCTTCTTGTCTGCAATTAGATAGTACCTACTTTTACATTATTTCCTTCTGAATTGCATTAATATTGATATGCGAATTTCAACAAGAACGTTACTTGTTACAAGACAAAAATAGCACATCCCTTCATATATTTTATTCATGTTTTATCAAAAATTTTTTGCCCTCCCTTCGTACTAATTTCGAAACATTTTAGCTATTGTAGGTAATAAATCTACCTATTAGGCTATCAGTGATAAGAATAACACAGCATTTCAGAATTCAAATATCTGTCAATAAATGCTATACCTTTAAACGAGCAATTCTTGTGTATATATATATATATATATATATAGTACCCGGTTGACCGAGCTTTGCTCGGTAATTTTCGCTCGGTTTTTTTTTTGATTCGTGTGTTTTGGAAATTATATTTAGATACAAATTACATACTGATGAAATACGAATAATATTTTTTGATCGTAGCGACATAATAGAAAAAACTAAACTGGTTATTTGATTAAAAAATCATGAGTGCAATTGGTTTAATTTAAATTTTCGTGTTTTTAAAAAATACTAAAAAAGGGCTCGAAAAAATAGATTTTCTCAAAAAAGAAAGGAACTTGAAAAAAAATTTAAAAAAAGTCGGTCGGCCGGTCTGGGCTCGAACCATGGTATTACGATTTTGTGACCGCCCAATATACCATTAAGCTATTTGTAATCTTTAATAAGCCGTCAAAATTTACCTTCTTATTCCAACGATAATATAGCAGTTTTTCATTGCCTAAAAACACGGACAAAAAGACATTTTCTAAAAATAAATCCTAGCTAGATCGATTTATTGCCTCCGAAACTCCCAGCACACAAAATTTTATGAAAATCGTTGGAGCCGTTTCCGAGATCCCGATTATATAGATATATATATATATATATATACAAGAATTGCTCGTTTAATAGTATAGGATATATATATATATATATATATATATATATATATATAAACATAAACACTCACGCCTGTCACCCAGAGGGGTAGGCAGAGACTACGGACTTCCATTTGGCACGATCCTGACATATCTCTTTCGCCTCTTTTACATCCATATATCTACGCATACATGCTCGTCGGTTAAGGGTACTTCTAACGTGGCCCATTTTCAAAATATCGCCAATTTGGTCGATAAACTTTTTCCTAGGGCGTCCCTTCCCGACTCGGCCGTTCACAACTGCCATATAAATTTGCTTTGTCACTCTTTCCTCATTCATTCTTTCCACATGACCAAACCACCGAAGCATTCCTTTCTTAATCCTGGTCACAACATCATCTTGCATACCACATTTATCTCTTATCACGCAATTTCTCACCCTGTCATTCAGATTCAACCCTAGCATATTCCTTAAAGACCGCATTTCTACAGCATTTATTCTACTTTCGTGCTTCTTCTGCCACACCCAGCTTTCACTACCATACATTAAAGTAGGGACTAACACAGCATTATGAATTACCATACGTGCCTGTTTTGACACATTCTGGTTCTTCATAATAGAGTGTAGTACCCCATTCACTCTATTCCCTGCATTTACTCGTCGTTCTATATCCCTATCATATCTAGCATCCCTGCTAAATACACATCCCAAATACACAAACTCATCCACTTTCTCAATTAACTCGCCTTCTATTCTTATTTCACATACCGTTTTGCTTTCTTCTCTTTCAAAAACCATCACTTTCGTCTTACATGCGTTCACTTTCATTCCCCTTTCTTTTAATTCCCAGCCGCCGATGACGCAAATATGACTTGATCATCGGCATACAAAAGGCATTTGATGGTTAACTCGCCCATTCTTAACCCACATTCTTCATCTTTCAAAGTTTGCAAACACCGGTCCATAAATAGGTTGAACAGCCAAGGGGAAGCTACACAGCCCTGTCTGACACCTTTTTGGATGCCAAACCAGTCCGAGTAGACCCCATTGATCCTGACACAAGCACTAGAGTCCCTATAAAGAGACCCTAATGCCCGTATCAAACCATCGCTCAACCCATATGAGTTCAGTGTTTGCCATAACACATTCCTGTCCACTCTGTCATAAGCCTTTTCCAAGTCCATGAATGCACAAAAAACTTTCTGGTTTTTGGCCAAAAACTTCTCCGCAATCATGCGCATGGAAAAGACTTGATCTGTACACCCCATTCCCTTTCTAAAACCCGCTTGCACATCCCAAATTTTTCCATCAGTTTCTTTCATAACTCTTTCAATTAACACCTTAGCATACAGTTTACCCACAATACTAAGCAAGCTGATACCGCGGTAGTTTTTGCAGTCCTGCTGTGACCCTTTTCCTTTATATATTGGTACTATAACTGCTTTACACCAGTCATCCGGTACCCGTTTTAATTCCCAACATAAATTAAACAAGGTGTACAGCAGGCCTGCCACCACTCCCTCTCCAGCCCTTAGCATCTCGAGTAATACTCTATCATATCCAGCTGCCTTATCTGCTTTCATGCTTTTCATTGCTTTCATTATTTCATCTACACTTATCTCCATACCCCTTTCCACTTCTTTCGGAATTTCTAGTTCATTTAATTCAGACAACTCCTCACTCATAAATACGCTTTCAAAGTATTCCTTCCATCTGTTTAAATTCGAAACTTCATCATTCAGAATACATCCATTCTCGTCTCTTATAGCATTTGTTATAGGCTGTTTTGTATTTCCCCTGGCAGTTCTTACGAGAAAAAAAAAGAACTTATATGTATATATATATATATATATATATATATATATATATATATATATATATATATATATATATAATCGGAATCTTGGAAACGGCTCCAACGATTTTTATAAAATTTTTGTGTCCAGGGAGTTTCGGGGCAATAAATTTATTTATTTTTTTTATTTAAAAAAACTGCTTGCACTTAAAATGTACAATTGGCGGACTTAATGCCTTTAGGCATTCTCTTCCAGTCAACCATGAGCTAAGCAGAGAACTTTAGCAGGTGCCATAAAATATGTGGATAATTTATACGTAAATATAAATATATAAATAGACATACCATAAGTGTAAATACAAAAATAAATATACACAACTACAATTAACCTAAGTAATATATGATACATTTCATACATATTGTTTAACTAGTACATAATACATACATTTTAAGTATACTTACATACGAACATAACTAAAACAAATTAAATAATTTAAAATGTCAAGTCACATATAAGCAGAAAAAATTTAAATATGAAAGTTACTTGCTGGAAGAAGAAAGGTAGTGATCAGTCACCATCCTCTTAAATGTAGCAACAGAAGTCGGTTTTCTGATATGAGGGGGTAATTTATTCCATAGCCTTATGGCCTCAGCGGCGAAAGACTGAGACATAAATTTGGTACGGCGAGGAAAAACACATATATATATATATATATATATATATATATATATATATATATATATATATATATATATATATATATATGTATATATATGTATGTATGTATTATTGTACGTATATTGATACTATATGTGTGTATATTTAAATGTAATGTGTATGTATGTAATTTGCATATATGTATATTTTAGTGTATAAGCACTTATTTACGTATAATGGTCGCACCTGCCAACAATTATCCTTGCCACCCAGGGTTGACTGGCAGAGAATGCCACATGGCATTAAGTCCGCCCTATGTACCCTTTAGCTTAAGGTGTTACGTGTAAGTTTATAAATAAATAAATAAATAAAATAATGTAGTTCCCTCCGAGGATCGCAGGTTACGATCGTGAGAAGAACCCAAATACTGAAACTTGCATTTCAGGTATTGGAGAGTGCATGGATCATATAGGATTGAAAAAAGCGTGCGAAGAATTTTAATACATCTACGCTGATGGATAGGGAGCCATTTAAGCTTAGAACGATATATGGATACATGATCGTATTTACGAAGGCCAAAAATAAAACGGATGCAATTATTTAATAAACGATCCAATTTGCACAGAAGTAGTTGACTCACATCAGAGTAACACACATCAGCACAATCAATGAGTGATAAAACAAGCACTCACACCACCATCACCTTAGTCTCGGTTGGAAGGAAATTCTTGAAACGATAAAGGCCACGCAGGGTGATTGTCACTCTCCGGCTTATTTCGGCCACCTGAGATTGCCAACTTAAATTAGCATCAATCATTAACCCAAGGTCTTTAACTACTTGACTAAGAGGAATAATTGTGCTATTGTAAACGATAGGCTCCAGTGAATTTAAATCTAATTTAGCTATACGGCGTGGACTACCGAGAATTATCGCTTGACATTTAACAGGACTGACAGCAATTCCATAATTTCTATAAATCGATCGATCGATTAATATAAATCGATCTAGCTAGGATTTATTTTTGGAAAATGTCTTTTTGTCCGAGTTTTCAGGCAACGAAAAATTGCTACAATATAAGAAGGTAACTTTTGACATTGTATTAATGATCGTCATAGCTCAAGTGGATATTGAGCGGTCGCGAAATCGTCGTGCCTTGGTTCGCGTCCTGACTTCGGTCCGATTTTTTTTCCTTTTTTTTCAAGTTTCCTTCTTTTGTGAGAAAATCTATTATTTCGAGCCTTTTTTTTAGTATTTTTTAAAAATACGAAAATTTTAATTAAACTAATTGCATAATTTTTTTAAATTAAAATCGAGCAAAGCTCGGTCATCCGGGTACTAGATAAATAACCTCATGACAGTTGACAATTATCTAACTTCGAAACGACATCAATTCGCCATTATTGTTGCAGTTATTGGTAAGAATAAAATATTAATACCACTGAAATAAAGGTAATTTCGTGGATTTGAATAACCAAAAGTGGTATAATATATTATTATAATTTATTTCCCTACTTGTACAAAACCAGGCCTACGCTTCATACAATTTTGGACCGTCTCCTTTAATCCAAAGTTGTTATTTTAGTCCATTCAGAAAGTTAGTTTACATTTCCAGCCAAAGATGTTCAGCCTGTGTAAAATTTTATACTGGTAGCAGTGGCATCATTTGTATATCCAAAAACGGAGAACCTTAATAGACTTTTTTAAATACTAATTAATGACTTCTAGAGCGAATTTCCCCCCCCCCCCCCTTACTCTAGTCCGACGACACGACAATCCAAAGAGAAAAATTAAGGTGATACCTCGAAAATTTGGTGGTTTTTCTATTTAACATATTTTTTTAAGTTTTATAGATTACAAACCAAAATTTTGGTATATGATTTTTGACTATATGACCTTGGATTGCATAAAAGGAAAATACGATATCATGAAATTTTCTCGATAGAAAAAAATTGCAAAGTAGGCTCTAATTATTTACATTTTTCCATGACACCACAGTATTCTTACAAATAAATTCATAGAATAATTTTTAAGGCATAGTAAATAATCATATCTAAGTTTTCATAAACCAGTTTTTTAATCCATAACGAAGTTTTGTTAAAAATGAATAAAAATGTTGTTTGGCGCTTACTTAGTTTTTTTTCCGAGCGCGTGCTCGGTATGGCTATCTCATAATTTGCGTACTATGAAGTCATTGCATCACTTTCATTTTGACACTCCCTCAGTCGTCCGTTAGCTTCACCGACAAAGGAATAAGCCACGCCCCCAAAACTTCGATTCATTTTCAAGGTATCCTCTTAAGCTCAGGATTAGTGGCTTTGAGAGCTTTCCAAGGCACGGGGCTAAATCACCGGCAACTGTCTGCTGCTAAACTTTTCTTGATCAACCCAATAACTAATTTTGGTCCGAGCCGAGATTCGGACCCTATAATCCGCAGTCGCGCTTATATTATAAAAATCACAGATTACACTCTAATAGATTCCGCATACAGCATAAGAAGTAACGCTAAGAATCACGATATCAGTGTCGACCAAGAGCGTGACCCGTGGGCACGTCCGAGTTCTTGACAATTTAAAAACAGTCTTGTATCCAAAATACATTACAAATGTCTTCCTGTGCAGTAAAATAGTGTATCAAGTCAGCTAAGACATCCAGTTATCAAAAATATGGCATAACATTTCATCGGTAAGTAAGTTCTATTCTTATCACATTAACCTATTTCAATTGCACCGGAGTTCAACTTATACTGGTAATATTATAGTGCAAAGTGATAACAATTAAGCACCCGTTGATGTCTTTTTAAAATGTCCCTTTCACTCATTACATAAATTAAAGTAGTTGTCTTTGTCTAACGACAGCACGTGTATCGATAGTGTTGTGATTTATATGTGGATATTTGTTTGGTCATCGTTTTTTAAAGTTATTATTTTATATAATATTGGTGTATCATTGTGGTACCCATATGTTATAGGTTTCCTTAATGCCGCAAAAGAAAAAAGATGTGGCTCGACGCTACCTGTCGAGGGGACCAATGGTTTCCCACCTATAATAGTGTGCTATGCTCAAGACAATTTTTTTTTTGAAATGAATCAGTTGAAGACAAGACAATTTTTTTTTGAAATCAATCAATCAGTTGAATCAGTTATGTTTTTAGGTATAAAATAGACAAAAATTTAAACTGGAATCCTCACATTGACCAGATTTGTACAAAATTAAACCGGTTTGTATATGCTTTAAAAAGATTGAGAAAAACAATATCACAAAAAGTAGCCCCTAGCTGCTTATCACGGTTATGTGTCGTTAGTATTATTATATGCTCTGCCTTTGTGGGGAAATTCTGTTGATATGATTAGAGCGTTTAAATTACAAAAGAAATGTGTGCGAGCGATATGTGGTGCATGGTTTCTTGATAGCTGCAAGCCTTTGTTCAAAAAGATACGCATATTGCCGTTGCCATGCATGTATATTCGAGAAATAAGTATTTTTGTAAAGCGACACCCGAACTACTTCAAAACCCACGCTGAATCTCTCGAAAGGCAAACAAGGCATAAAAATAGATTATTTCATCCCAAATTCAGCTCTAGATTTTATGCAAACAGTGCTCCTATAATGGCTATTAAAATATATAATAAATTGCGCAATAACTTAAAAGAAATGCCTTTGAATAAATTCAAAATTGAGATTAATAAACGGCTTCTTGACAAGTGTTATTATAGTGTTAAGGAATATTTTAATTAATTGCAATATTAATGTATTATATAATTTATTTAATCTTTTGACATATATGTACAATTAAATTTGATTATTTTAAGATATATTTGCACACCAGTACAACTCCCGGTAGAATATTATTCAGACTTACTCTTATACTAAATACCTGTATTACCTAAACATTTTATTCTGCAAATAAAGCTTTTGACTTTGCCTTTGACACTTCACAGAAGACAATCTTTATACTATGAAAAACCGTAGAAGGCTGTTGGATTATTCTAGTGTTACACGAACTTGAGTAATATCTTATTATTATTATTAAGAACATCTAAATTTTAAACACGTACCGTATAGTTTATTAATTAATAATGCTACTTTTAGGTACAGCACTTGGCAAAAATACTGTCACCACCGACAGGACATACTAGAGCACACACAGAGGATTCACACCATTTTGTTAGTGAGATAAAAGACCTATATCTCGCCGACAATGAAACTAGGGTCAGTTTTGGTGTTCAGTCAACATTCACATGCCTACCTATTGAAGACTGCATCTCAATTGTAACTGGGAAGCTAGAAGATAACAACATGCCTGCTGAATATGCAGTATTACTCAAACACTGCTTCACATCTGGCTATTTATTGTGTAAGGAAGTGTTCTACAAGCAAGATGATGGCGTGGCGATGGGCTCACCTGTATCTCCTATAGTCGCCGACATATTCATGGAGGACTTTGAGGAGAAAGCCCTTCTTACTGCTCCTGTAAATACAAAATTCTACAAGCGGTACGTAGTCGACACTTTCACATTTTTACCATCTGACAAAGCAACTGCATTTTTGGATCACCTTTTAACTCCATAAACTCTAAAATACAACTCACAATGGTGTTAGAGACAAATTAATAATTCTTTAGCTTTCCTAGATTTTTTAGTCTCCCGAAATCGTGATAACACTGTTGGTCACATTATGTATAGGAAAAGACCCATACCAACCGATATTTAAATGGTGAATCTCACGATCATTCTTCACAGTTAGCTACCGTGGGTAAATCTTTGTTTCAGAGAGCACAAGGGATCTGTGACAGAAAACATCCGACCGCCGAGCTTCAGCACGTCAAGCAAGTATTGCAAGAGAACAAGATTTGGATCCCACGCCTACGTCACAGCGACCGAGTGAAGCCGGCCACAGTCAATGGATGGGTGTTACCACCCGCCGTCTGCAAAATCTACACAAACCCAAGCATACCACTGCAAAACTTCAACATACATACAACATGTAAGCTCGTTCTATGTAGATCGGACCAAAAATCAATATTCAAAAACTAAAGGTAGCCAGGCTAACTATGACATTGAGGCGTCAAACGTCTCAGTACCCCCCCCCCCCGTGACCATGACCATAAGTTAATTAAACTAGATAAAATCTGTATATATAGCTTTATTGAATGTGTATTGATCGCGTAAATTTAAGAAATCATTAGATTACATGTACAAATATATATATATATATACTCTTATATCTATATATATATATATATATATATATATATATATATATATATATATGTATTGTTTTATTTGTATACATTGTTTTACTTTTTAATAAATTTCAAATAAAAATTGATCATTTTATTTATTTATCAATAATAACTTAATCCCAAATTTATCGATCAACGTCCCTGTCCCATCACTATGGTTCGGAGCATTCTAAGTTCAACCTTGAATTATCCAATCACAGCGCATTTGACACGTCCCCCGCAACTCATGCATGCCGTGAAATTCGGTGAAATCGAAACAGAACAAATATTCCATGATGCGGTATCTATTAGGGGGTAATCTGTGATAAAAATACATACTGCTGGATACACACCTCTTATTATTTTTATATCATGGACTTTTGAACAGGATAGGGTCATTTGAAAAATGAAGAATATTGGCTAAGAAAGTGAATGGATATAAAAGATGGCTGGACCGTATTGGGATTGATATGAGTAAGAAAGGGGTGAGTGAAGAGGTGACGTCAAACAGAGGACAATGGGAGAGGAAGCCATGCTATGCCGACCCCAAATAACTTACGATAAGGACAGGAAAAGGAAAAAACTGCTGAGAACACATCCGCTTCTTATTTTTATACATGCGTTGGAGCAGAGAAAGATCCACGATGGTGCTTCAATGCGATCTTTACATGGCCTCCAAATATTTTTATGGAAATGTAGTAGTAATGTAGTACTTGTAGTTCGTCACGTATGTCTTTCTTCGCAGGATAGCACGAGATAATTCCGTACTTGAAATTGCAGTTAATGATTTAACAATTTCATTAGTGATAGCGGTGATCGAACTCTGATTGCTAGCCTGAGATATAACGGCACAAAATCTTTAAAAAATGAAATTTTTAGAAAAAAAATCTCTGAATAAGTAGTAGATTATAAATAATTACCAACGAATTCAAAATAAAATACCAAAGGTCATAGACCAAAGCAATTGCCGAATCAAACATCTAGATAGGATTTAGAATGCGTTCAAAAGCAAATAACACTGAGAATCTACCGCGAAGCTGAAAAAAGATATATACATATAGAGATATAGATATAGATAGAGTATATCAGCGAACAAAAAACGAAAAGTGGCGTCATTGTGTTGGGAATTACACAGTAAAAAATTGGCTTATGTATTATTTTCCTTCTAAGAAACGCTTTTTATGAGACACTCATTTGTTGTGTAAATAAAAAGTTAACAAAGAATTAAAAAAAAATATGATACAACAAAAAAGTAACAAAAAATTTTGAAGTAGTGGCATGTTTTATTTTTTACTGGAAATAAGGCAATCCATCGTAGTCCTCAGGGGTAACTACGCATCTGCATTTTGAATCTTAATGGAAGATAAATGTAGATGTCTATGGGCTACAGCATCCACCGGTCATCAGATGGACTATGTGCTCGTTAGTCATTTAAAAAAAATCCTCCTATGTGCGTGCGTGCGTACGTCACTTCTTCTAGTGGAGGAGAAGGCCCGACATTTCGCCTGCCAGTACTAGGCTGCCATTCGAGAACCTTTCTTCCCCATCGGTTGTCGATTCTTCGAGCTATGAGGCCGGCCCATTGCCACTTCAGCTTACTAATCCATTGGGCTATGTCGTTTACTCTGGTTCAACTGCGAATATCCACGTTTTTAAGTATATCACGCAGAGAAACCCCGAGTATAGCCCTTTCCATAGCTCGCTGGGCGACTTTGAGTTTCCTCATACGGCCAGCAGTGAAGGACCACGTCTCAAATCCATTGGTCATCACTGGCAAGACGTATTAGTTGTACAATGTACAATCTTGTTTTGAGGTTTTGAGGTACGCCTGACAAGAAGATGTGTCGTAATCTCCCGAACGCTGCTCAGCCGAGTTGAATCCATAGATTGACCTCTCGGTCGAAGTTGGACTTACCTAGTCGGAATATTTATCCCAGGTAAACATACTCGTCAACAACTCCAGATCTTAGTGATCCCAATAACTCCCGGCATAGGTGTGACATAGACGTTACTCACGATTTTTGTTTTGTCTATGTTCATCTTAAGAGCCCTGTTATATTGCAGCGTTACGCAAGTTTTGGTATTTTACGCTCCGAGCGGGCGACGACCTACGCGAGCGATACTCTATTTCATTATATCTATTCTTCTTCTTCTACGGTACTGTGAGTACAGCGACTAAACAATCTTGATCTTGCATTATAGGTAAAAGTTTTCTTAGGATGGAGTTCATTGGATGGAAAATTTTTGGTGTGTCATTTTTATGTTATCTAATTATTTTATTATAATCTATTTGATATATTTTTCATTATTAATGAACCTTAATGTTGAAATAAGTACACATAAATATTTTAATTGTTTCACAGTAATCGTTTGTTAACCAATGTCGGTTAATAATCGATTATATCTACTAACGGTAGCATAGTGGTATAAATAAATAAATAGTAAGGTTGCAACTTGTTTTAATAAACAAAATAATCAACTGTAACTAATATTTTTTTAATCGATACTTACAGTCAATTATCATATTTTTTACTATAAAAATATTTGCCGCAACGGCATTGAAAGAGCTTATTTCGGGTAAATAATTTCAGGCAGTACACAATTTTTAAAAACGCTTGTAACTTGGGTAACATATTCAAAAGCCAAAATTTGTGTCGTTTTTGTAGTACTAACACACTACACTGGTAAGAAAGCTCAGCTACAATCAAAATAACTATAATGATTTAACTATCTGGTATAATAATAATGTGTGAACTATATACTAATTGAAATATACTGTATGAAAGTAAATATTTTCAACGATCAAAAACTGCGATCGTGGTTGAATTCTATTTCGGAACAATAATAGCGCCTATGATGGCAATCGACGCACACTACGATAAATATCGAAACAAGACGGAACGCGCGAAACCAAGTGACACAGGTTCAAAATCGACAACAGCTCGCGCGGTAATGATTTTAGATGGCCGGCGCAGGGAAATATCTATATATGTAGTTGTTTTATTTAACTAATTAAAAAATAATAGTAACGATTTCAAAAGTAAAAATTATAGTATAGTTTAAGCAAATGTTGATGATTATTTTGGTATTTTACGTCAAAATGATGTAGAACTTCGGAGATCTTGGGGCTTGTATCGAAGCTTTCGGCCGTTAATTGAATTATGTTGATTTTTTTTCCTTACGTGAAAGGCGTATAACGAAAATGTATTCTTTCATTATTAAAGTATAGGATACTAGGTGTGATAATAATAATTTTTTGGTGGTTCATATTTAATAAAATCTACAATTAAGAGTTCCCAAATAGTGTCTCTCAGAGTTTTGTCTTAAACATCCATCGGGAGAATGATTACAATATAAATAAGTTATCTAAAATTTGCTCTGCGCTTAATGTAGTAGAGAAAACGAACTACTTTTACCAAGTAATTGTTATTTCAAGCAACAAACGGAAAAAATATAACTTCAACGAGGAAACCTTGTAATTTCACGTTTTTTCTCGTAATACTCCTCTTAAGACCTATCCGGTGGGAGACACTATTGAGGTGGTTGAACATACTGCTTCGGTCCTCCAGCGATTCTGCCAAAACGATTATGTCGTCAGCAAATCGAAATTGGGTGATGTACTCACCATTCACATTAATACCGTATCCTTTCCAATTCAGCTTGAAAATTTTTCTAATGCAGCGGTGAAGAGGTTCGGGGATATTACGTTATTCTGTCTTACACCTTTCTGCAATTAGATAGATTTCGCACGCTGGTTGTGTTCTCAGATAGCCATCGTAGCCTTACAGTACAAACACTTCAGCACTTCGATATACCGGCAGTCAACTTGGCACCGTTGAAGAGACTACAGCGCCGCCCAAATTTCGACAGCATTAAAGCCTTTCTCATAGTCCACATACGCAAGAAAAAGTGGCAGATTGTATTCTTCGGTCATCTGTACAATTTGCCGAAGGGTATGTGTGTGGTTTATTGTACTAAAGATTTGGCGATCTGTCTGTTTAGTTGCCTGTATGCTGTCAAATCTGCTGTAGTCTGCAGCTTCATTTCTCGTCTAACAGCCATAAGATTAAGAGTATGAGTTTGTACCAAATTGTTTTGTTTGAGTGCAATAAAGAATTTTCTATCTATCTATCTATCTATCTATGATCGGTGTTTTTGTGTTCTACTGCCACGGGTCTTGCAAAACTTAGCTTCAGCATAGACGGTTCCCACAGGCTTGTCATTCATATCGTCCACTCCATTGTAGTCTTCTAGGCACTGAAAACGATTTTGAAACTTTCTATGCACGAGGGGAACGGAGCGTTGATTTAATTAGACGTGACCTCTTCAACTTAACGTTCAGGTTCAGTGTGCTTCTCACCATTAGGTTTTCACCCTCGCGGTCATCACTTAACTGAGATTGACTTCATTATCACGAACACGTCATAATGATGTCAATCTAATTTTGTTGTCGAACCGTCTGGGCTCGACCAGGTCGACTTTTTGTGAGACCGGTTCTGGAAGAAAGAGTCTATCATAAAGAGTCCTTCTTTCTCCATAAAGTCGGCCAGCTGTTGGCCCCTTGTTTTTTCCTTGTTTACCCTATCCCGAATTTCCTTATTTTTAGGTCTTGTGCCTAGTTTTGCGTTAGTCTCCCATTAACACAGTATAGTGGGTTTTGGAGGAATGCATGGTTCTAGGAATATCCTCATATATTTCCTTCACCTCTTCATGGGGATGTGCCGAGATTGGTGGGTAAACCTGTATGACCTTCAGCGAATACCCTTCGGTTATTCCGAGTAGAAGGTATGCCACCCTCGTCTACACACCCCTAATCTTTACAACGTTGTGAAAGGGAGACTCCTGGACGAAAAATCCGACACCTCCTTGGGACAGATGCTCACCTTTCCGATGATTGAACAAGTTAACCGATTCTAGGATTATCATGTTTTCCCCCTCTCTTCGGACCACAGACAATCCTATAATATCCCAGCGCAACTTGTCTATCTCTTCTTCCAGCTGCAGGATCTTCTCGTAAGTGAGTACTTACGAGAAGATCCTGTTATATGTTGCCAGGTCGAGTCGTCGTAGGTGGCAGCCAAGCCTCCACCGGGGATTGTTAGCACCCCCTGCCCCGCCGTTACCAGGAATAGCGGAACCGCAGGGGACTGGGGGCTGTTCATTTTAACTCTGTCGTGAGGGGTATATTCCCATAGTTGGCACGCTTAGCGAGCGGTTGGCAACCGCAGTTATTTACTATTTTTATTCTGTTATCAGAGATATGCTACTGCCCATCCTCTGCCTCAGTTTCTCTCTGTCGCCTCTCACTCACAGGAAGATATATGCTGTTGAGTATTTTCATCCACTACAACACGGGTATTATACGTAACACTTTGTATCGGCACTAGCTATTGGTACGTAGTACTATTATTTATTCTGTGCCATTGGGTGGGAACTATTTACAGTTTTTGAAGTAGGTTTTACTTTTTATTAAAAGTTTAGATATATCCTCATAGTTTACATAGTAAATCGCTAAAATTCAAGTCTTCAGACTAAAGGACATTTTTTTGAAACACGTTATGATGATAAAGATAATCAATGCGGAAATTGTTAAGTAATTTTTAAACCTACTTATATTGTAACGTTTTTTGATACCTAAGTTCTTTGTAATTAAGCGAATAAAGTAACCAAGTTATTCGAAAAGTATTAAAAATATGTTGATTGTAGATTGTAGTTTTTGTATGTACACTATTACCTGCCGTCTGTAATTTTAGACCACGGTAACAACGATCACATAATTGAAAACATCGGTAGCACTGTCTTACGTGTTATGACTTATTTCGTATGCATCAATACAATCGAAGGCAGGCATGCCAGGCACATAATCAGGCCATATTTTATTTGTAATAATAATACATAATAATATAGTTTATATTGCTACTGAAAAGTAAAAATTTGCGTTTTTGTTCAAATATTAACTTCAAATGAGAACCTGAACTCAGACCCAGGCCTGTGGCACAGTAACCATAGTGTGTACACTGGACCACGAGATTGTCCTTTTGCATTAATAACTAAACGAATAAATTCAACGTTAGGGAAATTGCTTGTTAGTAAGATCGTAAGCTAACGTTGAATCTGTTTTAACGGAATTAATTGGATGAAGTGACCTATTTGCTTCATCCTCGATTGAGTATCAAAGAGAAGTGAAGACAACGTACTTGTCACCCATGAAAACTATGGATGGAATACCTTGTTACCAATAAAAAAGGTTTCCGTTTCTCTACACTCATCATAAGAAACACAGTGGCATTCACTTGCTATTTCAAGCCGGTATTCTGTGAGAGCGTGATCCTTACCCGGTCGAGCCGATCCATTGGT
This sequence comes from Parnassius smintheus behrii, assembly GCA_036936625.1. Classification (NCBI taxonomy): domain Eukaryota; kingdom Metazoa; phylum Arthropoda; class Insecta; order Lepidoptera; family Papilionidae; genus Parnassius; species Parnassius smintheus. The sequence continues at coordinate 20,190,780 of JAUPFT010000017.1, read as the reverse complement.
GCTACAACAATAATAGGCTCTACCACGTCTAAATATTGCCTAGTACCTTCAATGCTACTTCCAGTCGCTAGTTTTAGTATTTACGAGGCGACATGCCCGCATTTACTAGAGCCCATGACGGTTTTCTTCCCCCGGACATTTTACACCATCGAGTTTTACTTCCGGTGAAAATTTTACTCTTGAATTTGTATAATGATTTCTTATATTTACGCGAACATTATACATTGATTTAAACTACTTTTACGGATTTTATCGCGTTTATTTATTGACTGAGTCACCGCAGTCCCCCGTGACCATGGGTGCTGGAAAGCACCCGAAACGTCGGGTATTAAAAATAACATAAATAAACGCGATAAAATCCGTAAAAGTAGCTTGAATTTGTAATTAAGTTACGCGGACGTTATTCTTAGGCAAAGCGACTACGCACACTGATTAGGTACCGTAGCTTATAGCTGCACGGAAATAGGATAATCAATTAGGTTTAATACATTTCGTAGTATTTGCTTCGGATACGGCAATTAATATGTTCTGATTGGAAAATTATTTTTTTCGACTTAAACTTTTCTCTGCTCTCACTTCGAAGGATACTCATGTCCGACTACTTATTTCGAATTACTCTTGAAACTTACTCCGTTTCCCCTTGACGCTTACGAATTATAGACTTTTTCAAAATCTACTACTACTATACTATAGCCCATAATAGTTCACCGTAGGACATTGGATTTTTTATAGAATTAGGGTCAAACGAGCACACAGCCCACCTGATAGTAAGTGGACGCAGAGGCCCACAGACATCTCTACATTTAATCTCGATTATGAATCTAAATGCAGATGCGTTTTCACCCCTGAAAATTAGGATGGAATGCATCGATTAAGTTAAATCGGGTCTCCGGTTCTCTACACTCACCATACGAAACACAGCGTCAAGCTGATATTTTACGCAGGTATCCAGTGAGAATGTGATCTTTCCGCGGTCGAGCCAACCCTTTCGTGCTACAACTATAATATAGCAATCAATCAAGGCATATCAATCTCAGAACTAGATATTTGGTACCTTTGATGCTGCTCCTCGGATAATAATAAGTCGCTAGGTTAATAATAGCGGCGTCTATCGGATACCATGAGATTTTCTGGTATTTCCTATAGTGGCTTCTCACGACACCGACGGGACGAAATGTGACTGTGAATTGAGTTGATACCCTACGACTATGTAGCCCCTCAGCGCAGAGAAAAGAAAGAGTGTGTCAGCGAATTGACGGCTCCGTGGCGCAGTGGCTTAGCATTAAGTGGCTGCGCTGGGGCCGCGGGTTCGAATCCCGAACGGTAAAGGTTACTCGTATGGTCAACAAACAATTTTTCCGGGTTTGAATGTTTGTCCTTGTCCAATTTATGTTTGTAAACTGCATCTACGATACACGACAAAATCCTAGTTTCGGGGTAATGTCTTTAAAAAATAAACGAGAACAAAAAAGAATTATCATTATTTCATCCATTACCACCTATCAAAAGTCCATTGCTGACACCGTTCCATAGATTGTATCAGAGATGTCTCAAAGTGAGAAATATTTGCCAAAGTTGCCACGCTTGGCAGGCGGATAAGCAACCGCAGTTTTTTTATTATTTTGCGTTGTTATTAGAAAGATGGTTATTCCGTTTGATTTCCCTTTGTTGCCGCTTATAGTGTACATATTCTTATAGTGTACATATTCTTATACCGCCACTATACGATGAATTAACGGCTCCGTGGCGCAGTGGATTAGCTATGCGTTACAGCGCTAAGGGCCGCGGGTTCGAATCCCGCACGGAACAAGTATTAGTATGGCCTACAAGTGATTATTGCGGGTCTGATTGTTTGTCCTTGTGAAGTTTATATTTGTGTACCTAATGTGGAGGTAACGTTTTCTTCAATAAAAACTAATTTTGTAATTAAGGTTAAAAGAGTGTCTTAATAAATCGCAAGTAGGAATACAATCTATATTTTATATACCTCTATTACGAACTCCAAAAATTTTACGGTTAATTAATCGTAAAGGTAAGAAAACAAGTGCTTAAATCCACAACTTACAAGTACGCTCTTAGCACATTACTGCGGCTTATGAGACTTTTTGCACCAATTGAAATGATAATAACAAGAAATTAATATTTTTTGCTATCGAATTTAATATCTTAGGACCGAGTTTCAGGGAGGATCTCAAGAAAATTTCGCTTGACTGCCTATCGCAGTCAAAACATGTACAAAGTGTGGGTGCTATTCAAAACATAACGCCTTTTGTATGATCAATTATTGTTTTTTTAACACATTGCTTGAGTTACGCGTGGGCGTTATAAAGTCATTAGTTGTAACGTCGGTTTGTATGAGTAACGTCGATTTGTAACTGGTTATTATAACTATAGTTTTAACTACAAGTTCGATTTATTATTTACAACTTGTAAGTTGACTGTAAGACAAGAGCACCTTCAAGATCTTCCCGATATTTGCCACAAAATCTGCCATTGTTTCTTGGCAATGTTCTTACATAGATTTGAATAAAGTCTGTCAAATTTAGGATTAAGTAACGAAAGGTTGGTCGATTCACTATTATTCTGGTTGGATTCAATTTTATTGTTACAAAAACACCGCATCTCTGAAATACAAAGCAACCAAAGTCGAAATATTTTTATTAAAAATTGGCCTTTACAAAGCACTTTTTGAAAGTCAAAAAAGCTACACTATCGCTTCAACAAGTCCTTACTACGTGATACCATATGAGCGGCAAGAAACACAATAGACAATTTTTCTGGCAACAGTTACAATTTTACCCTTTTATAAGATGACAAAAGTTTAAGGAAGCTTTTTATGAAAACATATCCTTATTTTTTAAATAATCATCTAATTTTAACATCTTTTCTTCATAACAATGCTAGTGAATGGCTGAACCAATATTGATGTAACTTCACGGACAGATAGAGAGCAATGCTAGCTTCTAGGCTATATTCTAATAAATCTAATTCTATCTATCTGAAAAATTAGAGATTTATTGTGATTTCGAAAAAAGCGTCTATTTTCAATATTTAATGTTTCATGTTGATCACGCCATACTTCTACAAAAGATACAGTATCTCTGTATACACAAGAACTTACAAAGATGGATTATATTCTTGGTGCTTATAGGTCAGACTTTGTTACGGTCTTACGATTCCCTGTGACACAGATTAATAAATAGTTTACCAACCTGTGATGTTCCTCGGGGTTCCATTCTTGGCCCACTCCTATAAAACAAGACAAAATTTACCTACTTTTTGCTGCGCATAATCAATGATGACAGTGAACATGTTATAAAAAAGATGAAGTTATTAAACATTGACTTAGGCATTGACTGATTTGTTAGTTCGTATTATGTTTAACATTCCGACGAGGGACATATACTAGGAACTCGATGTTTTACATTTCCCTTCATTCAACAAATTATGGAAAAAAGCGTTTGGTAGCTACTCGTTCATAAGATAAAAAATAGTTCAGTTGATCCTTTTACTAGTACTAAAACAAAACTATTGGAAACTCATTTTGTTAAGGTCCTGAACCTGAATCTATACGAATGACAGATAAATGAAAATAATATCACCTGGCGGATGCTCCGGCATAGCACGGGTGATTTCTGGATCGCGACAACAGCGCCACCTACCGAGGCCAAATATAAACCATCTAAGGACTCATTCAAACACACACAAAAATTTCATCAAAATCGGTTGGATGGTTTCAAAGTCTATAACATCCATCAGGTGGACTGTGTGCTCGTTTGTCAGCCTATTCTATAAAAAAAAAAAAAATAACGGACATAGGTAGAAACATTTTGTTGTGTTTTCAACCGACTTCAAAAACATGGAGGTATTCAATTCGATTGTATGTTTTTTTTAATGTGACAATTTTTTGAAGAAGATAAATAATTTGATGAAACATTTTGAAGAAATAATGCAGGCGTCTAAAGTTGTCCCCTGTTGCCAAAAACGTAGTAAAAATATTTATTCGATGCTACTTTTTTATAGGATTGGGTGACAAACGAGCACACAGTCCACCTGATGGTAAGTGGTTGCTGAGGCCCATAGACATCTACATCTATCCTCTTTTGCGAATCAAAATGCAGATGCGTTGTCACCCATGAGGATTAAGATGGAATGCCTCTTTTCCAGTAAAAAGGGCCTCCGGTTCTCTACACTCACCATAAGAAATACAGCAGCATTAAGCTACTATTTCACGCTGGTATTCTGTGAGAGCGTGGTCCTTCCCCGGTCGAGCCGACCCATTCGTGCTACAACACTACTAATATAACTGCAGCATGGCTCTACAACGTAAAAACCTACATAATATAGAGTGACCGCGACGTCCATTTTGTGCTTAGCGCGTGTTTATCGCAATGAGCTTTACAACGCGCAGTGTGGCCAGGCACCTCCGCCGTAGGCTGAAGGCGAAGTTTTAGACAAATGTATCAAAGTTATATTAAAACAATTTAATGAAATTGTAAATCTTTTTTTTTATTTAACTTTGAATTAAAATGTTATGCACTCCTGCTTCTACGAGGCGCTTGCTATATATAAATGGAGCTGCCGCACACAGCGAGTGTGGTCTGAAAATACCAAAGGGTATAAATAACTGTAGTATACAGGAAGAAAATACTTAAATACCTACAAGAAGTATAATATGCACGTCGGAAGACGTCGACCCATTGTATCGTTTTAGTGATGTAGTGACGCGTAACTCCATCAAGATACAATAAAATGTACAACGTTTACTGTGGACAAGTTAGCTGTTGCATTACGGACTTGAGTTTCTAGGCGCAGATTTTTTTTTATAGAAGAGGGGGCAAACGAGCATGCGGCTCACCTGATGTTAAGTGACTACCGCCGCCCATGATCAACCGCAACACCAGGAGAATTGCGGGTGCGTTGCCGGCCCTTTAGAAAGGAGTAAGCTCTTTTCTTGAAGATCCCCAGGTCGTATCGGTCCGGAAAAATCGCCGGTGGTAAACTATTCCACAGAGAGGTTGTACGTGGAAGAAAACTCCTTGTGAAACGTACAGTGGTGGACCGCCAAGCATCCAGATGGTGTGGATGGTATCGGGACGTTTGCCGTGTAGTGCGTTCACGAAATTTGGTGGCTGGGATTAATCCGAACAATTCCTCAGAGCACTCCCCGTGATAGATGCGATAAAATACGCAAAGAGATGCAACATCTCTTCGCAGAGCCAGTGAATCGAGCCGATCGGAAAGCACTCGGTCGTCGACGATTCGAGCCGCTCTGCGCTGGATGCGGTCAAGTGGAAGGAGCTGGTACTGGGGAGCCCCAGCCCAGAGATAGGAACAGTATTCCATGTGCGGCCGAACCTGCGCCTTGTAAAGTTGCAGGCGGTGTGCCGGCATGAAATACTGTCCCGCTCTGCTGAGCACGCCAAGCTTTTTAGAGGCCAATTTGGCCTTCCCTTCCAAGTGACCACGAAACTGCACGTCACTCGATATGTCGACGCCGAGGATTCCGATACTGGCTGAGGCAACAAGGGGAGTGCCTTGAAACTGAGGGGATACGACAAAGGGGTTCTTTTTAGCGGTTAACGCGCAAACTTGTGTCTTCTGGGGGTTAAACTGGACTAGATTTAGTCGTCCCCAATCCGAGACTCTGTTCAGCAAAGACTCGACTTCAGACACAAGTTTGTCCCGGCACTCGGAGACGTTTTCCCGAGAAATATTGGCTCGGCCGGTGCAACGGTACAACGACCTTGATGCCCGATCTGCAAGAAAGCTGGTGATCCAATCGCACAATTTCTCGGGAAGCCCATAGGACGGGAGCTTCGAAAGAAGCGCTTTGTGCCAAACCCGATCGAAGGCCTTCGCAATGTCCAAACTAACGGCCAATGCCTCCCCTTTGAACTCTACTGCCTCCGCCCATCTGTGAGTGAGGTAGACCAGAAGATCACCAGCTGACCGACCACAGCGAAAACCGTATTGGCGGTCACTAATCAGCTGGTGATGCTCAAGGTACCTCATGAGCTGGCAGTTTACAATGGACTCCATTGTTTTGGAGAACAAGGAGGTGATGGCGATTGGCCGGTAGTTGGACGGGTCTGAGCGGTCGCCTTTTTTAGGGATCGGGTGGACGAAAGCCGTCTTCCATGATTTTGGGAATACGCCTAGGGAGTAGGAGTACCGGAAAATACGCGTTAAAACCGGTGCCAACTCTGGAGCACACGTCCTCAGCACAATTGGGGGGATTCCGTCAGGCCCACTCGACTTGTGGATGTCCAGGGAGAGGAGTGCTTTGCGAACCGAGCGCTGTGTGAACTGCACTTCCGGCATGGAGCACTCACACCGCGGGATGGTCGGCGGCGTACTCCCCCCGTCATCGAGAGTCGAGTTAGACGCAAAGAAAGAGCCTAGAAGATCGGCTTTCTCCTTTGCAGTATGGGCCAGTGAGTCGTCCTCCCTGTGCAGAGATGGAAGAGATGGCTGACAGAAATTCCCCTGGACAGCCTTGGCGAGAGACCAGAATGCACGGGGGTCCCAGAAGGAAGGCGAACTAGTTTCTCACCAATTCTGCCTATGTGCTCTGACTTTGCCTTGGCAATGACTCTTTTGAAGGACCTAGAGGCGGAATTATACTTCTTTTTTAGAGCGCTGGTGTTTACATCCCGGGACGCTGATGCATCAACCCAGGCTTCATTCATTCAGGACAGGAGCGACCAAACCATGGCTGAGATTTGCCTCCAATGGGCACCACAGAGGAAGGAATAAAAAGTTCCATACCCTGAAGTACCACATCAGTAACAGAATCTGCAACAACGTTGGGATCACCCGGCGAGAAGCAAACCCGCCCCCAAGGGTAGGATGCAAAGAAAGACCGCATCCCATCCCAATCGGCTGACCTATAGTGCCAAACACGGCGGCAGCCTGCAGAATGCAACCGCGATTTCAGCGTGAGTGGCACAACACTCCGAACCAGACAATCCGAGGAGTCTAAAGGGGCGTCGACGGAAATCTGATATCCGTCCGGATGAGAGGTCAGCAGAAAGTCCAACAGGGAAGGTGCATGATCCTCCACATCTGGAATCCGCGTAGGCGAAGTAATCAGTTGTGTCAGACCATATGCCAAGGCAAAATCATGAACAGATCTCCCCGCGTGATCGGTTAAACGTGAACCAAGCCATTCGGCGTGATGGGCGTTAAAGTCGCCGAGGATCACGATCTCTGCGGAGGGGATCTGCTGTAGCAACGAATCTGCAGCCATTTGGACGTGGTCGAAGATTCGGTCTGTTTCGGCATTACCGCTATGGGACCTATAGAGGCACCCGTAGACGCGCGGATGGTCGTCGCTGTCTACGCGTAGCCAAAGGATGGACAGGTCCGAACCTTCAAGTCTGCCGAGGCGTCGAGAACAGATGTCCTCTCTGATGTAAACGCAAACTCCAGCCCGAGACACAAAGGAGTGTTCCAGTTTGTACCCCGGGTAGGAGAGATACGAGACATTAGCCGGAGAGGACACCTGCGTCTCGGTCAGAAAGAGCAGAGCCGGCCTCGCCGTCTCGAGATGGTAGTGGACGGCGTTTAGGTTTAGGCAGATATAAATAAACAAAGTTCAACGCATGGTTGCATGCCTACATACTGATTTGAGCAAAGAATTAGTTGTTATTCGAGAGTGTAATTTTTTTAAATATCAACTAGATCTTCTGGAAATAATATATATATTTAAGTTGCCCATTACGATACTACCTATTGGAACACTTCCTAGATGAGACACTTCTTGCCGCCACCGCACTGTGCATCCATTAGTAGTTTATTAGAAATATTTAATAACCTATAATACGGAATGGACCAAGGAAACGAAATGCAGATTACTATCTTTACTAAGGGAAATTGTAAGTATAGTTGACTAAATCGTATCGTTATAGACAAATTTCGTAAAGGATTTTCACAACACCGAGGTAAATACTGCACATTTGAAACTAAACAAATAAAAAGTCGGTGCATGAATTTTTCACCGTCCATTTATATCTCAGTTAGTGAGAAGTAATCACAACGAAGTATGGTTGAGCTACAAGATTCAGAAAAGTTTTCGAGAATATGACGAAAATTTGTCAATTTTTTTTTATAGGAAAAAGGTGACAAGCGAGCACACAGTCCACCTGATGGTAAGTAGTCGCTGTGGCCCATAGACATCTACAGCTATCCTCTTTTGCGAATCAAAATGCTGATGCGTTGTCAGCCTTGAGGACTGAGATGGAATGCCTCGTTTCCAGTAAAAAGGGTCTCGGGTTCTCTACACTTACCATACGAAACTCAACAGCATTAAGCTGCTATTTGACGCTGGTATTCTGTGAGATCGATGACGCAAAAAACACGACTTAGCGTTGGGAAAGTTTGGGGGAGTTGAGAAGGACCCTACTGTAAAAATATCTAACGCAAAACAGCAAAATAACTCTACTGTTGTTGTTGGTAAGTGAAAAGTTTCCGGGCGATTTTCCATCGAAAAAACTTCTGTGTTCTAGGTAATGAATCTGCCGCTGCGCTGTAAGCAATCTATGAAGCGTGGCGAGAAAGAGAGATTTTTAATGTCACCAAGCTTAACAAGAGCAAAGTTAAAACTAAAACCCAACGACGACAAAAAATGTGGTTTATTTATTCATTTATTTAAATAATTTTCATTTTTTATTTTTGGGTTAGGGATTGTAGGTTATTAATATAATTATTATAAATAGTTTTTAATGTAATCCTCTAGTCAACATAATATGTAAATTAAGAATGTGCTTATGTTAGGTACCAAACACGGTATATGTTTTATGATTATAAATTATTATATAATGATTTCTTATACTTACGCGAATACTACACATTGGTCTCATTGCGTTTAACTTCAATTTTTTTTTTAATTTTACGCTTTACGACACTTAATATTATAGAAAATTGAATTCGTTACGTTTTTATACTGTAACGTTTAGAAGGGTGTTTTATACGTATTCATTGTATTTTATTTCCTCATAATTTATTATTTGTTTATTTATTTTATAAGTATTAGGCGTTTTAGCCGTGGACTCTAATGGGACTTTAGATTGAAAATTATGCGATTTATGTAGGCATATCTACTTACCGTTAATCTATATATTTTCGGAACGTGATCGTTAATCATTAAGACTTTTCGTTAGATACCGAACACAATATTTTAATCATCAATTTTTTCTTTGGTAGCACTCAAAGTCCGCATTAAATCACCAATAGCGCTAACATAGCCTGTTAGAAACCATAACTCTCCTTTTGGTGTTACCGTAGTCGGGTAAAACAGGACAGGGAGACGTCATTACCAATGTTAAACAAATATTGTTTCCATATCTATCTCAAATAAAAGTTTTTATTTGAATGAAAAAAAATTCAAGAGTACTCGGATACCTAGATGTGCATGTATGAAGAAGATAATGAACCTGAAAGAAGCGAAAGAGGTATGTAAGGATCGTGACACTTGGCGATCTGTTCTCTCTGGCTACCCCGTTAGGGATTGTGCGTGAAGATAATAATAAAATAAAAATAAAATAAATTCTAATATCTATAGATACTATGTGGTAGCGGCATTAGAGAATATCCATTGCTTCATTTCATCCCGTGAGTGTCATAAGAGGTGACTATGAGAAATTGCCAGTAAGGTTTCACGGTTGCCGACAGATAGCGATCTGACAATTTTTATAGAAAAGGAGCGGTAAACGAGCACACAGTCCACCTGATGGTAAGTGAATACTAAAAACTATACATATATAGACTATAAACATCTATATTTATCCTCGATCAAAAATTAAAATACAGATGCATTGTCACCCCTGAGGACTAAGATAATAGAATGCCTACTTACCAGTAAAAAGGTCTCAGGTTCTCTACACTCACTATTCGAAATCACAGCAGCATTAAGCTGCTATCTTATGAGTTTTATGTTAGAACGTGGTTCTGCCCTGGTCGAGCCGACTTATTCGTGCTGCAGAGTAGTGGAGCACTAAGTGGAGCTAGGCGATTCTTGAAAATACACTCCAAAACAGGAGAGGTCCAGCACTGAACAGATCATTTTACACCAGCGAATAAAATCCTATTTCTAGCAATAAAATCAACAGTCCGAAAACCAGACTAAAAGTTAATAACAATCGTGTTAGGCGAAAGTGAGTGGTTTCACAACACTTTAGTTTAGTTTCGGCGTTAAATGACTCAACATTTGCTCAACAAGCTACTCATATCTCTGCCGATGTGCGCTACCTCATGGGAATGGGACATTGGACACCGAGGAAAATGTTTTTTTGTTAAAACGCACCACGATATACATACATAAGTTGCACATGGGCAAACATCAAAACCGACCATTTCGTGCCGCAGCGATATTATACTGGTCTACTCGTAGAAAGTTAGAGTTGGTCACAATCTGAAATAGATCATAATCGATCATAGCCGCTTGCAATTCTTATTTCGCTGGATACAATTCTCAAATAAATATTAACAGCTCAAGAACCTATACCTCGCTTTGCCTGCGCGTAAACATGACCAAGTAACAAGCAGAGTTAATTAGCGGAATTGATCGAATCTACGCCGGTTTTAGATTGATTCCTCCATAACCTAGGACCTATGCACGAGTTAATTATAATTAACCTTGTGTGGGTTTTGTACAGTTCGAATTACAGATACCTAGATAATAAATACTGCAAGAGTACATTCATGACATTTTTAACTAGAAAACCACACATAATTTACGACATAAATTGTTAATATTTTATAAAAAAAGTCGGGTGATAACCCGACTGCCCTAAAAGGAGGGATTGTATATATGCATAAAATGTTTGTATTCATACATACAAGGATGAAATAATATTAGTTAATAATAAAAAATAGAGTAACATAGTCAAATTCCTCGTTATAAAATAAGAATAATATCCTTTTTTCAAATTTCTTGCTTCAACCGGCGAGAGAATGCGTTACTGACCAACTGATATATAACTTTAAAGTTTCGAACAATTTACGAGAAAAATATCAGAGATGCCGCGAATAGTTGTTATGGCGAATAGTCGAATACCGATTACTTGCCATTCCTTAAGGCGAATAGTCGAATACTCACTATATTTATTCGACATAAAAAAGGAATATAATGTGAAAGTAATTTATTTGTTATCACATAATGTTACACTTGTTGTAGTCTCTTGAACTTACCAATCATTTAAATGTTACTGTAATCTAAAAAAATCTAAGATTATGACTACGATCATGGCAACCCTTTTGTTGTACGTACCTAACATATTTTACGGGGAATAACCTCATTTTGTGTAAGTAATGGCGTCCAAAAGACCTCGCTTAGACAATGAAAAGGGGGATGTCGTTTCAGAAACTCATGAACTATTTTGGGAATGTTTCGAAGAATATAATTCTACCAGGACAGAGCAGCCTAATGAAGAGCTACCCAAAAATACCATTGCTGATGAAATTGCCTACTACATCAGGTTAGCAAAGGTTGACACAAGTTTAAACCCATATGAATGGTGGTCTTTGAGTACCAATAAGAATCGATTCCCAATTTTAAGTAAGCTTGTTAAACTATACTTAGTCACACCAGCAAGCTCTGTTTATTCAGAAAGACTATTTTCTGAGGCAGGTTTGGTTTACGAAAAAAAGCGCAACCGACTCTAGTTGTGCAGAAAAATTAGTTTTTCTGCGCCAAAATCTACCTCTTTTAGACTTTGAATATTAATTAAAAAGCCTTATTAACTTCAACATAATACTTACTGCTTAAGGTGCGATTGTATACGTTATAAACGCAATAACTTTAACGGAAATCCCCCAAAGATCTGCGGTTTTCTTAATATCAATAGTCTTAAAATATTTTACAATAACTTTTGATGGTAGTTTATGAAATGTAAACTTCTTTTTACACGCATTTACATTTTGTTTAAGTAATGATTCGGCGACGGCAGGAGAAGAAGAACTGATTTTTGCTAACTTTTATATTTTTAACGATGATTATATAAGTGTTATATAATACTAAGTGTATACATACATAAAATACTCACGCCTGTCACCCAGAGGGGTAGGCAGAGACTACAGACTTCCATTTGGCACGATCCTGACACATCTCTCTCGCCTCCTTCACATCCATACACCTACGCATGCATGCTCGTCGGTTAAGGGTACTCCTAATTTGGCCCGTTTTCAATAAATCGCCAATTTGGTCGATAAATTTTCGCCTAGGACGTCCCTTTCCGACTCTGCCATTCACTTCTGCAACATAAATTTTCTTTGTCACTCTTTCCTCATCCATTCTTTCCACATGACCAAACCACCGAAGCATTCGTTTCTTAATCCTGGTCACAACATCATCTTGCAAACCACACTCTTCTCTTATCACACAATTTTTCACCCTGTCATTCAGATTCAGCCCTAACATACTCCTTAACGACCGCATTTCTACTGCATTTATTCTACTCTCGTGCTTCTTCTGCCATACCCAACTTTCACTACCGTACGTTAAAGTAGGGAGTTGTGAATTGCCATACGTGCCTTTTTTGACACATTTTGACTCTTCACAATAGAGTGCAGGGCCCCATTTACTCTGTTTCCTGCGTTCACTCGTCGTTCTATATCCTTATCATATTTCCCATCCCTGCTAAATACGCACCCCAAATATACAAACTCATCTACTTGCTCGATCAACTCCCCTTCTATTCTTATTTCACATATCGTTTTACTTTCATCTCTTTCAAAAACCATAATTTTCGTCTTACTTGTGTTCACTTTCATACCCCTTTCTTTTAATGATCTGTTCATTAATGTAACCATCATTTGCAACTCAGCCGCCGACGACGCAAGAATAACTTGATCATCGGCGTACAAAAGGCATTTGATGGTTAACTCACCCATTCTTAATCCGCATTCTTCAACTTTCAAATTTTGCAAACAACTGTCCATAAATAGGTTGAACAACCACGGGGAAGCCACACAGCCCTGTCTGACACCTTTATGGATGCCAAACCAGTCCGAGTAGACCCCGTTGATCCTAACACAAGCAATAGAGTCCCTATAAAGAGATTCCAATGCCTGTATCAAGCCAGCGCTCAACCCAAATGAGTTCAGTGTTTGCCATAGCACATTCCTATCCACTCTGTCATAGGCCTTCTCCAAGTCCATGAACGCACAAAAAACCTTTTGGTTTTTGGCCAAAAACTTCTCCGCGATCATGCGCATGGAGAAGACTTGATCTGTACATCCCATTCCCTTTCTAAATCCCGCTTGCACATCCCAAATTTTTCCATCGGTTTCTTTCATGACCCTTTCAATTAGTACCTTGGCATACAGTTTTCCCACGATGCTAAGAAGGCTGATACCGCGGTAGTTTTTACAGTTCTGCTGCGACCCTTTTCCCTTATATACTGGGACTATCACGGCTTTGCACCAGTCTCCCGGTACCCGTTTCAGTTCCCAGCATAAATTAAACAAGGTGTGCAGCAGGCCTGCCACCACTTCCTCTCCAGCCCTTAGCATTTCGAGTGAAACTCTATCATATCCGGCAGCCTTACCTGCTTTCATGCTTTTCATTGCTTTCATTATTTCATCTATACTTATCTCGCTACCTCCTTCCTCTTCTTTCGGAGTTCCTATTTCATTCAGTTCATACGTTGTCTCCTCACTCATAAACACGCTTTCAAAATATTCCTTCCATCTCTTTAAACTCAAAACTTCATCATTCAGAATATAGCCATTCTCGTCTCTTATAACATTCATCATAGGCTGTTTTGAATGTCCCCTGGCAGTTCTTACGAGTTTCCAGAACATTTTAATATTTGCCTGGAAGTTATCCGATATTCTTCTATCATTTTTATCCGTTCTTTCTTGCTTTTTCCTTTCAACTACTTCTTTTACTCTTTTATTTAGATGTCTAAAGACTGCCTTTTTTCTTTCAAAATCATCATTCGTACCGCTAGAATTACCAGCCTTAGTTGCTAGTAAATCTAGCCATGCTCTCTTCTTTGCTTCAACTTCCGTACGTATCTCATCATCCCACCATAACGTATTATTTTTCCTTTCATTCTTTCTTTTACTAACACCACATACTTCGGTAGCTGCATCTACTAAACCTTTCTTAACATTTTGCCATACATTCTCCAAGTCTAACTCATTCATACATAATTCATCCAAACCACTTACGTTTTCTTTCAGTCTACATTTAAACTTGTTTTTCTCACCTTCATCTTGTAATCTTTCTGTTCTAATACGCTGTAACGCAGTGGTAGACACAGATGACCGATGGCGCCACCGCCTGAATATACCATTAATTCGGCATAAAACCAAAAAATGATCCGTTCCTACGTTTGACCCCCGGTAAACCCTTGTATCCACCACTGCGCCCCTCAATCTTTCATCCACAATTATGAAATCTATCATGCTTCTATCATCACCTCTTTCCCAAGTGTACATGTGAATCCTCTTGTGGCGAAAGAAAGTGTTCGTCACAAAAAGATTCTTTTCCATACATACAGTGAGGAGGCTTTCACCATTCTCATTTATACTTTCATCACCAAACGTTCCCAATATCCTTTCATAACCAAGCCTCCTCACCCCAACTTTTCCATTAAAATCTCCTAGCATAACAACATTTTCATTTCCCTTACATTTCATCAATACCATCCTTACCATTTCCCAAAACTGCTCTCGGATATGAGTGGGACATGTCTGGGGCGTAGACCCCTAGCACAAACAACTTCTTTAAGCCCACTTTCAATCGTATCCATAGCAGTCTTGGGCTTACACATTCATACTCTTTCACACATTGCACCATTCTTTTTGATAGGATGATACCTACTCCCTGGCATGCCCGCTCGAGCTCGTCTACACCAGACCAGTATGCGGTATACATGCCATGTGTAGTGACATCCTTCCCCTTCCGTTTCGTCTCATTTACACATAACAAATCTATTCCTCTATCATACATCAACTCGCATACTTCATCCATTTTATCATTCATTGCTCCACATACATTCAACGTAGCCAGACGGGCCTCTGCAATCCACTTTTCGCCCCTCCGGGAGACAGAACGTGACGGGTGGCGAGCCTCGTCGCCGGTTTTCCTCCCGGAGATTCTTCGCACCCCTGCCCCATTAAAGGGGCGCCGGGAACTCGGGGCCATTTCTTTAATTTGATTCCTCATGGTGCGAATAGGGTGGTATCATTAACGTCGCTACCACGGCGAGGAGCCGAGTCTGTGCTATCGGCTTGTCGCTCATTTAGCACCACCCGGGGGACACGTGTAGGGTGGGCCTAGGATTAGGTGGTCAAAGCCTACGGACGCGAGCGACTTATCCCCCCCTACTAAGTGTGTTTTGTTTAAAAGATAAATACAAGTAATTATATTGTCTATCTATAGTTTTTATATCCATTTAATATAATATATAAGTTTATTTCATTTAGACAACTATTCGCTGAATATCGAATAATGAACACGCTATTCGACAAGTAACAAAAAAATGTCGAGTAATGCCGAATACCGAATAACAGCGAGTAGTGGCGGCATCTCCAAAAAATATCCTTTTCGATTATGTACACTGCTGGTGTAAAGTTTAATTAAAATTTATATTAAAAATGTCAACCCACAACAGTTTAACGCTAAATCTAATCTTTAATATAAAAGAAACCAGTATATTTTTAGATACGCACTGCGTTGTTTCAAAGTTACCTCACCTGTTTATTTTGGTAGTAATGTGATATAAAATACTAAAGAATTGAAACGTAATATGTTTGTAATTAAATAACTCTAATATACCTAATACGCAAAAGAACTCACCCTAAAAACCCTGCAAAATTATACCATAAAAATAAAAGTACTTATATCACGCAATGATGCAACCTATTTTGCAACAAGAAAATGTTTAATACTCGGATAAATACTGCCTAAGGATATCTAGGCATCAAAAGAGCGATTCATCGCATGCTGTGTGGATGCACCGGTGAATGCTTATTCAGCGGCTACCACGCTGTATACGGTTAATTGCGATGGAGTAGTCTCTTCAATAAAATTTGTTATTAAATGGTTTATATTGAAACAAACCCGGTAGTGGGACAAATTTTTATAAGTCACCGCTCGTTGTAAGACTTTCATCACTTTCGATTCCACCATATTTTGTTAGCTGTTTAGCCGCGTTTTTTTTAAAGCACTTAAAAGAACAACAAAGGAAAGCTCTACCCCTGTTTACACGAAAGTAATTTGATACAGTGGAAGTAAAATGACATTTGTAAGTTTTATCTAAATCGATCTTTATGTGTACACATAGCGAACGCGATCAAAAGTGAGATGTCCCCTATTATAATCGTATTTGCATGCCTTCGCTTGCTTACGTTCTATTAGTCAGTTAGTACAGTATACTGTGGAAAAGACCTTATGATTTCTCCTACATGTGTTCGCTATTACGAATTGCATGTGAATGTTCTTTTACATTGGGATTTTTTTTGTAAGTACACCCTCTATTCCAAACTGCGAGCGCAAAGCGCTCAATTTATTCTCAACATAGGGAAATGTATACAAATGATCAGACGAGCTCTTTTCAAAGCTCTATGTTCGTCTCACACAGGCTCTATGCACCCAACAACAACAATCATTTCAACTAAACATTCGTCTCGCATGGGTTCCATACATGCTACAACTATAATTTGTTTTTTTAATAAATAGTTTCGTTGAAGAAGTGGTAATATAATAATATGCTTCCGCAAATCTGTTTTATTTAAGCTAGTTACTAGGGTTGCCACCCGTACTATAATAAATAGTATCATACTATATTTCTGTCAATTGTACTATATACCTATTATAGAAAAATAATACAGTGTGATAAATATTACATTTTTATTAGGGATGGGCCGACTATGAATGTCACCGAATACGAATATTCGGCCGAAAGATCGATAAAATTTTTAAAATTTTTAAAATTCTCTCTACCTAACCAATTTATGTCAAAACTTGTAACCGTTAAGCTCGCGGGATTAGCGCCTGACCCTGCCGCTCGCTCCCCCGCCACACCTGACATATTATTGCATCATCTAGTACTGAGCAAATTGCCGGCACATGCTTCTGTTTTGACTATGTTTGTGAGTAGAAAGGTATTTCGTTGTGTTATTCTTATTGAAAATTGATAAGTATATGATGAAAATGAGTGGCAGGAGATGTAGATACAATTAGGATCTATTTGAGAAAAACTGATGAGTGTAATGTAATGTTTCTTTGTTTGATTTCAAACAAAATTTTATCAAATTTTCTATTTTCTATAATTGGAAATGAATCTACAGTGCCTCAAGAACGTAACGCTATACAAGTAGATTTAACCCATAAATATACTTTCAACAATAAAATACTACTAGTACTAATTCGTACATTTCCATACAGTCATAGCCATAGTCATAGTAGGATACTTTGAGTACCACTTTAACGAATATTCGGTGATTTAGCCGAATATTGGGCCGAATACGAATATTAGGTAAAGCTGCCGAATATGCCGAATATCGAATATAAAACGAATATTCAGCCCATCTCTAATTTTTATCCTTATTTCAACTGTCGCGCTTTTTTAAATTAACTGTGATTGGAAGTCTGGAAAAAGTAAGTTTTACGGAAAGAATTTTTTCCGTCATGAATGTTAAATTGAAAGAAGAAAGAAAAATAGTATGTATTCATTTAATTAAAAATTAATTGTTAATTTATTTTAATATGAAGCTAAATTGCTCAGACTTCTATAATTATTTTAAAGGTAAGGTAGAGAGTACCTACGATGGTTAGATCATTGATGGCCAAAGCAAAGAGAAACAATAAATATATGCACACCGGCACAATTAGCGGAACACAAAAAAAGCAGGATTTTAAAATCTTTTACTTGAGGAACTGGCCAGTTATGATATTTTTTTTAATTTATTGTCAAATTTGAAAATAGAAAATTAGATGACATCCACTTTTTTTCATTCATTTGTTTTATTTTCCCGAACAATACGTTTTGTCAACTTGTTCGAGTAATAACTACGTAATTGTAATTTTTTTTAAAAATTGCACTTAATGGTTTTTTATAAATTTGTTATTCTATAGGCAATTTTGTTTATTAAAAGCTCTTTATTATGCCTGACTTAACATCACTGGAAATCATTAGGGCTGATGAAATGAGAAGAAATGGCCATACATACAGATCGATTGCCTCAAGGCTTCGTCGACCAGTATCAACGATTCATCGCAGCATCCAGCGGTACAGATCGTCTAATTCTCTTGTGAGGAGGAGGGGTCAAGGTAGAAAAAGATGTACATCGAGGCGAGATGACAGTTTTTAGGGTTCCGTAGTCAACTAGGAACCCTTATAGTTTCGCCATGTCTGTCTGTCCGTCTGTCCGTCCTCGCTTAATCTCTGTGACCGTTAGCACTAGAAAGCTGAAATTTGGTATCAATACGTGTATCAATCACGCCGACAAAGTGGTAAAATAAAAATTGGAAAAAAATGTTTTATTAGGGTAGCCCCCCTATATGTAAAGTGGGAAGTGATTTTTTTTTTAATTTCAACCCTAACGTGTGATATATTGTTGGAAAGGTATTTAAAAATGAATAGGGGTTTACTAAAATCATTTTTTGATAATGTCAATAATTTCGGAAATAATCGCTCCAAAAGTAAAAAACAATGTGTCCCCCCCCCTCTAACTTTTGAACCATAAGTTTAGAAAATATGAAAAAAATCTGGAAAGTAGAACTTTATAAGGACTTTCTAGGAAAATTATTTTGAACTTGGATGGAAACTACAGTTTTTGTACAAACTCATAAGTGGGAATACTTACTGTGACGGACGGGAAACTACGGAACCCTACACTGAGCGTGGCCCGACACGCTCTTGGCCGCTTTTATTTACAACTTGGAGTTCGTAGGAATACGCGATTAACGGCTGTACAAGCTCGAAATGAACTGGAAGACGTTCGAGGAGTACGAGTAAGTGAGCGTACAGTTCGCAGGAGATTTGAAGAAGTTGGTTTAGGGTCGTATATACCTGCCAAAGGCCCAAAACTTGAGAGACGTCACCGCGTAAACCGATTATGCTATGCGCGAGAACATCGTAATTGGGATTTGAACGAATGGCAGCGGGTTCTCTTTACTGATGAGTACAGAGTTCTTTTAAAACAGATCGATGGGAGACAGCGAATATGGAGACGCAAAGGAGAACGACACATACAGTCTAATTTTGAACACACAGTGGCTTATGGTGGCGGCTCGATTATGGTTTGGGGAGGGATATGTTTGGGAGCTCGCACGGAGTTAGTGATAGTCACAGGAGGAACCATGACAGCAGATCGATACATCAGAGACATTTTAGAAGAACATGTTGTACCATTTGCCCCATTTATTGGTGACAACTTTATTCTAATGCAAGATAATGCTCGTGCTCATAGTGCACAATCGGTACAGGCATATCTGAGCCACGTAGGTATACCGGTGATGCAGTGGCCAGCAAATTCCCACGATATGAATCCGATAGAGCATGTCTGGGACTAGCTAAAAAGAAGGGTCAAATCCAGAATGCCATCCCCCAACAATTCGAATGAACTTGGAAACGCATTACTTGAGGATTGGGAGCGGTTGCCTCAAGAAATCATCGATAACATAATCTGTAACATGCCCAGACGAATGGAAACCGTAATCAGAGCAAGAGGGGGAAACACTCGTTATTAAATTTTGTTTTAATTTTATTGTTAAATCATTTAATGCTTACTTTTTTTTTATTTTTGTGGTGGTTCATAATCATCTAAAAATTTCACTTATATCAAATTTCTTAATTTTTCAATAAAAAATAACGAAGACTTTTCAAAGTCGTTGTTAAAAGATGTTAATCATTTTGTTATTTTGTGTCTATTTTTTTAAATTACATTTTCGTCAAATATATACGTTATTATCTCATAGTCTCACTTTTTTTTCTGTTCCGCTAATTGTGCCGGTGTGTATATATGGAAAACTACATAAAGATGAAAAATAAATAATGATTTCTTATATTTACGCGAACACTACACATTGAAATAATACTAGTTTTTAGGGAATTTATCGCGTATATTTAACTTTTTATATATCTATAATCTATATTCTATCTATATAGGTATTTAAATATATATTTCAATGAAAAATAAATGTTTACTTTTCTTCTCTTGAATTTCTCAAAAGATTTTTGAATCTTTTTTGGGATAAAATACTATATTTATTTTTAAAAAATGTGGCAACCCTAGTTATACTTAAACTTGCCTTTTTATTCAATAATAGCACTCCTTTCTTAGCCCATCGGTTGTAAAGAATCATAGTAATTTTTGCGATACTTAATTTATATTTTATTTAATTATACAAAACTATTACATATATATTAAATTTAATTACAAAAATTATACAAATTTTTTTACGTGCTAGAGCCATGCTGCAGTTATGTTACTAGTATAGTTGTGGCACGAATGGGTCGGCTCGATCGGGGAAGGACCACGCTTTCACAGAATACTAGCGTAAAATAGTAGCATAATGCTGCTGTGTTTCGCATGGTGAGTGTAGAGAATCGGAGAATCATTTTACTGGAAAGAGGCATTCCATCTTAGTCCTCACGGGTTACAACGCATCTGCATTTTGATTCGTAATCGAGGATAGATGTAGATGTCTATGGGCCGCAGCAACCACTTAACCATCAGGTGGACTATGTGCACGTTTGTCACCCTATCCTATAAAAAAGAACACAATAATTTTACGTACTGTACGATAGTGTTTACGATTCTTCTTCTTCTTAGTCATCAAACAGTAAAAATTCTCCTTCTGAACATGGGTTTTAACTTAGAAGGAATCAACACTTGCTAGGTGGATTCGATTTGACACTGCTTCCTGTCACCGGTCTAGGTATTTTACAATTAGTATTTACACGAGATGGTTTTACCGCCATCTATCGGAAGACACAATAATTAGTCAACTACATCACAGATATGGATGAGAGATGGCGGTGGATTCTCTTGCACCGTCACCGCACGTCAAGTTTGAGGTTATCATATTCAAAGATAACCGGATTGAATGCGCTTCATCTGAGTAAGCGTTCCCGTTACAGCCTATTAAAGTCCACTGCTAAACATAAGCCTTCATAGACTGTCTCATAGCAGAGATATTTGCCATAGTTGTCACGCTTGGCAAGCGAGTTGGCAGTTGGCAGCTTGCTCTTCTCCCGATTTGTTCCCCTCTATCGCCACTTACGACACCCACGCTATGATATGGGGTTGTGGATATTCTTACGCCGCCACTACACGGCATCTGGGTATGGATAGTCAAATACTAAAGTATATCGAACAGCGAAAAACCGATTCAGGCCCGTTTTTGATAAAAACTAAAACTGTAATACTTAGGTTTTCAAAAAATCCATTTTCTTAGGCTGCAATCGAATCTGTTGATTTTGACAAACAATTGAATTCTTCTATATACCATACTACTTTATAAATTTTATGAACAGCAACCGTTTTGGTGTGCCTAAATGCAGCATTGAAGAGTAGAAGCTCTTATATTCTTAATATATATGTATATTAACCATCTGTCTGTATGTCTGTATATTAACGATCGACGTTTGTTGACGATACCGTTAAAGATTTTAGCACGTCGTCTTGGCTAACCATGTAAATGACATAGAACATGTTTATGTTTGTATGACATAATATGTAAATGAATTATTATTTACTACACTGATAAAACATTTTGATATATTCAATATTTACTTAATTGCTTCACTATTTTGACATTTTCATATATTTATTATTATTTGACATTTGCAAACCAGTTCATGTATCTTTTTTTATGTACGTGGAATGGAAATATATATTGATATTATGACAAATTTGTATATAATTTGTAAAAAATAAAACACACAAAAATTCTACTTATGTCCGTTATAAACTTCGAAACCATCCAACCGATTTTGATTTGAACGGCGGAGTGGGCTAAGCCCGTGTAGCCACTAATATGTCAAATCACACGTATGAATGTTTCCTAATTTCACGCTATTTACAAATAAATATGTATTAAAATCCGTCTGTCAACACAGCGGATCGGGTTTGTAGTATACGACGTAATTGCTTGTACGTATGCTCCCGGCGACGCCTATCGTCGTACAAAATAACATTGACAGCCATTCTATTGTGTATTATAGTACTCTATGGTTTATATCCACATTTGGAGCCGATAGGTGGCGCTGTTGTCGAAACTCGAGATCCAGAAATCACCCGTGCGAGCCGGAGCGGATCGCTAGTACTGTGAAAAATTGCTTAAATTGGAATTTAAAATTAAGAAGTTTAAAATTAATAACCTACTAAATTCGACCCGCATAGGCAATAAGTTAATAAAACATGATAAAATGGCAAAATGGCACTTTTTACCTTACTAACACAAGACCATTTCATCACTATCATCATTATATGATATATACAAATGTGTGTGTAGAAGAAATAGGATCATCCTGATCCAGATGCAGTTATGGCAGATGGGGCAAATATGTGTGCCATATCAAATAGGCCCCCAATAAACTTTTATTCAAAAATCCTGTAAGCAACAACTTTTAATCAGCCATCATCCCATATACGTGGACCGGACAACCTACCCGTCATCTCATATGACGACATCTAACTCAGTGAGCGACAGCGTTCTGTCGAACAGGCGTCATCCCACATGACAACATAACAGGCTTTTTCTACTGACCACAGTGTGTGTGTGTGACACAGTTCTTTGTACAGCTTGTACGGCACTATTAGCATCAATAGAATATATACGCTTTAACAACACATACTCTCCTGAAGATATACTAACATCCTCCATCATGTATAATAATCTCAAGGCATTATCACAATAAATAATAGTATACAGAAGCTGCACTCCTTTGATGTTGACTGCTTGCCGACGTTTAATAGCCTACATAATTATCATTAATTAGATAAATCGCGCATGCAAGCTAAATAAAACTTTATCGCTACACGCGAGTGTCCGTATTACTTTGCATCTTTTTCGCTTCCTATGTCACGGCGGACATTCCGTGGTTACTAACGGCTGTCAATAAAGAATTTAAAAAAATACATTTCTAAATGGTAATTAAGTTACTTCGGTAAAGTACCTATTCTGACTAAGATTCACTGAACATATTTTCACACCTATGCCAATTCTGAACTTGCAAGGCCATTCGTCGGGGATCGCGATGCTTGGCTTGGAATAAATAGGTAGATAGTGTAACCAACAAATAAACCTGAAATACGATTTCAAACAGAAATGTGATTGCATTCTACTTTGTTAAAAATCTTGTTAGTAAACAAAGTTTTAATTTCAGTATTTTGTGTTAGTATAACTTAAAATATTTTAATTACAAAAGACAAGTATAATAGATACTTGGATAGTGAAGTAAATTTTAACTAAGTTTTGTAATAAAGTACTTCGGTATTACTTCTGTAGATAAATTATTACTTCGTTTTTGCTATAAGTACCTATCTTACAAAAAATATGCAATAATGATTTCTAAAATTTACACGAACACTACACATTGAATGAAACTATTATTTACGGATTTTATTGCGTTTAATTACTTTAATTTATTTTTATTATCCCGACGTTACGACTACCTTCAGTTTTTGAATATTAATTTTTGGCCCGATTTACGCAAAACGAGCTTATAGTATCATGAAGTCTTGCAGTGGTATGCTTGGGTTTGGGTTTAATTTTGTTAATTATAGGATCCCAAGCAGCTGGCTGCACCCATCCATCTTCTCTACTGAAATTTGGATGTTTTTAATTTCTATAGCCTCGCGTATCATCCTTGGTAGGAATCGGTGTTCTTTTGCGAGGATTTGTGGTTTATCAAATCGAATGTAATGGTGAGGACGATCTCGAACATGTTCGTTATCATATTATCATATATCTGAAACCTTTCGTTGGTCATTTAGCATCCATCAACGCAACAATTATAGTAGTAACGATGTTTTGCCGTTATAATTTATCAAATAGGCACTATACATAATATATATAATTTTTAAATTACATTAAAACTTTTTACAACAATTTTATCCTACAGTTAAATATGCTCAATACTAAACAAAAACTATTTCAACAAGTATTTACAAAAACTATTTACATAAACACTAAACAGCGTTAAAAACTTTAACATTCAATCGCCTACAACGCGCTAGCCTCTACCGCGTATACGGCTCAGAGCAGACCATCTCGCGATTGTAGGTAATTATTTCACGCAGGTAGCAAGAGTGATACAGGCCTGCCATCATATACAATACAAAACTAGTATCCACTAGTACCACGACCAACCACTCTGGTCTGGCCCGGACAATACAGTTATCTGTACTCTGTTCGACCAACCTGACTGGACCGGACGGGTCCCGTCTCTTTGCCCACCCACAAGTGTTTGGCCCGTACGGCACTGGCCTTTCAACCAGTGTAACTACACAATTCATAAGCCTGGACCGAATGAATGAGTCCTTTCACCAGCCGCTCAGCGCAACCGGTATGACATTGTCTCCTCGAGCAGCTTCACACAAATCCAACCTTTAACCCTACAACTCCCAAGCGGTCGAATTCAACCGCGGCGCAATTCCGAAAAACCCCAAGCGGTCGGATTTGACCGCGCAGACCCACAGCACTTTAAACCATTAAAACTTTTATTTAGAGACTACTTTTCTATGAAGAAGTTTGACATAATAAAAATCAATATGAAATTTTCTATCTTTCTATTTTTCCTCTAGTGAAATAAAACGTCAGTTAGTCCATGGATATTTATTTATAATCTACGTTCATTTCGTACGCCTTTTTAATGTGGAGATTATTATGTTGATTTTTGGATTTTCCTAGTGTTTTATTAATTGTGTTTTAGTGTAATGTTTTATTATAAAATTGTGATGAAAGTTTTTGTGTGAATATAATTTATCTTTTTACGTAAATAATTTCGAGTAATATATAGAAATAATTGTGATTTTCACGCTGCCGATTTGCGCTTGGTATTTACCTCCTTTTTGTTATCAAACTACAATAAAATTTTTTTGTAATGAAGTAAAACCACTAAAACTAGTAATATAATAAATAAACAGAAACACGTATTATATTTAAATTTACAATGATTTCTATTGCATTGAGGGTGGTAGGTCAAATGTGAGGGGACCGCTCGGGATTTGACGGCGCATACGACTGCATGGGAATTTTACCGGGATTGAAGGGATAACATTAAACACCAATTCTGTCAACCACACAACATTCAGAGCAACACTGCTACACTCATCAACACATTAGAATACAAAAAAGGCACTCATTTTCTCTAGTGATTCTCTCAATTCATAGCATTCCCCGGTACATCGCTAAACTTTTCGAACTTTAAATCTTTTCCCCCCACGTATAAAATGTAATTTTATGTCGATGCTAGTTGACGAAGTAAATACGTTCATAGGATCAGACAGATATTTTACCACGTTTTTATTTTACCATTTTTTTTATTTTCCATGTTTTTATTTTACCATGTTTTTATTTTACCATGTTCTTATTTAACCATGTTTTGTTTGTCTGTCTGTGTCCTGTCTATCGGACCGGATGGAATCTCGCACCTCAAATTACGAGCACTTCGGATGAGCTAGAATGAGCTCCATGGATCTCGGTTAAGGGTCTCTAAGAGCACCTCTCTTGAGCGAGTCTTAGCCTCACGAATGGACCGGCATTCTTTATACTTTTCGTATAGCTGTTCTTCTACAGTATCGTTACGGAGCTGTCTTCTGCGATATCTGGTGTACTGGCGCCGCGCTTTCACACAGTTAGCACGCAGAACTGCTATCTCTACAGACCACCCGTACACCTGGCGCCTAGGAGGTGGGTGTTTGTAGCCGGGAATGCTTGCATCACAAATGTGTGTCATAGCATCCCGAAACTAAGTTGCCTCCGTCTCAACCTGTACAGGCTCATTTGGTATGGAAAGCCACGATTGGACAATAGGGGCTTTATCACAGCATCTCTGTTCATACCTCTTAATACCCATCTTTTAGTTAACGATGAAATATGCCTTCTGACCGAAAGACTGACGCTCGAAGTCTTTGGAGAAGTGGAGACATCGAATTGAATATAACGATGGTCCGACAACGTTTCCACATTCTCCAAAACTCTCCAGCCACGAACGCGGCTTGCTATGACAGGGGATGCAAACGAGACATCTACGATAGATCCTCCCTGTCTCCGCACGCATGTGTAGACCGATCCCAGATTCAGCACTGTTAAACCCGTTATAGTCACCCAGTCTTCTAATGCCTCGCCACGCGCATCAGTCACAGGAGAACCCCAGACAGCAGATTTAGCGTTAAGGTCTCCCATGACAAGTACTGGGTGCGGTAGGTTTTGCCTAATAAGAGCCCCCAACTCGCTCAAGAACGTCTCAAATTAAAACGACGACTAAACTAGACCTCTACCAACACTACACGTACCGTACCCACTCTTTGAGCTACGGCTAAGGTATGACTGTTAACATAGTCAAAACACAAAATAAAATGAAGAAGCAAATCTACTATTTAACAGGGTCTATAATCACCCACATAGAAAAAGAAAATCACCCAAAGAAATAAACTTGGCTTTCAGATATTTCTCTCAACCAATTAAAAAGTTGTTACTGTTGTTACTACGACGGAAATTTTTACTTCGAAATATATTTATTGAAGCAATATTTAAGACAAATTTATTTACATAAATATTTTAAAATATATAAATAGCTCACTTGACATAGCTACCTAAAGTAAATGTTTCTTCATAATGTAGCTTAACGGCATCCTACGTTTACAAATAAAGGTAAATTAAACAACAGAAGCTGTGTTTAATATGCATGTAAGTACCTTGTTTCTAACATCACTTTTAGTGCCTATAAAGGGATCGATATCATTAAATGTTTTGTTATAATTTGATAGCAAACGTGTTGAGATACTATTTTTACCATAAAGTGTGGAATGACGAGGTATACTAAACAAAGTTTTCTTGGTGATTCTTGTACGTTTTCTTTGCATATTAAACGTGAGACAGTATTCAGTAAATCCGGGCAGTCAATACCATCGCGTAAGATATCGTATAGAAATCCCATATCTAACAGTTTACGTCTTTTTTCAAGCGTAAGAAGGTTATAGTGTCGGCCAGTCATCTAAATATGATGAGCTTTTATGTTTAAATTTATAGTTCAGGTGTGTGATAAATTTACGTTGAATTATTTCAATCTTATTAATGTAAATTTTAAAAAATGGTGACCAAACCTGGCATGCATACTCAAGCGTGGATCTTACATACGAGAAATAAACTATTTTAAAACTTAGTAATTCCGTAAATGGAAGACATGTACGTACGCATGACAAATCCAAGATTACGAAATGATTTACTACATATACTATTGATATGATCTCGCATGGTCATACCGACATTAAAGGGTACGCCTAAATCACGAACAACTGTGACTCTCTTAATTAAAATTCCATTAAAATTAAAGGGAAATACTATTGGGTTAAGTTTTCTGGTGAAAGACATACATTGACATTTGGATATACTTACATTAATGCCGTTAGCTACGTGGATTACGCAAATATGCCTGCATTACAACATAAAAAACAAGATCGTAACAATTCGTCGCAATCATCTGGTACGCTCCCCGATGACGTTTTTTTAAAAAAAATCTTGTAAACTACAATGGCTGCAAAAGATACGACGCTTCGCTAGAGTAAAACCTTTACTTCCGATCCAACCAGTATGCCGACATATACTAACATTATATATATATATATATATATATATATATATGTGTGTGTGTGTGTGTGTGTGTTTTATTAGGTGTGCAATGTTATAAGTTTGTAGATCTAATAGTTTATGAGTTATGGAACGTTTGAAAGTGGCTCGGAATTAATATGAACACTGCCGGTGCTTCGTTCATATCTTTTCTGAACATGGCTGAGACATTACCATCTGTCTAGATAATAATGTAAAATAAATATGTTTTGTTGCACATTGTGTCGACTATTGCACACTTGTTACAATCGCAAGTACCTACTTCAATATGCACTCATATACATAATTTATGAAAATATTATGTAATGCTTTATGCAAATGCGTATTATTAATAATATATGCGACTATTTATGAGTATGGTACTATATTTAACATGATTCCACGATGCGGGTTTCTACTATGTATTACTGGTGGTACTATGTACTACTACTACTTATGGGTAATAGGGACCTATCTTTATGTTATCAGATTATAATATTCCGCAGAATACCAACATGAAATTGTGGCATAATTCTGCTGTGTTTCGTATGTGGACTATAAAGAATCGGAGACCTTTTTATCGTGACGAGGTACTCCATCTTAAAGCTCACTTTTCACTTTGCGATATAATATATATAATATCTCGAGATGTAAATTATATCCCGCAATTGGCTTTCACACTGTGAGATATATCTTTTAACCAGCCAGTGTGCGTTCGTCACCACTTTTGTGATTTTGTCATTAGATTGAATGAATTTTTGGCGTGAGATAGAAACATTTTGAAAAAAAAAACTTATAGTTATTTGATGACTTTTAGTTATATTTCTCAAATCTAAAAGAATTTAGAAAATATACATTGACAACCCTCTTTACTCGTCGGTGAATTCCCCAGTTTATGATAAAATAGCACTATCCTTTTTTCGACGTCTTTGTTAGGTTATGCTAACCTGCCTTAGGGATTTTCCGACTCATAATGAGAACCTAATACGTATGTAAAGTTTGCTTCAGTGAGGGCTGAATACTGTTGCTTGCTTTCGCGAAAGAAGGTCAAAAAACGTGTGGTTTTAGTATTAAAATCATTCAATTCAATTCCTAATGGTATTGTGAAGTGTCTATTATTTATTTGTATCCGCATTTCTAGCATTAGAATTACTGAGAATCGCGAATGCTCGTGGAATTTTTACTGCCTTGGTAAACTGTTTACATGGTCTTCTAATAAAAACTTAATTGGAATTGGGGTGAATAATACCTCTACCATGACTGGAATCAATAATAGCGTATCTAATTTAATTCGAGTTGTTTACCACTCGTTACAATTAGCTGTTGCACATGCGTCAGAGCAAACGCTACCACGAAATATAGATTTTCTCATTAGAGAAACTAATATTTGGTTCTCACATTCACCCAAGCGCTATGACGAGTACAACCACTATGAAGAGTATATTACTTATGAGACAATAAATTGTGGCGAGAATCCCTTAATAACATTGCGTTCTTGTGATACTCGGTGGCTAATGGCTATCCGTTAAAGAAACTGTGACCAGGATACTGTCTCGATTTTATGTGTTCTATTTTTTGTAATTACTTTCATAATTAAAAATATAATATTTCATAACAGTATTTTTATTACTTAACTTATGAATTGTATTCAAATAATTTGGAGAAACCTAGGGAGTTTTTGGTTAAAATATTCCAAAATCTGGGTAAATTTCAGGCCATAACCAGTGATAAATTTTTCTGCAAGGTGGCAACACTTTTCGTCACTGGATCACACCGTACGCGTCGTTAATAAACAAAATTGTATTTCAAACAAAATGGATATTGTTTTGCTAGACAAACTCGACAGTTCATCAGAGGAAGATTATGCAGAATTCGATTTACATGTGTTATACTGGATATCAAATCATATGAAGTTTACAGAGGAATATGTTGAATATAGACTTTTAATAACTTGGGTGAAGGAAACAAATGAGTATTCTACGCAATACGCACAAGTTCACTCCAGTAATGAGACAGACACGATACATCGAACGAGCGATATGAAAATATTGCTCGTTCGATGGAATAAATATTTATAGTTTGAGATGTAATATATATTACATCTCAGAGCGGTTCCATTTAAAAGTACATTGGGCGTTATTAATGTTTTTTGCGCCCGAAGCAGCTTCTGGGAATAGAACGTGTCTGCCACCCTGTTCTTCTCAGAACAGGGACCTCTGATTTCTTAGCTTAAAATCGCCGTCTCCCCCCCCCCCCCCGGCTGTCCACCATGGACATCAGTCAAGCTATAGCCCTTCTCTCCCAATACTTCAAAATTGACGAGAAAGCTTTCGTCATCTCACCCGCTCCTCTTGCCCCTAAGGCATTGCCGCAAGGTCCCCCGCCCTCGGTCACGGCATTCCTCGCGACCCAAGCGTCTGCCCCGCAGACCGACTCGCCCGCGTCCCCCGACTCCGACATGGAGCACTCGGACACCACGTCCGTTACCTCATCCTCCCGAAAGAGGACCGCACACAGTTCCACCGGCTCCTCGGAGTCGTTCGACGCGGAAGGAACGGTCACAGACTCGGCCCCCTTTACCACTGTAGTATCTAAGTCCAAGCGCGGCCCGAAGCGCGCCGCAACTTTCCGCTCACCCCCCGCCCCGGCGGCCCTTGCCACCGCCCACGGAGCCCCGCCGTTGCCTCCACCTCCGCAGCCTCCGTTGCTGCTTCCACCTCCGCAGCCCCCGTCGTTGCCCCTACCCCCGCAGCCCCTAACGCTGCCTGCTTTCAGTCGCAAGACTCTGTTACCAAGCCAGCAACCCGCTGCGCTCCCAAATTGGCAAAAAGCCAAGTCCCGCCCCCTGTCTTTCTCAGAGACAAGGCGAAATTTACCCAACTTTCCAAAACCCTCTATGAAAAGGGTTTCAAGTATGACCAAGCCACCATGCCGGCGAGGCCATTAAAATCATGCCAGCGTCTATTGAAGACTTCCGGAATATAACCCGCCACTTCACAGCCGAGCGCGTGTCCCTTCACACGTACGCTCTCGCCGAATAAAGGAAAGTGAAAGCAGTCCTCCGCGGAGTTCCTTACTAACTCGCTAACGAGGACATCCTAGAAGACGTAAAGTCCCAAGGCTCACTCAAAAGAGTGCCCTCGGCCCAAAAACGCCGAATCCCCCACCCGCATGTGTCCTATGCGGACAGATAGGCCACCCAGCCAACTTTAGATGTTGCCCTGGCGCTCTTCGCCCACTTCTGAGCAACAAAGCTCCACCACTGGTCAATGACTAATCTTTCCCGGCTCTTCGAAGCCGCATGCCCCGCCAGGGCCTGTCACTGCCTCAGCTCCCTCAGGGCTCATCTCAGCTCACACAGGGCATCTATCGGCCCCCTCAGTGCCTCTATCGGCCCCCTCAGGGCCTCTATTGGCCACCTCAGGACCTTCCTCGACCCTTATGAGCCTTCCGCTATCTCACACTGCGCCGCTCCCAATTAACCCTTGGGGCGCTAAGGAAACGAACATCCCGCGGCCCTCCGCCGCCCCACAAAAACAGGCAGACCCTATAGCCGAGGACTTAAACCTAGTGTTTAACAATATGCGTAAAGTCAACATAGGGAAAATCTCAATCCTTGCGCGTAAACTGCGCACTGCTCAGTCCCCTCAGGACCGTCTCTTTGCTCTTGCTGAGCACATCGATCTACTAAGGTCGTTGTAAATATGTAACACAATGCCGGAGCCTTCCGCTCCCGCAATATCACACGGTCGTATCAAACCAAAGGGTTTGTCACTGGTCTCTTTTAATACCCGCGGATTGCGAAATAAGGTCCCTGAGCTTAGACTCTTTCTTCGAGATCGCGAAATCGACCTCCTCCTCCTTCAGGAGACCCACCTCAGTCCTAAGGTCTCAAAAGGCTTTTCTATCAAAAGTTATTCACTTCTTCGTAATGACAGACCCGACCGCAAAGGCGGCGGTACTGCCATTTACTACAAAAAGTCATTTCATTGCTCCCACATCCCCACTCCGACGCTTACCAGTATGGAAGCCACTATTACTAGATTAGCCATGACTGGACACCATGTCCATTGAGTTATACAACTAGGGTTGCCAACTTTTTTGACAAAAAAAAAACGTATAAAGTGGTTTGGATAGGAAAAAAATAAAGTTTAGGAAGAAAAAAAAAGTATTTTTAAAATTTTATGTTTTATTGCTTTAAACACGTATTTTTGTGTGCTTTTATCACATGCTAAGAATTTTTTGTTGTCTTTAAATGTTACAAAGCTTGTTTGACAATCAACGTTTAAATTTAAATAAATAATTTTTTTAGTTATTTTAGCTTTTTTAGGAGTCACTGGTGTGTCGCGATCAGAATTACTCGTCATTTTCAGCATTAATATTTACTTTAAAATGCATTATTCACTTATAAACAAAACTAACGGACCAATTTTGTACAATTTCGTCGATAGTGAGAGACATCTGCGACAAACGTCACAACTGACATCTGACATCTAATAGGCCTTTCCGATTCACGCCAACAGTGCTGTCAGCGCCAATAAACGCTAACGCTGCCCATGGTCGCTAGCGTAATCACTGTTGGCGCTGTTGGCGTGAATCGGAAAGATAGGTAACATTTCGTTCAGTAATTATAAATCGTTAAGTACCCATGATGAGTATGTTTTACGCATCACAGTAAAGGTTGAAAATAAAGTATTTTTGCATACTTTATTTGTATGTAAAGGTATAAAGTATAATTAACAAAAATAAAGTAGGATACGTTATTATAAAGTATGGTTGGCAAGCCTATATACAACACTAGAGGAGCAAACCACATTACCGCGCGTCGAAAAAAGTGTAACCACTATCCAAACGCGACGACGTAGCTTTGAAACTAATAACAATTTTAAGTAAACATATATCTATCTCACTAACACAAGTTGCGAAAACAATATCGTCGTCGTAAGATTAGATAAAGATAGACACACAAACATGCAATGGCGGGTTGGTGTGGCTTACTATATGAAATTTTACCTAAAATACGCAATAAAAATAAGTTTTTTTAAGCTGCAGTTAATTGTTTTTATATTAAAAAAGTATATTTTATTTTAAAATCTTTATTACGTCCCCTTAGAAAAAAAGGATACAAAGCTTATCAGATGAATAGAAGTAAATATAATGATGAAATAAAATGTATTTTTATGGTTCTAATAAATCAAACAATATAAAATAGGTATCTAATAAAATATAATTAATATAAAATTTATACGAAATTATAAATAATATAAAATTATTAATATAAAATAGGTAATAAAATATATTTAAAGATAATTCATGAATAAACTAAAATAAGAATAATTAATTATTTTGTATGAAAGTTAAAACGTAGTTTTTATTATAATTTCCAAAATATTTAAAATCAGAGGTAACAAATTAACTTACTCCATTAATTATATAGTCTTACTCTTTTAACTTACTACATTAATTGTATAGTAGGATAAGTACTAATGCGGAAAAGTGGCAACATTGAACCTAAATGGCAATATTCGATAATTTTATTTAATTATTTGAGGTACGTTTATATGAAAACAAGAACTAAAAATTATGTGTTGAAAGTGATGCCGCGTGATTTATTACGTTTTTGTGACCTTGACTAGCATTCTTTCACTACACATTTACCCATTTTTGTCGCGGCTCAACTCTGTCGGCGTCACATTGAACAATGGACTCACGTTAGCTAGGCATATGGCTGTGGCCATATATGTAGCGGCAACGCTTTGGCGCGGTTATTACTGATCTAGGGTTATATAAATC
Organism: Parnassius smintheus behrii; assembly: GCA_036936625.1. Classification (NCBI taxonomy): domain Eukaryota; kingdom Metazoa; phylum Arthropoda; class Insecta; order Lepidoptera; family Papilionidae; genus Parnassius; species Parnassius smintheus. The sequence continues at coordinate 20,157,191 of JAUPFT010000017.1, read as the reverse complement.
AATGACCATGTCTGTATTCCCGCACACCCGTCCGCGCCCCCGATACGTCTTTAAATCGTCCAATGACGAACGCACACTAGTTAAAAGATATATCTCACAGTGTGAAAAGCAATCGTGGGATATAATTTATATCTCGGGATATAATAAATATATTATATCCCATAGTGAAAAGCCAGCTTGAGGACTTTAATTTTTAATCGAGGATAGAACAGGTATCTATTGGTATTTGCAATATTGACTTAAATTTTTATTCACCGTTATACCCAAATCGCACTACCGAAAGTCCTTCAAACAGCTGATTCTACAACGGGATCTTGTAGAAAGCGGCGCAGGGCCACTTTCAATTGCCCTTCCGCATTGCTTTAAGTGCCGAAGGAAATAAAACCCTATCACAACATAGGTATAATTAATGAAAGTTAACATAACGGTCATAGCACTAAACCGTATGTATATTAATTTATTTAAATCTAAAAACAAAACGAATAATATATGTGGAGACGCCAGTAACTTAAGGTATCTTCGATAAAGATTTAGTGGACTGTAATTTTGGTGCATACGGCAAAGGGGAAAATAAATAGGTGGGATAGCACGCACTGACCTGATGAGGGCTGCCGCGCCTTCCTCCTGGAGTGTCTGCTATGCAGCGAGCTCGCCACGTGGTTCGGCGCACACGCACTCTCGGAACAGTCTCGTGAAGTCCCACACTCTCCACCTTTGCCCTTACGGGGGCGTCTCACACTTTTATGAGTTACAAAGACACAATGTCTGATGCGGTGAATATTAAACATAAACAGGAGAACTCAATGTTCGTCCTGCGCGGTTTGCGGTTAATGTACATAAGACGCGACGGGTGGCCGTGCGTTGCGGATGGCGTAATATCACTTAGTATAATGACGCGCGCCGAGATCCTCTTTTTCACCTCGGCGGCAGCGCGTGCGGTAGGAAAGGGAAGGAAGGAAGGAAACAAAAAATATGCACTAGTCATGTTGATAAAGTAGATATAACTTAGGACGAACTCAATGCGATATGTAATGTAATGTTGATAAAGTAGATTGTTAACTGGCGTTACCATTTCCTCCCGCCCTTAAAGGGTCACCTTTAAAAGACAACCGTAATATAAAAGTAAAAGGAAAACAAATAAATAAGCGGTATATAAAGTGAGAGGATGCGCTCAATGCGCATGTCTCATCTACTAACCTTACTTGGTAAGCGAGAAAATGTATACATAAATATAATATTGCGGTTTAATACTTTTTTAATATATATAAATATAAACTTAATTCCTAATTTAGATAAATAATTATAATCAAAATAATCGTGATTTATTGTCTTGAGAGAGGGCAAATACGAGCAACAGGACGGAGATATGTTCCCTTAGTAGTTCTCACGGTCACTACTCGAACTACGCCATCCTTCGAAGGATGAACAGACTCGACAATCGCTAATGGCCAAGCAAGGGGCGGTTCATTATCATTTATCACAATTACAACCATGCCTGGTACGATAGCCGTAGACGGGGTGTTCCACTTCTGACGAACTTGTAATCCGTGAAGGTATTCCGTCCTCCACCGGTCCCAAAACGACTGAACTAATTTATCCAGTAAAGAATGCCTGTGTAACAGACTGGTAGAGTCAGATTTGACTTTGGGTGCGGGTAATGACAATAAAGGTGCGGTATTCAAAAAATGACTCGGAGTAAGAGCTGAAGGCTCTTCAGGATCAGAACTTAATACTGTCAAGGGCCGCGAGTTTAGCAAGCACTCAATTTGCGCAAGAACAGTATTAAGCTCTTCGTATGAAAGTAACTGATGTCCGATAACTCGGAACAGATGCGTTTTTACGACTTTGATCATACTCTCCCAGGCGCCTCCAAAATGAGGAGAGTTGGGACAGATGAACTTCCATGTTATACGATTCTCAGCACACTCTTGCTCAAGCTTTGGGCGGTATTCAACGTTTAGAAATTTATAGAGATCGCGAAGATACGAAGCGGCACCTTTAAAATTCGTTCCATTATCCGAATATAAAAACTGAATCGGCCCTCGTCTAGAGAGGAAACGTTTAAGCGCAGCGAGGAAACTAGAACTACTAAGATCTGTAGCGATTTCTATATGTACAGCTCGAGTCGTGAGGCATGTGAAAACACATAAGTACGCCTTCTCGCTGCGTACACCACGACGACGTACAGGAGTGTATGCGATAGGACCGGCATAATCGCGGCTCGTGTGTGTAAATGCCTTAATAGCTTGTCTTACACGACTATGGGGAAGATCAGCCATCAAAGGGTAAGTTGGACGGGGTCTAAGCCGGAAACATATATTACACTTGTAGACTCTGCTTCTCACAGTGCGGCGTGCGGAAAGTATCCAAAATTTTTGACGGAGCAATGACAATAACAATTCAGGCCCAGCGTGTAAATTTTTAATATGATAATAGTCAATGATCATGTTCACTACATGATCACTGCGCGGGAGTATAATTGGATGTTTTTGCGTGTAATCTAATGCGGAGTTCGAAAGACGACCACCAATGCAGATTAAACCATTCTCAATAAAAGGCCTTAAACGATTGAAAGCGGGCGAGCAAGGTTTGTTACCTTCAATATTTAAATATTCCACTGCAAAATGCTGTTTTTGCAGGGCGCGGAGGATTATAACCTCAGAGAAACTGAGATCATCAGCAGTCACTACAGTAGTGCTGCGGCGGGGCAATAATTTAGCAAACTTACACACGTACGCAATTATACGTAGAAGTTTACTCCAAGAAGAGATGCGGAGTCGCACTCCGGCTCATAAATCGCAGAATTACAGACGGATGTGCACACAGTGTGCGACAAAATCTTCTTCTCAGGCATATTTGCAATAACCTCATTGTCTAAAGTACGAAGAGGCCATTGAGATGGATCTAACGAAGTCCACTGAGGCCCATGGAGCCACAGGGGGTTTGAAACTAATTTATTTGGCGTAACGCCACGTGAAAGTATGTCAGCGGGATTCTCAGTACCTGCGACATGATAAAAGTTATCAGCGCGAATATTGTCGGTAATCTGAACAACGCGGTTTGCAACAAAGGTCTGCCACTTGTGTGGCGAACTCTTTATCCAGTACAGAGCTACTTTTGAATCTACAAAGGCATAGACTGATATTGTAAGGTCAAGAGAATAATTGTCGAGTACTCTGCGAAGCAATTTTGAGAGTAAAACCGCTCCACAAAGCTCAAGGCGTGCAATAGATAGTGGTTTCGTCGGTGCGACTTTAGTCTTTGCACAAATCAACTGGACGGTGTTACCATTGACGCTCTTTACATGTATGTAGACTACGGCACCGTATGCGCGCTCGCTGGCGTCGAAAAACCCCAGGAGTGACGCAGTACAGTTTTTGGATACACCAACATGTCGCGGGATACGTAAATCATTAAGAGCTGGTAATTCAGCACAGAATTGCCTCCACATCTTAATAATTGGCGGTGGTGGTATGTCGTCCCAATCTAAATTAAGTTGCCAAAGCTGCTTTATTAACAATTTGGCGTACGCTACTGTGGGAGCAACGAAACCCATTATGTCCCACAGGCGAGCGACAGTAGATAAGATGGCGCGCTTAGTGCACGTCACATCAGCGGGAACAGATATCTTAAAATAAAAGGCGTCACTATCGGTAGACCAATGCAAGCCTAGTATTTTATGTGGCATTGATTTATCGAACTCTACTTCTCCTGTAATTTTATGGGAAGTAGGGAGGTCATCTAAAACAGATCGACGGTTACTATGCCATTTTATCAGGTCCCATTGGGCACCCTTGAATAAGTCTATCAGCTGCCGAGAGGTCTCACTGGCCTCGGATTCACTGGGCATAGAGAACGCGATGTCGTCCATATATAGCGAAGTAAATGCGATACGACTCGCAAGTGGATACTTTGCGCCGTCGTCATCAATGAGCTGTCTTACCGTGCGCAATGCATGGTATGGACTCGAAGTTAAACCGAAGCACACGCGATTGAAGTGGTATAACACAAGTGGGTCTTGTGGACGGAAGCGGTATAGGAAGCATTGGTAACGACGATCAGAATCGCGAACAACTATTTGCAGAAATTGTTGGCGACAGTCGGCTGTCATAGCGATTGGATGTAAGCGGAAAGTTAAAATTATATTGAACAAGTCGCCTTGCAAATTTGGTCCTGAATGCAGAATATCATTTAATGATCGCCCAGTGCTAGTCTTACTGCTAGCATCCAGGACGATGCGCAGACGCGTTGACTTCTTATCTTCGCGTAAGACTCCATGATGCGGTATGACATATATTGGAGCGGGTTCATGAGAGTCATACGGCGGTGCGGGGGATATATAATTTTTAGCTAAGTATTCCTTTATGACGTCATCATATGCTAACCTTAATGTAGGCGAGGCTTGAAGTTTCCTCTCCAAGCACATGAATCGTCGTCGAGAGGTTTCATAAGAATCTCCGAGAGAGTAAACGTCATCTTTAAATGGCAGGCCAACAATATATCTACCAGTAAAAGGATCGCGGGATGTCGTAGATTTATAAAACTCTTCACATTCAATGTCTGAAGGACACTGAATGGGCGGTGCGGAGGGTGGCTGTTCAAGCTCCCAAAATCGTTGCACTAATTTGTCAACGATAGGAGACTCTAGAACTGAGCAGCACGTTAAAGAATGATTTACCTGAAGTGTCGGCACTGAGCCCATAATAACGTAACCAAATACCGTATTCAAAGCCGAGGGCCCGGACAAGTCGTTAGACGAATAAATTACGTCTGGACATAGTAAGTGCGGGAAAAGGGATGCGCCTATCAAAACATCAATTTTATTAGGCATGCTATAACATTCATCAGCGAGTCTTATGCCATGGAAGTGTGATAAGACAGATGTGTCTACCACAGCGGTGAGCAAAAGGTCGGTGATTTGATCAACAACTAGCGTTGAAATATTGAAGTTAATATTCGAGTCGAATCGTGAGAAAATTTTAATATCAATCGATTTCGATTTTACAATTTTTTCAACTCCACCGAATCCCTTTACTACAGTACATTCGGTATCGTGTTGTTGAACGCCTAAACGATGACAGCACTCTTTAGTCATAAAATGGCTTTGAGCCGCGGAGTCTAATAATATACGAATAATTTGTTTCTCTCCCTTAGCATCGTAAGCAAATACTTGAGCGGTTGATAATAAAACAGTTCTCTGCGAACGACTTGCGCGCGCGGGAGGCGGTGAACGTTGAGAAACATTCTTGAACGAAGTACACAGCGCGACGTCTGAACGCGCACCTGCGGTGAGGGGTGGCGAGTGTGCGGGCGCGGGGGTTGTAGACTTCAGTGTAACTGGCTGAAGCGGTGGAGAACGCCCCAGCGCAGGGGAAGCATTATCGCTTCTGCGGTGGAAGTGCAACAATGTGTGATGTTTAAATTTACAAACTCGACAACTATAATTTGAAGAGCAACTAGACACTCGATGACTTAAACTGAGACAATTCACACATGCATTGTTACTCTTTACGCATTTAAATCGTTCCTGCGGCGTCATTTTATTAAAGTCTGCACACTTAAATAGGTGTTGATGCACAATATTATCGCACAGACACTTTGAGCAAGTAGTCGTCGTGCTTACGTACGCCTGATACTTCGGCGACGAAGTATTATTACAGCGACGATTATTACCGTTACCTCGTCGATTGTTTGGTGCGCTATTAGAATTTGTACTAGAATCGGTGCGTTGCAAAACTTTGGAGCGGGTCTTAATAAAATTTACTAAATCATCAAAGGTAGGTACCATCGAGTTATGACTATATTCGAAAGAGCGAATGGTATCCGGGTCCAGCTTCTTAAGCGCGATATGAAGAACAATTAAGTCCGCGAGATTATCTAACTTTAAGTTTTGTAAAGCGCGCACTGCACTTATAAAGTTATCAGTAAATAAATCAAAATTATTTGCGGTGGCCGATTGCAATGGCTTAAATTCGAACATCTGATTAATATATGTAGATGCTAGCATACGCCGGTCTTCATATTTGTCAACGAGTGCTTGCAATAAAATTTTATAATTTTCAGCGCAAGGAGTTATACCTGAGCATACAGATAGAGCTTTGCCCGTTAGTTTACCTAGCAAATAGTATAACTTTTCAGCGTCGGTAAGCGATGTGTTGTCATGGACGGTTGATTTAAAGCTAGCATAAAATAAAGGCCATGAGCGAATGTCACCCGAAAATGGCATAAGTTCGATAGGCGGAAGTGTGAATCTGGCTTTAGATGGTGTACTAGTACTTTGTGAATTAGATTGCGAATATTGTAAATAAAGCCTATTTATTCTACCGCAAAGAGACTCAAACGCAATGAGGCTGTTATAATCAGGTTTAGCAATAGGGTTTATTTTTAATAAATGTGAATTATAATTATCTAAGACCTGTTTAAACTCAATACGTAAAGCATTAATATTAGAACTTCCATCAAGAAAACGCTCCATCGTGGAAGTGTTTATGTGGATGTCCGAGGACATATCATATATTTTTTGCACTATTTCAAATAAAGCATCTCGTTTAGCTAACAATAAAACCAACTCAGCATCAGGTGTGCCCTCATTATCCGAGGAATCGCTATTATTCGATGCTATTTGTTTTTTAGGCGGCATTACAACTTAAGTTATGCGGCAAAAATAATATAATTATAAGCGGGTAGTCTGTAAGCGACCTCGCTACGCGGTTGAATTATTAAATATTAGTTTTGTTAACGATGAACTTTAATTGTTAACTTTTATAATAATTATGAAGTTATTTACAACGAATATAATGCTTAAATATATGTGCAAATAATAAATGTAATTTAACAGTATAATCTATAGATGTAGTTAAAAGTTGATGACGTGATGTGAACATACAACAAATAATTTATATAGATAATTATATGCTTATTCATTCTATGAATATAGTTTTAAAATTACTATGAATGTCACCTATTAGGACCTATTCTAGTGTTCTAATAAGGGCGGGGTTAATCCGAAGTCGGATTAAAATATAAATAATTAATTATATAAACGCTTATTACGATAACGATCTAATAAGGGCGGAAAGTCAAGGTCAATCCAGCGAGAAGTGACCATTAAAAATGGAGACGCCAGTAACTTAAGGTATCTTCGATAAAGATTTAGTGGACTGTAATTTTGGTGCATACGGCAAAGGGGAAAATAAATAGGTGGGATAGCACGCACTGACCTGATGAGGGCTGCCGCGCCTTCCTCCTGGAGTGTCTGCTATGCAGCGAGCTCGCCACGTGGTTCGGCGCACACGCACTCTCGGAACAGTCTCGTGAAGTCCCACACTCTCCACCTTTGCCCTTACGGGGGCGTCTCACACTTTTATGAGTTACAAAGACACAATGTCTGATGCGGTGAATATTAAACATAAACAGGAGAACTCAATGTTCGTCCTGCGCGGTTTGCAGTTAATGTACATAAGACGCGACGGGTGGCCGTGCGTTGCGGATGGCGTAATATCACTTAGTATAATGACGCGCGCCGAGATCCTCTTTTTCACCTCGGCGGCAGCGCGTGCGGTAGGAAAGGGAAGGAAGGAAGGAAACAAAAAATATGCACTAGTCATGTTGATAAAGTAGATATAACTTAGGACGAACTCAATGCGATATGTAATGTAATGTTGATAAAGTAGATTGTTAACTGGCGTTAACAATATGTATCATATGTCTGTTTTTAAATAAAAAGCCAATAGAAAGGAACATCCTATTTTTTACGTGGTAGACATACCATACTGCATCTATATATGTAGTATAGTTGTAGCACGAATGGGTCGGCTCGATCGGGGAAGCACCACGCTCCCACAGAATACCAGCGTAAAATAGCAGTTCAGCGCTGCTGTGTTTCGTATGGTGAGTGTAGAGAACCGTAGGCCCCTTTTACTAGAAACAAGGCATTCCATCTTAGTCCTCACGAGTGACAACGCATCCGCATTTTGATTTGTAATTGAGGATAGATGTAGATGTCTATGGGCCACAGCAACCACTTACCATCAGGTGGACTGTGTGCTCGTTTGTCACCCTTCACATAATTTAAAAAAAAATAGGCGACACACTTTTTATGTCAAAACTAATTTTAAAAACTGCTGGAAGAATTAATGTTGGATATTTCGTGTAGCGATGGTCCTTTAGTTTCTCTCATGTTTTATGCTTATATATGCTTATATATTGTTATCATGTATATTGCTTAATAAATGAAAATTGATCGTTGTAGTCTTAGTATATAATATCCCGTATTCTCTGGCTGATTTTTTTTAAAACTGAATACGTATCTTATGTTATTTAAGTACGGCTTATTCAATCTCCGTTTTACCACACTACAACAGGTTGAAACCAAATTAAAGGGTAAGACATAACATCTTAGTGGAAGGAAGCCGTGGTAGCTCAGGTGGTTAACGCTCGCTGTAAATATAACAGAATGCGAGTAACCTGGGTTCGATCCCCGCCGGCACTAATGAAATTGTTAATTGCAATTTTAAGTGCTGATATACCACGTGCTCGGCGGTGAAGGAAAACATCGTGAGGAAACCTTGAAAAAAATATATTTCGAAGACATGTGAAGTTCGCCAACACGCATAGGGGCAGCGCGGCGGACAATTACTTGCCCTAAAACCCTCTCCGAAATGACGGAGGCTGTGCCCAGCAGTGGGACGTATATAGGCTGTAACTTTACTTTATTATATATATATTCAATACTAATAAAGAACATTGGTGACGGTAGCCAAGGGTTGATAAAATGATTCATTTCATTATGATACATCATTTAGGATTTAATTATGATTATATTTTTCGATACAATTCCAGTTCTTGTACAAAAAATACATTGAGTGTATGGAGCTGAATGGCATTAAACCTATACCTTGTCTTTTTTAAATATTATGTTAATGAATCTTCACATTATTTATCGTTGTAGTGGTCAACTGTAGACGGTTCTATAGACAGGTCATACCTGTCTATAGAACCGTCTGTCTGTCTGTCTGTCTATAGGACTGACTGCTAACTACTCATTTTGTGACTAATTTATTATTATTTTTTGTTTAATTTAATTAATTTAAATTAAAAAAATAATAAATTCTGTTCCAAATAATGAAACTCTACCCATTACTTGCAAATTAGAAGTTTTTTATTTACCACTGGTTCGGAAAAGCCTCTGTCCTGGGAAGAACCAGCAAAAAAAACCACCAACAAGAAACTTTTATTGGACATAATTCACTTTACAATTACTTTTTTTGCATAATCTTTAAATGAATTTTAATATAACCAGCATGGTGGCGATTACCTCCTCCCCAGGGGTGATTTTCATTTAAGTATTCTTTGATATTATAATAACCCTTTTTATGCAATTTCTCTTCAATAAATCATTTAAACTTGTTTAACGACAAATTTTGTGCATTTTCTGGGATTTTGATGTAAAAGCGTATACATTGCCCATATATGGTTTACTAATTCTGTGGAGTCTAGTAACCGGTATTACAAGCTAATGTTTGTTACTAGTGTTTAAAGTATGAGCATCTTTATTCTTATGAAAGATATTTATGTTTTTATGTACATGTCATAAATATATATGTACATTGTCATAAATATATTAGTATGCCTTAACCACTCGTGGTAAACTTAAATTGCTTGTGTTACGAGTGGTTCACACCAGTTGTCGAATGGCGGATTCGAACCCATGATCTTTTTGAGTTCGCGGTCTGCGCCCTGCCATTAGGCCACTGTCTGTCTGCTAATTTAGATATATGAGGGCCCCATTGAAGCTTCGCGTCAATACCAAGAAAAACCGTGGTATCCACAATACTCGACTTCTCCCCATTTAAGAGCACATTGGTATTCGGATTCGATTTGGTTAGGTATTGTAAATTTAATACATTTTATCTTATTGCCGTCTACCAGTACCGGGACCACCTATTTGACTATCTCGTCCCGTTTATCGACAATTTCGAGAAAATACGGAAATGGCCAAAGCTGAGCGGCGCGGGAGACCGGCGGGAGTAGATGAGGCATGCGTTTGAGGGAGTGGTACAAGTCTTTCGGCGCTCACTAACGGCTCACTCCTCGATGTTTGTTAAACGCTAATCTGAACAATTCTTGTCTACAACGCAAAATATAGAAAGAATATTTAAGTTGATGACGGACGCAACAACGAAACAGGTTAGCTGTAGTGACCATCGAAATATTGACTAATGATTATTGGTAACGCCAGTTAACAATCTACTTTATCAACATTACATTACATATCGCATTGAGTTCGTCCTAAGTTATATCTACTTTATCAACATGACTAGTGCATATTTTTTGTTTCCTTCCTTCCTTCCCTTTCCTACCGCACGCGCTGCCGCCGAGGTGAAAAAGAGGATCTCGGCGCGCGTCATTATACTAAGTGATATTACGCCATCCGCAACGCACGGCCACCCGTCGCGTCTTATGTACATTAACCGCAAACCGCGCAGGACGAACATTGAGTTCTCCCGTTTATGTTTAATATTCACCGCATCAGACATTGTGTCTTTGTAACTCATAAAAGTGTGAGACGCCCCCGTAAGGGCAAAGGTGGAGAGTGTGGGACTTCACGAGACTGTTCCGAGAGTGCGTGTGCGCCGAACCACGTGGCGAGCTCGCTATATAGCAGACACTCCAGGAGGAAGGCGCGGCAGCCCTCATCAGGTCAGTGCGTGCTATCCCACCTATTTATTTTCCCCTTTGCCGTATGCACCAAAATTACAGTCCACTAAATCTTTATCGAAGATACCTTAAGTTACTGGCGTCTCCATTTTTAATGGTCACTTCTCGCTGGATTAACCTTGACTTTCCGCCCTTATTAGATCATTATCGTAATAAGCGTTTATATAATTAATTATTTATATTTTAATCCGACTTCGGATTAACCCCGCCCTTATTAGAACACTAGAATAGGTCCTAATAGGTGACATTCATAGTAATTTTAAAACTATATTCATAGAATGAATAAGCATATAATTATCTATATAAATTATTTGTTGTATGTTCACATCACGTCATCAACTTTTAACTACATCTATAGATTATACTGTTAAATTACATTTATTATTTGCACATATATTTAAGCATTATATTCGTTGTAAATAACTTCATAATTATTATAAAAGTTAACAATTAAAGTTCATCGTTAACAAAACTAATATTTAATAATTCAACCGCGTAGCGAGGTCGCTTACTGACTACCCGCTTATAATTATATTATTTTTGCCGCATAACTTAAGTTGTAATGCCGCCTAAAAAACAAATAGCATCGAATAATAGCGATTCCTCGGATAATGAGGGCACACCTGATGCTGAGTTGGTTTTATTGTTAGCTAAACGAGATGCTTTATTTGAAATAGTGCAAAAAATATATGATATGTCCTCGGACATCCACATAAACACTTCAACGATGGAGCGTTTTCTTGATGGAAGTTCTAATATTAATGCTTTACGTATTGAGTTTAAACAGGTCTTAGATAATTATAATTCACATTTATTAAAAATAAACCCTATTGCTAAACCTGATTATAACAGCCTCATTGCGTTTGAGTCTCTTTGCGGTAGAATAAATAGGCTTTATTTACAATATTCGCAATCTAATTCATAAAGTACTAGTACACCATCTAAAGCCAGATTCACACTTCCGCCTATCGAACTTATGCCATTTTCGGGTGACATTCGCTCATGGCCTTTATTTTATGCTAGCTTTAAATCAACCGTCCATGACAACACATCGCTTACCGACGCTGAAAAGTTATACTATTTGCTAGGTAAACTAACGGGCAAAGCCCTATCTGTATGCTCAGGTATAACTCCTTGCGCTGAAAATTATAAAATTTTATTGCAAGCACTTGTCGACAAATATGAAGACCGGCGTATGCTAGCATCTACATATATTAATCAGATGTTCGAATTTAAGCCATTGCAATCGGCCACCGCAAATAATTTTGATTTATTTACTGATAACTTTATAAGTGCAGTGCGCGCTTTACAAAACTTAAAGTTAGATAATCTCGCGGACTTAATTGTTCTTCATATCGCGCTTAAGAAGCTGGACCCGGATACCATTCGCTCTTTCGAATATAGTCATAACTCGATGGTACCTACCTTTGATGATTTAGTAAATTTTATTAAGACCCGCTCCAAAGTTTTGCAACGCACCGATTCTAGTACAAATTCTAATAGCGCACCAAACAATCGACGAGGTAACGGTAATAATCGTCGCTGTAATAATACTTCGTCGCCGAAGTATCAGGCGTACGTAAGCACGACGACTACTTGCTCAAAGTGTCTGTGCGATAATATTGTGCATCAACACCTATTTAAGTGTGCAGACTTTAATAAAATGACGCCGCAGGAACGATTTAAATGCGTAAAGAGTAACAATGCATGTGTGAATTGTCTCAGTTTAAGTCATCGAGTGTCTAGTTGCTCTTCAAATTATAGTTGTCGAGTTTGTAAATTTAAACATCACACATTGTTGCACTTCCACCGCAGAAGCGATAATGCTTCCCCTGCGCTGGCGCGTTCTCCACCGCTTCAGCCAGTTACACTGAAGTCTACAACCCCCGCGCCCGCACACTCGCCACCCCTCACCGCAGGTGCGCGTTCAGACGTCGCGCTGTGTACTTCGTTCAAGAATGTTTCTCAACGTTCACCGCCTCCCGTGCGCGCAAGTCGTTCGCAGAGAACTGTTTTATTATCAACCGCTCAAGTATTTGCTTACGATGCTAAGGGAGAGAAACAAATTATTCGTATATTATTAGACTCCGCGGCTCAAAGCCATTTTATGACTAAAGAGTGCTGTCATCGTTTAGGCGTTCAACAACACGATACCGAATGTACTGTAGTAAAGGGATTCGGTGGAGTTGAAAAAATTGTAAAATCGAAATCGATTGATATTAAAATTTTCTCACGATTCGACTCGAATATTAACTTCAATATTTCAACGCTAGTTGTTGATCAAATCACCGACCTTTTGCCCACCGCTGTGGTAGACACATCTGTCTTATCACACTTCCATGGCATAAGACTCGCTGATGAATGTTATAGCATGCCTAATAAAATTGATGTTTTGATAGGCGCATCCCTTTTCCCGCACTTACTATGTCCAGACGTAATTTATTCGTCTAACGACTTGTCCGGGCCCTCAGCTTTGAGTACGGTATTTGGTTACGTTATTATGGGCTCAGTGCCGACACTTCAGGTAAATCATTCTTTAACGTGCTGCTCAGTTCTAGAGTCTCCTATCGTTGACAAATTAGTGCAACGATTTTGGGAGCTTGAACAGCCACCCTCCGCACCGCCCATTCAGTGTCCTTCAGACATTGAATGTGAAGAGTTTTATAAATCTACGACATCCCGCGATCCTTTTACTGGTAGATATATTGTTGGCCTGCCATTTAAAGATGACGTTTACTCTCTCGGAGATTCTTATGAAACCTCTCGACGACGATTCATGTGCTTGGAGAGGAAACTTCAAGCCTCGCCTACATTAAGGTTAGCATATGATGACGTCATAAAGGAATACTTAGCTAAAAATTATATATCCCCCGCACCGCCGTATGACTCTCATGAACCATGAACATGAAATGATAGACTTATTCAAGGGTGCCCAATGGGACCTGATAAAATGGCATAGCAACCGTCGATCTGTTTTAGATGACCTCCCTACTTCCCATAAAATTACAGGAGAAGTAGAGTTCGATAAATCAATGCCACATAAAATACTAGGCTTGCATTGGTCTACCGATAGTGACGCCTTTTATTTTAAGATATCTGTTCCCGCTGATGTGACGTGCACTAAGCGCGCCATCTTATCTACTGTCGCTCGCCTGTGGGACATAATGGGTTTCGTTGCTCCCACAGTCGCGTACGCCAAATTGTTAATAAAGCAGCTTTGGCAACTTAATTTAGATTGGGACGACATACCACCACCGCCAATTATTAAGATGTGGAGGCAATTCTGTGCTGAATTACCAGCTCTTAATGATTTACGTATCCCGCGACATGTTGGTGTATCCAAAAACTGTACTGCGTCACTCCTGGGGTTTTCCGACGCCAGCGAGCACGCATACGGTGCCGTAGTCTACATACATGTAAAGAGCGTCAATGGTAACACCGTCCAGTTGATTTGTGCAAAGACTAAAGTCGCACCGACGAAACCACTATCTATTGCACGCCTTGAGCTTTGTGGAGCGGTTTTACTCTCAAAATTGCTTCGCAGAGTACTCGACAATTATTCTCTTGACCTTGCAATATCAGTCTATGCCTTTGTAGATTCAAAAGTAGCTCTGTACTGGATAAAGAGTTCGCCACACAAGTGGCAGACCTTTGTTGCAAACCGCGTTGTTCAGATTACCGACAATATTCGCGCTGATAACTTTTATCATGTCGCAGGTACTGAGAATCCCGCTGACATACTTTCACGTGGCGTTACGCCAAATAAATTAGTTTCAAACCCCCTGTAGCTCCATGGGCCTCAGTGGACTTCGTTAGATCCATCTCAATGGCCTCTTCGTACTTTAGACAATGAGGTTATTGCAAATATGCCTGAGAAGAAGATTTGTCGAACACTGTGTGCACATCCGTCTGTAATTCTGCGATTTATGAGCTCGCATTCCGCATCTCTTCTTGGAGTAAACTTCTACGTATAATTGCGTACGTGTGTAAGTTTGCTAAATTATTGCCCCGCCGCAGCACTACTGTAGTGACTGCTGATGATCTCAGTTTCTCTGAGGTTATAATCCTCTGCGCCCTGCAAAAACAGCATTTTGCAGTGGAATATTTAAATATTGAAGGTAACAAACCTTGCTCGCCCGCTTTCAATCGTTTAAGGCCTTTTATTGAGAATGGTTTAATCCGCATTGGTGGTCGTCTTTCGAACTCCGCATTAGATTACACGCAAAAACATCCAATTATACTCCCGCGCAGTGATCATGTAGTGAACATGATCATTGACTATTATCATATTAAAAATTTACACGCTGGTCCTGAATTGTTATTGTCATTGCTCCGTCAAAAATTTTGGATACTTTCCGCACGCCGCACTGTGAGAAGCAGAGTCTACAAGTGTAATATATGTTTCCGGCTTAGACCCCGTCCAACTTACCCTTTGATGGCTGATCTTCCCCATAGTCGTGTAAGACAAGCTATTAAGGCATTTACACACACGGGCTGCGATTATGCCGGTCCTATCGCATACACTCCTGTACGTCGTCGTGGTGTACGCAGCGAGAAGGCGTACTTATGTGTTTTCACATGCCTCACGACTCGAGCTGTACATATAGAAATCGCTACAGATCTTAGTAGTTCTAGTTTCCTCGCTGCGCTTAAACGTTTCCTCTCTAGACGAGGGCCGATTCAGTTTTTATATTCGGATAATGGAACGAATTTTAAAGGTGCCGCTTCGTATCTTCCCGATCTCTATAAATTTCTAAACGTTGAATACCGCCCAAAGCTTGAGCAAGAGTGTGCTGAGAATCGTATAACATGGAAGTTCATCTGTCCCAACTCTCCTCATTTTGGAGGCGCCTGGGAGAGTATGATCAAAGTCGTAAAAACGCATCTGTTCCGAGTTATCGGACATCAGTTACTTTCATACGAAGAGCTTAATACTGTTCTTGCGCAAATTGAGTGCTTGCTAAACTCGCGGCCCTTGACAGTATTGAGTTCTGATCCTGCAGATACCTTAAGTTGCTGGCGTCTCTAATTATAATAATTTTAAAACGATACGCGCCCAGTTATTACGTTAAAAAAGAAAACGACATCATTACAAATCTAAAATCAACCTCAAAATATTTTTAAACCAAAAAAATAACATATTGTTAATTTTAATTAGTTGCTACGATTACTTTAACAAAAACATTGGTTTAAATTTTTATTTGATTTATTTTATACTTTTGATGCCCAACGGAATAGAGATCAGAGAGTAGCTATCAACAAAATGTGACAAAATGTGTGGTATGTCTTTCACTAGTACATTTTGGTGTAGTTGAAACGCTGCGATTCGGCGCAAGGCTGGCTACATACATACGGAATTCCGTTTCAAAATTCCGATTCGGGATTCCGAACGCAACAAGTCCATATAAAATCAATGACCCGTCACATTCCTACGGTAGTTTTTCTTTCGAAATTTCGCGGGCAAAACGGGATTCCGTATATGTGTGGCCGACCCGTTCGTTCCGTTTCTGAACACCGTATGTAGAGTATGTGGCGGGCTGGCGGGGCTAAAATACATTAATATGGTTTGGGCATCAAGTGTTAAACGTCCCGTATACACAATATCATACAAACGCGTCTGACGCCTGCATTACATTAATAGTAGGCTTGTTCTATTGCAAAAACAATACTACTCTGTGTAAAAAGTATCGGGAATATGTCAATAAAAAGACCCGCGTAAAAGAGGTAGTTCTAATTTTTTTACTGCATGTTGGTAGCACTGTACTGATTTAGCGCGCAAAAGTTTGAGCGGGATCTGTCATTTAATTTGTTTTAAACTACACTTTTTGTTGGTCATAGTTTTGAGTTTTGAGGAATTCGGAGTGAACCACACCACGGTAGTCAAAAAAAACTGTCAGCATCACCTTGATTTTGTTGCGACTTTGCCGCGGTTTTTTGGGTTTCGGCTCGTTTTCGAGACGCTATTCTGAAGACTGTTGGCTTGTTTGCATGTCGTACTTATAAACCCATCAGTCTCGTCGCCAGTTATTATACGTTTCATAAAGGTCGGATCCGTAGAAGCTCGGGAAACCATGTCTTCAGCGACATGCTTTCGCTGCGCTCTTTAAACAAAATTGAGCTCTTTTGGAACTAGTCGAGCGGCGACGCGTTTCATGCCTAAAATGTCAATGAGAATGTTGTGGACGGACTTAAAAGATATGTTCACCTCACTAGCCAACTCTCTCAGACTCATACGTCGATTTTCGAGCACTAGCTTCTTGATTTTGTCGATGTTTTCTTTGGTCGTAGCGGTTGAAGGTCTACCAGAACGAGGCAAGTCTACTACTACTTCTCGGCCTTCTTTAAAAGCCTTATACCATTCACAAGCCATTGTTTTCGATATACACGATTCGCCGTAGGTATTTCGCAACATTTTTAGTGATTCACCACATGAAATATCATTCGAAACACAAAATTTAAGGCACACTCTTTGTTCAACAATATTTTCCATTGCAAAAATCGCCGAGAACTCAAAACTATGACCAACAAAAAGTGTAGTTTAAAACAAATTAAATGACAGATCCCGCTCAAAATTTGCGCGCTAAATCAGTACAGTGCTACCAACATGCAGTAAAAAAATTAGAACGACCTCTTTTACGCGGGTCTTTTTATTGACATATTCCCGATACTTTTTACACGGAGTAGTAGTTTTAGACATAAGGTTCACATGAATAAATACCGTAAGGGCTTTTTTTATTTTGTACTTGACTTAGGTTCAACTACTTTAACCATGAAATTTTTTCTGTGGACATAAAAAGTCCCTAAGAAATTATAGTCGGGGTCAGATGCAGTCATGCAGCAGTCCACATAATTGGATCACAACAACTTTAAATCCATATGGTAGTGGCGTAAGAGAATCTAACCCATATCGTCCAGAAGCTGTTACAAGAGGTGACAATAAAGCTAGGGAGGCTCATGGCCTCCAATATGGCTGTTAAACCATCTTGTATATTCTCCTCTTACACATCCTCAATAACCCGCAAACAGTTCACTGGTAGACATATGCCACTCCCAAAAGTAAATTAATCTTAAGAAAGAAAGAATCTTAAGAAATTAATCTTGAAGAAATTTTCAATAAAATTATAAGAAACAATATTAAAATTTCTTAAATTTACGCGAACACTACACGTTGCATAAAACTATATATAACATTGATATATTAAAAGGGGCCCTTTTAATATATCAATGATATATAAGGATTTTTTCGCGTTTAATTTAAAGCACCTGAAATGTCGGGAACCAAAAATAAGTTAATTAAACACAATAAAATCCGTATATATAGTTTAATTAAAAGCTATAATAAATTAAAAGAAAATCTATATCTCTTTCTATTTCAAAGTAAGGATCTCTCACATGTCCCAAATATAAAATATCATGTCGTACTCTTACATACCAGATGTGAAATATATACACCAATAAAATCCGTATATATAGTTTAATTAAAAGCTATAATAAATTAAAAGAAAATCTATATCTCTTTCTATTTCAAAGTAAGGATCTCTCACATGTCCCAAATATAAAATATCATGTCGTACTCTTACATACCAGATGTGAAATATATACACCAATAATAGAGTGCAGTATCAAAGGTACAAGACTTCTGTTACTGTTAGCTCCAGCCTGACCTGTAAACATGGTGAGTTACGCAAATACACAGTTGTCCATGTCCAACAGTTAGTTCTAATGGGCTGCCTTTTTACCCTTGGCTCCAATTTGAAATAGAATCTTACTGCTGAGTGCGCCAACTTCTGAGCCGCATGATGACTAAATACTAATAATCTCATTAATGTCAAGGTTAATGTTGTTTTGGAGTGTAGTTACAAAAATTCTGCAGTCTACCTTATGGTAAGTTGTGACTGCAACCCAATTAAATACTTCCCTTATAGCCTGTGTATATTTTATATATCCGTATATACTTTTAACCACAATACAACAGTTATACTGGTGCTTAGCAAGAATATTTCTGCTGAGTGAGAGGGTGGTACCAACCCAGATGGACTACTACATAAAAAAGAATACCCTACCGCTGGTTAATTATTAAATTATTGAACTCATACAAAGAAATGTCTTCACACCTTAGTGAAAAACTATTTAACCACCAAACATTGTAAACAAACATTGTATACAGCAGGTAGAACTTTTGTCAAAAGCTTTTTGTACTGTCTTGCTAACAGTAAAATGCTTCCTAATTGGGAATCATTTTTAATTAATAAACATATTTTTTTGGTTTATGCCTCCTATGGACAAATACTCACACTACTCAATTTTAAGATGTTGTTAAGTCTCAGGTGTCACAGTTGATTTGAAATGATATGATGTGACTTATCGAGACATCATGAGACTTAACAGCATATTAAAAGTGAGCATAACTTACAATCTGATTGTAAAATCAGGTGGTAAGTGTTTGGGCATTTAACAGTTTATAGAACCTTTCAAGATGCAATTTACAAAAACACTATCTCAAATGATGAATATTTTAGCCACAATAATGGCCTTCACTTTAAGATCACACTTTAGTATCCATGTTAACAGATACCTACCTGGTAAAATTTACCCATGGAAGCCAGTTTCTTTTGATTTTGATTGAGGACTTTTCTAATAATACCTGTCAATGAAAAAAAACCATATTGTGTTGTAAACATGTTTATAACAGCCTATCAAAGTCCACTCTTGATTGTGTATGCATAATATAGTATGGGCATGAGGTAGGAGTATTGATTTCTACATACCTACATTATAAACAATAATACTTTGTAATCTTTGAATGGATAAGAGCTATATTGAAAGAATATTGTAGCCCATGCGTAAGAAGACCGCTACTTTAAAGTTCCCAAAAACGATTGTGCACGAAATATTAAAAAAGGATCTTAAATTTAAACCCTCAAAGTTCAAATTGTACAAGCGCTTAAGCCCAATGTTCAAACAGTTTTAAATTTTGTTTAAATTCTTAGAATAGAAAAGCAGCAGCAGCTTGGCATTCTGATTACATTTTAACCCTCACAGAAAAGGTTAGAGGCCTGTGCGTACCTTTGGGGTGTATAAACTACAATGCAATACTTAAATTTATATACTTATATATATACATATATATATATATATATATATATATATATATATATATATATATATATGTAAATATTTTACAAATACACGAAGAGACAATGAAATGTATGGTCTTATCGCTCTGGTAGCGATTTCTTCCAGACAACTCTGGTTTAGCAAAGAACTGTTGTTTACAGGGAATTGCGAATAGGGCAGACGCACATAAATTTGAAAATTTAAAAAAAAATATTTTAAATATATAAATACGCACAAGATGATGACGGTTGAGGATATGTAGAATAGATACAATTGAGGACGGGAATTATGATGGGAAATATTAGAGTTCCAAGTAATAAGTTTTGAGTAGATTTTTGAAGGAGAAAAGGGACTGAATACATCGAATATATAAAGGCAAGGAGTTCCACAAGCATACAGCTGTAACAGAAAATTACTTATTGAGGAAAGAGGATGAATGTGCTGGAATATGAAGCAAAAAATTGTTAGTGGAACGTAAACAACGATTGTGGGACGACAAAATGAATTCAAAACGGTCTTTGAGGTAACATGGAGTGGAGGGATTGAACAGCATGCTGTGTAAAGCAGAAATAATGTGATGCATGTGATCATTTCTTGACAATGTAAAATATAATGTGAATTAAAACATTGTGATGAAAGTATTACCGTCTAATATTTCACTGCTTAGCATGCGACACGTTAAAATGTTGAGTACAAATTTATATAAAAACGGCCAAGAGCGTGTCGGGCCACGCTCAGTGTAGGGTTCCGTAGTTTCCCGTCCGTCACAATAAGTGTTCCCACTTATGAGTTTAAACGTGGGTATCCATTATGTTCGCGCTCCAGCAGCGCTCCGCGCTCCTGCAACTGTTCCCGGTAGTGTTGTTTCCAGGTACTGTTGTTTCCATCCAAGTTCAAAATAATTTTTCTAGAAAGTCCTTATAAAGTTCTACTTTTCAGATTTTTTTCATATTTTCTAAACCTATGGTTCAAAAGTTAGAGGGGGGGGACACATTGTTGTTTACTTTTGGAGCGATTATTTCCGAAATTATTGTCATTATCAAAAAATGATTTTAGTAAACCCCTATTCATTTTTAAATACCTTTCCAACAATATATCACATGTTAGGGTTAAAATTAAAAAAATCACTTCCCACTTTACATATAGGGGGGGCTACCCTAATAAAACATTTTTTTCCAATTTTTATTTTACCACTTTGTTGGCGTGATTGATACACATATTGGTACCAAATTTCAGCTTTCTAGTGCTAACGGTCACAGAGATTAAGCGAGGACGGACATACGGACAGACAGACATGGCGAAACTATAACAGTCTTACTACAAAAAATCATTTAAACACTGGTCCAACATGTGTTTAGTTAGACACGGACTTAAATGATAAACACATGTTAAACAATGTTTAAATTTCGCTACCACTAAACCGTGTTTAACGCGTGCCTCTATAGACAACGTTTAACTTTATTCTCCAGGTCACACTGCAATACATTCGTTCAGCATTCGTTTTGTTTTACGCAAATTAATACGACTAACTATGTAAAAATTCAATTTTGTTTTGTCTCAAAGTTCGATAGTAAAAAAGATATATATGCGTTTCTATATCTTTTGTTAAATTTTCATGAGTTATGTTATTTATGAAAAAAAAAAACAAACAAAATTGCAAGTAATAGGTAAACATACCTATAGGCTGATGGGTGAAGCTATTCTTCTTTACCGACGCCACACGTAAGCATAGTTTAATTTTGTATGAATCGAACTTACTTGATGACGAGCCCAGTACCGTAATTCACAAGTCACTAGCACTGCTGGAACTATTGTGTTACCACGAGAATCACTCGGGATATCGTCTTTCACAAGATGTAATATTTTTCTAGCAAAAAGTTTGCTGAACCCACATTTTTTCTTAAACTTGGCGTCGTCGTATTTTTCACACGGAGTAACCCTCACACGAACCGTATTACTTTCTCGGAACATTTCCGCATAGATATCCATGTCGTCTTCATCGAAATAATCAACAAAATCAATTATATCCATGTTAAATAAAAATAATGAACTGACGGAAAGATAGGTTAGACACTAGTTAAACAAGGGTTTGTGGCTGTTTAAATTTAAACAACGTCTAAGCCGTGTCTATTCATAAACCACCGTTAAACACTCTTTTGTAGTAACCAATTTGCTAAACACGTGTTGAACAGATGTCTAACTTTTTTGTAGTAAGACAGTAAGGGTTCCTAGTTGACTACGGAACCCTAAAAAGTAGGATATTACGGAAAAAATAGAAACCTAACACTTTTAGTCTAAAATAGAAACATGATATGAGGGTAAACAATTTTATATGTAATATAATATATAAATATTTGCGCAAGCTATAAATTGCCATCAATAAGGTTCAATAGTGCAAAATTTAGATCCTTAAGAATATTATAAATTCTGTAAGATTTGTAAAAGATAAAATAATTAAAGTTACTGCTACTTACCAGTTTCAATATATAAATAATTTACTACTTACAGACATAAGCGAACTATAAATTAGCATTAAAAATTAAAGTAGTTTTTTTACGGATTTTATCGTTAGTATTTTAAATACACTTGACTTACCGTAGATCATTAACTTAATTTTACGTTAACGTCGAGAATATATAATAAGTTAATTAAACACGATTAAATACAGAAACTTTAAAAACTAAGAATCAACGGAAATATTGTTTGTTTTTGTAAATAAACATTTGACATTTGGAAAGTTGTTGTTGTTTTTATTATTCGCTCGAGAGAGCAGGCAAAGAAACTAAGCCATACAGCCTACATTTGGAAAGTAGGCATAAGTCTGCGTTATAATCTTTGATATAAAAATACATAATAAATAAAGTAGTAATAAATTTATCCTGTCTATGGAGTGCTACCTCTATACTCCATGATTCCGTGGTTATAGCATTTTTTTGCACCCGAAGCAAATAAGGGCAGCCCTCCGGTAACGGGGAGGGAGGTGGTGAATGCTCATAGCTTACCACGCAGCCGGCTGCGTGGTTATGTGGAGACTTTTAACCACTAAACACCACCTTTTGGGATTGGCTTAATGATCTAGCGAGAGATCTTTAGGCCGTAAACGGAAGCGACCCTCTATCTATAGCATGGTGCGGGCAGATATTATAATATACTTCGGGTGCGAGTGTCAGCATACAGTTTGGCGAGTCTAGAGATGGAACAATGTTAAATCGATTTAAAAAAAGGCGATTAACAATAAACAAGGCAAAGCAAAAATTAGCGATTAGCTATCTATATAAAAATTAAAACTCAAACATATTTCCTTATTAACTACAATGGATGTAAAATTAAGTTAAAGTTTAATACAAATTATGACATAACAGTTAAGTAATAGCTGTTCCCTCGACATCGCGTATTCATTACGGTTGTATTTAATGGGTTTAATTTTTTTGCGTGGAATCTTAATTCTTTTTCTAAAATAAAAATAGCCTGTGTTACTCCTTATAACATCAGCTATCTGCTAGTGACGAACACCACAGAATAAATAATAGTACGTAGTACTATTATTTATTCTGTGGTGACAGCTATAAGTTGGAACAAACAGGCAGACAGACAAACATTTTAAAAATATTGGCACGGCTGGTGTATGAAGCATCACTAGTGCTGTCATCCGCATAGCAATATATATATATATATATATATATATATATATATATATATATATATATATATATATTGCTTTGATGTGTGTGTGTGTATGTACATATTATAGTGCACAAATGTTTAAATAAATAAATATTTTAGCGCCAAAAGCGCAAACTAAACATAATAATGATTTATTACTTTAAAACAAGTAATAAGTTATGACCCTCTCAGAAATGAGAGGAGGCGTGTACTCAGTAGTAGGACGTATATAGGCTGTAACATTACTTTACTTTTAATAAGTTGTGACAATATTGTTTGGCACCCTCTTTAATTTTTTCTCTTTTTTTAAATGTGTGTATGTATGGATGAGCGTGGGAAGTCTGTATGAGTTGAAAATTCATAAGGCAGTATTTTCGAGAAAGGTTTCGATCTTTTCGTAAGAAAGTTTTCTTAACCAGTCTATTACGGTTTAAGGTCAGGGTAATTCATAGAGTAAATACTGATTTTGTGGTTTATTTTATTATTGTTGCGCGCCTAAGTTGACGTCTGGCGCCATGTAGTATCGAAATGAAGAACTAAGCTTCAAGAAGCCCGACACTCGAACTTTCGGTGCGCGCGCGTATTTACTTGAATATTCTGGATGTTTCGGTGATAATGTGTATTTAAAGGCGCTGCAAGATGCGAGCGGAGCAGTATTGAATTTGGCGAGACAAGCGAAGCTTCGGAGCAAAATAAAGTGAATCAGTGTGGTTAATAATTAGTGTTTTAAGTTTTAATTAGTGTAAAGTGAATTAAAGTGTAAATTTTGGTAATTCAATCGGCAGTTTTTATTGTCACGAACCTCAAGCTTGTAACATTATATACGTAAATTGAACGTCTAGTAAACTGTCTTCATGCAAACTTAGTCTTAAATGGAACATACATTACCATTTTTGAAGCTGCTGTCCTTAACCAGGCAGCATATCTTAAGTCTGACGTAAACGAAACAGTATACTGCCATCTATCGGAGGCCACAAGATCTTTTGGCATATCCCATAATCGCCCCTTACGCCACTAACGGAACCACACAAAATGAGGTGATGGATTCTCTTACGTTACCAGCAAGGATTGATGTAATCGTTATTTTTTTAATAAGATAACAACAGCATAATGTTATCCTTTTGGATTACTTTGGGCTTTTGTTATACCTATTTTTAACTAAGTATCTACTTGATATTTAACAGTAGGTTGCGGTAGCTTTTGATGGTGGTACCATCCCAATTCATCGTGTCATCGCCAAGGCACAGTCAGAGCATATTGGCAGAATTGGCGATAAACTAGTTCGACTTCCTTTGAAAACACGTGTATTCTGTTCTCTCACCAAGGCTGCCCAAGGGAACTTCTGCCTGCCATCTCTGCATAGGGAAGACGACTCACTGGCCCATGCCACAAAGGAATAAGCCCATCTGCTAGGCCCTCTCTTTGCATCCAACTTAACTCTTGATGGCGATAGGAACACACCGCCGACCATCCCGTGATGTGAGTCCTCAATGCAGGATGTTCGGTTTACACATCAGTCGGTGCGCAAAGCACTCGGTCCCTGAACGTCAACATGTTAAGTGGTCATGACAGAGTCACACCTAATGTGCTGAAGACGTGTGCTCCAGAGTTGGCACCAGTTGTAACGCATATTTTTCGGTACCTTTACTCCCTAGGCGTAGTCCTATACTCACGGAAGACAGCTTTGGTGCACCCGATTCCTAAAAAAGGCAGCCGCTCCGCTCCGTCCAACTACAGGCCTATCGCTATCACCTCCTAGTTCTCCAAAATAATGGAAACTATTATTAACTACCAGGTCATGAGGTACCTTGAGTACCACCAGCTGATTAGTGACCACCAGTACGGTTCCCGTCGGGGTCGCTCAGCTGGTGATCTTCTACGTTAACTAACTCGTCACCTAACTCATAGATGTGCGGAGGCAGTAGAGTCCAAGGGCCGTTGGTTATTAGTTTGGACCTAGCGAAGTCATTTGATCGGGTTTGACACAAAGCGCTTTCGAAACTTGCTTCCTATGGGCTTCCCGAGAAATTGTGCTATTGGATCACCATTCTTGCAGATCGGAGCAACAAGGTCGTAGTAGACGGTACATGCTCCAATTCAGACGGACAAGATGGCGCGCTATCACCAACGCTGTTTCTTCTGCATATCAATGATATGTTGCAAACTGATAACATTTATTGCTATGCGGACAATAACACTGGTGATGTTTCATACACCAGCCGTGCCAATATTTCTCGGGCTATCCTCGCCGACTACCGGAACAAACTTGTGTCTGAAGTCGAGACTATGTTGAACAAAGTATCAGACTGGGGGCGATTAAATCTAGTCCAGTTTCATCCTCAGGAGACAAAAGTTTGCGCGTTTACCGCTAAAAAGAAACCGTTTGTCGTATCTCCTCAGTTTCAGGGCACTTTCCTTGTTGCCTCAGCCAGTATCGGAATCCTCGGCGTAGACATATTGAGTGACGTGCAGTTTCGTGGTTACTTGGAAGAGAAGGCCAAATTAACCTCTAAAAAGCTTGGCGTGCATCTTTACAAGGTGCGGTTCTGTCTTACAAGAAACACTGTTACCATCTCTGTACTGGGGCTCCCCAGTGCCAGCTCCTTTCGTTTGATCGCATTCAGCGCAGAGCGGTTTGAATCATTGGCGACCGAGCTCTGTCTGATCGACTTGACTCACTGGCACTACGAAGAAATGTGCAGCTCTTTGCGTATTTTATCGCATCTACCACGGGGATTCTGACCGGCACTCTGAGGAATTGTTCGCACTAATTATAGTCGCTCAATTTCATACACGTACATCTGGATGATTGGCGATCCACCACTGTGCGTTTTAGAAGAAGTTTTCTTCCTTGCACAACCTTCTTGTGAAATCGACTACCACCAGAGATTTTTACGGATCGATACGACTTAGGGACCATAAAGAAAAGAGCCTACACTTTTTTAAAAGTCCGGCAACGCATCTGCAATTCCCCTGGTGTTGCAGTTATTCATAGGCGGCGGTAGTCTCTTTCTAGGTGAGCCGCATGCTCGTTTGCCCCCTCTCCTATTAACAAAAAATTATACTCGTAAAATAGAACTGACAAACAAACTTACAGTCCACCTGATGGTATGTGGCTACTGTAGCCCACGGACACCTGCAACCAACTAAGATGGAAAGCCCCACAGCTTACCTTCAAACACCTTGGTAGCATAAAGTAGGAAAGTGGTACCTACTTAACAGATTCCTAGGCAACAAAGGAATTCCAATACCTAGATATTTATATCGTGAGTAATATGACTGTACTTGCCGCGGAAATATGGTGGTCGTGGCTGTTTAAACGCTCTCACTATGCATAAGTGCAGACGAGAATACTGCTAAATTATCCTGTATTAATATCATAACCAATCTTCACACATTTTTTCTATACATACACACTATTATTATTTCTTAATTATCCCATTCACTCACGTTTCTTTTTCACTTTGCAGATAAACCTGACACGTTCCAGTTATGATATTCATGCCCTGCAACAAAATGATGGATATACCTGACAATGTAAGGTGTAATTGATCTCACAAATAATTATTTATTAAAAACATTTGCTTTCCATACCGTTTTCTGTATTTTCAGCTGAGTTAAAAAAATCGAGAAAGTATTGCACGTATATTCGTCGTATGTTATTTTATGTATGTTAACTGACTTCTCGATTTTTCGCTGAACCAATTTAAATTATCCTTTTTGCAGTCATACTTAAACGTCGGTAATTTAAAAAAAATCAATCCCTGCGGGAGCATAGATAGGGATGAATATTTTAAGGTACCCATTCAAACAACATTCTAGTTGTAACCTAGAACTTGCTTGCGATATTCCTCAGACTATTCAAAGCATTTCACGGAACTCTTCTCAGTGAAATTTATACCGCAGTCCGTATGGATAAAGAATAGGATAAGAAATAATGGCTCATCGAGCCCGTACTGTCAACATGTACAGTACGCATAGCCAAAACCCGCTAATAGTTGTAAAACGTTATATTATTCGGTTAATTGGAATTTTGTTATTAATGGGATAATATTTGAAAATAATTGTATACGCAAGTATGTACAATAGGTTTAAAGTAACATTTATAACTGGTGGTCCGCTCTGACTTCGCCTGGGTGAGTCCATTAACGTGGAGTTATTTAGACTTAAGATAATCATCAAAGACCATTTTTTTATGAGATAGGGTGACAAACGAGCACACATTCCACTTGATGGTAAGTGGTTGCTGTGACTCATAGACATCTACATCTATCCTCGATTACGAATCAAAATGCAGATGCATTGTCACCCGTGAGGACTAAGATGGAATGCCTCGTTTCCAGTAAAAAGGGTCTCTGGTTCTCTACACTCACCATACGAAACACAGCACTACTATTTTACGCTGGTATTCTGTGAGAGCGTGGTCCTTCACCGTTTGAGCCAACCCATTCGTGGTACAACTATACTGCTAGTATAACTGCAGCTTGGCTCTACCATTTAAAAAACGCCCTAGCTTATTTTTTTAAATGGTAGAGCCATGCTGCAGTTATTATCTTATCAATATTTCTATTATTCAAATTTCTAAATGTTTCGAATAAAGTCTAGTTCACATCCGATATTACTCTCTATTTGTTCGTAAATTTTTATTTAACATGTGGGCAAGGAATAAAGGC
Source organism: Parnassius smintheus behrii (assembly GCA_036936625.1). Lineage (NCBI taxonomy): Eukaryota > Metazoa > Arthropoda > Insecta > Lepidoptera > Papilionidae > Parnassius > Parnassius smintheus. Next base: position 20,129,019 of record JAUPFT010000017.1, on the reverse strand, counting down.
GACGCCATTTCAATCCCAATTTTTTTCAATCCCATTCTTTGATCGCACGGGTAGTACAATAATTTATTGTGTAGACAATAAATTATTGTAATACCTAGTCCTAACAAAAACAAATACCTAGTCCGACCATAGATTCTGTTACTGGAGACGCCAGTAACTTGAGGTATCTTCGATAAAGATTTAGTGGACTGTAATTTTGGTGCATACGGCAAAGGGGAAAATAAATAGGTGGGATAGCACGCACTGACCTGATGAGGGCTGCCGCGCCTTCCTCCTGGAGTGTCTGCTATACAGCAAGCTCGCCACGTGGTTCGGCGCACACGCACTCTCGGAACAATCTCGTGAAGTCCCACACTCTCGACCTTTGCCCTTACGGGGGCGTCTCACACTTTTATGAGTTACAAAGACACAATGTCTGATGCGGTGAATATTAAACATAAACAGGAGAACTCAATGTTCGTCCTGCGCGGTTTGCAGTTAATGTATATAAGACGCGACGGGTGGCCGTGCGCTGCGGATGGCGTAATATCACTTAGTATACTGACGCGCGCCGAGATCCTCTTTTTCCTCGGCGGCAGCGCGTGCGGTAGGAAAGGGAAGGAAGGAAGGAAACAAAAAATATGCACTAGTCATGTTGATAAAGTAGATATAACTTAGGATGAACTCAATGCGATATGTAATGTAATGTTGATAAAGTAGATTGTTAACTGGCGTTACCATTTCCTCCCGCCCTTAAAGGGTCACCTTTAAAAGACAACCGTAATATAAAAAGTAAAAGGAAAACAAATAAATAAGCGGTATATAAAGTGAGAGGATGCGCATGTCTCATCTACTAACCTTACTTGGTAAGCGAGAAAATGTATACATAAATATAATATTGCGGTTTAATACTTTTTTTAATATATATAAATATAAACTTAATTCCTAATTTAGATAAATAATTATAATCAAAATAATCGTGATTTATTGTCTTGGGAGAGGGCAAATACGAGCAACAGGACAGAGATATGTTCCCTTAGTAGTTCTCACGATGCGGCGTGCTGAAAGGATCCAAATTTTTTGACGGAGCAATGACAATAACAATTCAGGCCCAGCGTGTAAATTTTTAATATGATAATAGTCAATGATCATGTTCACTACATGATCACTGCGCGGGAGTATAATTGGATGTTTTTGCGTGTAATCTAATGCGGAGTTCGAAAGACGACCACCAATGCGGATTAAACCATTCTCAATAAAAGGCCTTAAACGATTGAAAGCGGGCGAGCAAGGTTTGTTACCTTCAATATTTAAATATTCCACTGCAAAATGCTGTTTTTGCAGGGCGCGGAGGATTATAACCTCAGAGAAACTGAGATCATCAGCAGTCACTACAGTAGTGTTGCGGCGGGGCAATAATTTAGCAAACTTACACACGTACGCAATTATACGTAGAAGTTTACTCCAAGAAGAGATGCGGAATGCGAGCTCATAAATCGCAGAATTACAGACGGATGTGCACACAGTGTGCGACAAAATCTTCTTCTCAGGCATATTTGCAATAACCTCATTGTCTAAAGTACGAAGAGGCCATTGAGATGGATCTAACGAAGTCCACGGAGGCCCATGGAGCCACAGGGGGTTTGAAACTAATTTATTTGGCGTAACGCCACGTGAAAGTATGTCAGCGGGATTCTCAGTACCTGCGACATGATAAAAGTTATCAACGCGAATATTGTCGGTAATCTGAACAACGCGGTTTGCAACAAAGGTCTGCCACTTGTGTGGCGAACTCTTTATCCAGTACAGAGCTACTTTTGAATCTACAAAGGCATAGACTGATATTGCAAGGTCAAGAGAATAATTGTCGAGTACTCTGCGAAGCAATTTTGAGAGTAAAACCGCTCCACAAAGCTCAAGGCGTGCAATAGATAGTGGTTTCGTCGGTGCGACTTTAGTCTTTGCACAAATCAACTGGACGGTATTACCATTGACGCTCTTTACATGTATGTAGACTACGGCACCGTATGCGCGCTCGCTGGCGTCGGAAAACCCCAGGAGTGACGCAGTACAGTTTTTGGATACACCAACATGTCGCGGGATACGTAAATCATTAAGAGCTGGTAATTCAGCACAGAATTGCCTCCACATCTTAATAATTGGCGGTGGTGGTATGTCGTCCCAATCTAAATTAAGTTGCCAAAGCTGCTTTATTAACAATTTGGCGTACGCGACTGTGGGAGCAACGAAACCCATTATGTCCCACAGGCGAGCGACAGTAGATAAGATGGCGCGCTTAGTGCACGTCACATCAGCGGGAACAGATATCTTAAAATAAAAGGCGTCACTATCGGTAGACCAATGCAAGCCTAGTATTTTATGTGGCATTGATTTATCGAACTCTACTTCTCCTGTAATTTTATGGGAAGTAGGGAGGTTATCTAAAACAGATCGACGGTTGCTATGCCATTTTATCAGGTCCCATTGGGTACCCTTGAATAAGTCTATCAGCTGCCGAGAGGTCTCACTGGCCTCGGATTCACTGGGCGTAGAGAACGCGATGTCGTCCATATATAGCGAAGTAAATGCGATACGACTCGCAAGCGGATACTTTGCGCCGTCGTCATCAATGAGCTGTCTTACCGTGCGCAATGCATGGTATGGACTCGAAGTTAAACCGAAGCACACGCGATTGAAGTGGTATAACACAAGTGGGTCTTGTGGACGGAAGCGGTATAGGAAGCATTGGTAACGACGATCAGAATCGCGAACAACTATTTGCAGAAATTGTTGGCGACAGTCGGCTGTCATAGCGATTGGATGTAAGCGGAAAGTTAAAATTATATTGAACAAGTCGCCTTGCAAATTTGGTCCTGAATGCAGAATATCATTTAATGATCGCCCAGTGCTAGTCTTACTGCTAGCATCCAGGACGATGCGCGGACGCGTTGACTTCTTATCTTCGCGTAAGACTCCATGATGCGGTATGACATATATTGGAGCGGGTTCATGAGAGTCATACGGCGGTGCGGGGGATATATAATTTTTAGCTAAGTATTCCTTTATGACGTCATCATATGCTAACCTTAATGTAGGCGAGGCTTGAAGTTTCCTCTCCAAGCACATGAATCGTCGTCGAGAGGTTTCATAAGAATCTCCGAGAGAGTAAACGTCATCTTTAAATGGCAGGCCAACAATATATCTACCAGTAAAAGGATCGCGGGATGTCGTAGATTTATAAAACTCTTCACATTCAATGTCTGAAGGACACTGAATGGGCGGTGCGGAGGGTGGCTGTTCAAGCTCCCAAAATCGTTGCACTAATTTGTCAACGATAGGAGACTCTAGAACTGAGCAGCACGTTAAAGAATGATTTACCTGAAGTGTCGGCACTGAGCCCATAATAACGTAACCAAATACCGTATTCAAAGCCGAGGGCCCGGACAAGTCGTTAGACGAATAAATTACGTCTGGACATAGTAAGTGCGGGAAAAGGGATGCGCCTATCAAAACATCAATTTTATTAGGCATGCTATAACATTCATCAGCGAGTCTTATGCCATGGAAGTGTGATAAGACAGATGTGTCTACCACAGCGGTGGGCAAACGGTCGGTGATTTGATCAACAACTAGCGTTGAAATATTGAAGTTAATATTCGAGTCGAATCGTGAGAAAATTTTAATATCAATCGATTTCGATTTTACAATTTTTTCAACTCCACCGAATCCCTTTACTACAGTACATTCGGTATCGTGTTGTTGAACGCCTAAACGATGACAGCACTCTTTAGTCATAAAATGGCTTTGAGCCGCGGAGTCTAATAATATACGAATAATTTGTTTCTCTCCCTTAGCATCGTAAGCAAATACTTGAGCGGTTGATAATAAAACAGTTCTCTGCGAACGACTTGCGCGCACGGGAGGCGGTGAACGTTGAGAAACATTCTTGAACGAAGTACACAGCGCGACGTCTGAACGCGCACCTGCGGTGAGGGGTGGCGAGTGTGCGGGCGCGGGGGTTGTAGACTTCAGTGTAACTGGCTGAAGCGGTGGAGAACGCCCCAGCGCAGGGGAAGCATTATCGCTTCTGCGGTGGAAGTGCAACAATGTGTGATGTTTAAATTTACAAACTCGACAACTATAATTTGAAGAGCAACTAGACACTCGATGACTTAAACTGAGACAATTCACACATGCATTGTTACTCTTTACGCATTTAAATCGTTCCTGCGGCGTCATTTTATTAAAGTCTGCACACTTAAATAGGTGTTGATGCACAATATTATCGCACAGACACTTTGAGCAACTAGTAGTCGTGCTTACGTACGCCTGATACTTCGGCGACGAAGTATTATTACAGCGACGATTATTACCGTTACCTCGTCGATTGTTTGGTGCGCTATTAGAATTTGTACTAGAATCGGTGCGTTGCAAAACTTTGGAGCGGGTCTTAATAAAATTTACTAAATCATCAAAGGTAGGTACCATCGAGTTATGACTATATTCGAAAGAGCGAATGGTATCCGGGTCCAGCTTCTTAAGCGCGATATAAAGAACAATTGAGTCCGCGAGATTATCTAACATTAAGTTTTGTAAAGCGCGCACTGCACTTATAAAGTTATCAGTAAATAAATCAAAATTATTTGCGGTGGCCGATTGCAATGGCTTAAATTCGAACATCTGATTAATATATGTACATGCTAGCATACGCCGGTCTTCATATTTGTCAACGAGTGCTTGCAATAAAATTTTATAATTTTCAGCGCAAGGAGTTATACCTGAGCATACAGATAGGGCTTTGCCCGTTAGTTTACTTAGCAAATAGTATAACTTTTCAGCGTCGGTAAGCGATGTGTTGTCATGGACGGTTGATTTAAAGCTAGCATAAAATAAAGGCCATGAGCGAATGTCACCCGAAAATAGCATAAGTTCGATAGGCGGAAGTGTGAATCTGGCTTTAGATGGTGTACTAGTACTTTGTGAATTAGATTGCGAATATTGTAAATAAAGCCTATTTATTCTACCGCAAAGAGACTCAAACGCAATGAGGCTGTTATAATCAGGTTTAGCAATAGGGTTTATTTTTAATAAATGTGAATTATAATTATCTAAGACCTGTTTAAACTCAATACGTAAAGCATTAATATTAGAACTTCCATCAAGAAAACGCTCCATCGTGGAAGTGTTTATGTGGATGTCCGAGGACATATCATATATTTTTTGCACTATTTCAAATAAAGCATCTCGTTTAGCTAACAATAAAACCAACTCAGCATCAGGTGTGCCCTCATTATCCGAGGAATCGCTATTATTCGATGCTATTTGTTTTTTAGGCGGCATTACAACTTAAGTTATGCGGCAAAAATAATATAATTATAAGCGGGTAGTCAGTAAGCGACCTCGCTACGCGGTTGAATTATTAAATATTAGTTTTGTTAACGATGAACTTTAATTGTTAACTTTTATAATAATTATGAAGTTATTTATAACGAATATAATGCTTAAATATATGTGAAAATAATAAATGTAATTTAACAGTATAATCTATAGATGTAGTTAAAAGTTGATGACGTGATGTGAACATACAACAAATAATTTATATAGATAATTATATGCTTATTCATTCTATGAATATAGTTTTAAAATTACTATGAATGTCACCTATTAGGACCTATTCTAGTGTTCTAATAAGGGCGGGGTTAATCCGAAGTCGGATTAAAATATAAATAATTAATTATATAAACGCTTATTACGATAACGATCTAATAAGGGCGGAAAGTCAAGGTCAATCCAGCGAGAAGTGACCATTAAAAATGGAAAGTCAAGGTCAATCCAGCGAGAAGGACCATTAAAAATGGAGACGCCAGTAACTTGAGGTATCTTCGATAAAGATTTAGTGGACTGTAATTTTGGTGCATACGGCAAAGGGGAAAATAAATAGGTGGGATAGCACGCACTGACCTGACGAGGGCTGCCGCGCCTTCCTCCTGGAGTGTCTGCTATACAGCAAGCTCGCCACGTGGTTCGGCGCACACGCACTCTCGGAACAGTCTCGTGAAGTCCCACACTCTCGACCTTTGCCCTTACGGGGGCGTCTCACACTTTTATGAGTTACAAAGACACAATGTCTGATGCGGTGAATATTAAACATAAACAGGAGAACTCAATGTTCGTCCTGCGCGGTTTGCAGTTAATATATATAAGACGCGACGGGTGGCCGTGCGCTGCGGATGGCGTAATATCACTTAGTATACTGACGCGCTCCGAGATCCTCTTTTTCCTCGGCGGCAGCGCGTGCGGTAGGAAAGGGAAGGAAGGAAGGAAACATACAGTCAGACACAACATTTCACTCCTTTTTCACAAAAATGTAGCTTTATGACGCCTTGATAAGACACGCCCCACCAAACAATCACTGACGCAGGATGATGACCACGTTGTACCTTTCCGACCACTTGAGCAGCTTCTTTAGAACTATGAGCGTACTTATTGTAGTGCTCTTCAATCGTGATTTTTTTTCATCGGTAAAGAGGATATTTCCCTGCCCTTCACCTGCGTATCGCGCGAGAAGGCGTTTTGATCGATCCACTCTCTTTAATTTTAAAGATTGATTTACGGCGTGTCCTGTATGTCGAAGATAAGCACCGAGCTTCAGGTCTTGTTTTATACGTTACGTTACGTTTGATACGTTACAGAGTCCAAGCGGGAATCTTTATTTCTCTCGATAAGATTTTTTGCTTCTTAATAGGATTTCGGCGAATTCTGGCTTTAACAGCATTAACAGCCTTTGTAGTTCTAACAGCACGCGGCCGCCCCTCTTAGGGATCTTTTAGGGTCTTCGATAGAAGAAGTGTTATTGTACGTGTTAATAGTACGATATAAGAACATACGCCTGATACCAAGATTTTGAAGTGTCTGGAATATGACCGACGGCTCCATACCTATTTTCTTTAACACCCCATTCTATATTGTAATTTGATAATGAACACGAAAAAATATGTGAAACGGAACGCGTTCCAAATTCAAAATAATTAAAAAGTTGAAAAAAAGAAAAGTTTTTATGTAAGCCTAAATCCACGCTATCAAATTTCCGAATCATAAACAATATATATATATATATATATATATCAAATTTCCGAATCATAAACAATATATATATATATATATATATATATATATATATATATATTGTTTATGATTCGGAAATTTGATATATATATATATCAAATTATATCAAATTTCCGAATCATAAATATATATATGATATATATATATATTTATGATTCGGAAATTTGATAGCGTGGATTTAGGCTTATATATATATATTTAGGCTTATATATATATATATATATATATATATATATATATATATATATATATATATATATATATATATATATATATATATATATATATATATATATATATATATATATATATATATATTGTTTATGATTCGGAAATTTGATAGCGTGGATTTAGGCTTATATATATATATATATATATATATATTTAGGCTTATATATATATATATATTGTTTATGATTCGGAAATTTGATAGCGTGGATTTAGGCTTACATAAAAACTTTTCTTTTTTTCAACTTTTTAATTATTATACATAATTAAAAAGTTAAATATAATACATAAACAATATATATATATATATATATATATATATATATATATATATATATATATATATATATATATATTGTTTATGATTCACTACTGAGAATCGTCTTCTGCAGTCTTCAGTTCCTGCAAGCCGGTCCAACTTGTCTTCATCGCGACTCACTGCAGATTTATAAGGCAGACTTGCTCCGGCACATCGTTCTCACCGGCATCACTTGCCAGTGCGTAGTACGGCATGCATTACACATTAGCATATCATTCGCACCGGTGTCACTGAGCAGGGGGGTGGTGTCGCGGCGCTGTCGTCGCGCCACAAGCGAAACACACTGAAGCCTAAATCACGCTATCCAAGTTCCGAATCAAAAACAGTATAATATATAGAATAGCTCCGAACTATCACACGGAGTGTTGGCCGCTTCCCGGGCAGGACACCTTGCCCGGCGGAATATCTCCCTTTTTCCTTCCACGGCCACATATGTATATGCATAGTGAACTCAAAAAGGTCATGGGTTCGAATCCGCCATTCAACTACTGGCATGAATCACTCGTAACACAAGCAATTTAACCTTACCACGAGTGGTTAATCATATCAGTAATGTTTATAGCATTGTTAATATTCTTTTTTTTAAACGTAGTTCCCATCCAAAAAAACAGTAACCATCTTTCCTTAACATTTTTTGCTAGAAATTTTAGGTCTTTTTATTTCACGTAACACAATATATATGTTAGCGACGACAAAGTGAATTCGAACATTTAATATTAATTATTTATTATCAGTGAATTAAAACTAAGTGTTAGCATTTAATCATAATTACTTCTTATCAGTGATTTAAAATTAGGTGATGGTATTAATCTTAACTGTTTCTTATTCGTAAAATAAAGCTAAGTGTAAAGACTGATTAGTGCTGAAAAAACAGAAAAGTAAATTAAACACTTCTATTTTTATCTTAAAGTGACTTATATGAATCTATTTAATATTATTTAGGTCTGATTAGAACATTAGACGCAAGTATAAGCTTATTTTCTAGTAAGATTTGTTTTATCATAACTTAAAGAGCTATTTAACATATAAGTGATTAATATAATTCTTTTTCCTTTAAAGTACTTCAAAAGAAACATTAATATGTCAATTAATCGCTGTATAATGTTATTTCATTATGAGAAAGATTTAAATTTCATGAAAAAATATTGTATAGATTCTTAAGCATAATTCCTGAAAAAGTGTTGTACATTCCTACCTCTTGGCGGCGCCACTTGTATGTTAATTGTCATCTGCACGCACCTAAGTACGTGTAGGTATCGGGCCTCGGGGTGTCCCCCATTGCCCGGGTGTCCTCATGTCCCATTACTATGGGACAGTCATTAGGCCTATTCTAGGCTTGATAGCATACAGGTTATTCCGTAGTGAATGGTTATGTTTTCCGCAGTTATCCAACTACGGAAAAGGAGGTTGTCTGATTGAGTCAAAGTTGGCCTTTCAGCGGCATTGAGGGTTGTTACTCGACTCTCTAATCACATATAGAGAGGAGTTCTCTTGGAAGAGGTCGCCCGTCCGGTGGCCGGGTGTGCAACGGCGCAAAGCCGTTGAGGTGTTCATGTGGCCCGTTATCGGCACGGTCGAACATGCCGCGCGCTAACCGGGCCACAAAGTCGGTGATGGTCTCGACTTTCAGATCGGCCGCTATGACGTCATTCCGGACGTAACGACCTGCTCCGACAATCGTCCTTAATGTCAGATTCTGCTGAGCCTGCAGTCGCCGCCTCAGAGGGTCGCTCAGAAGTGCGTACCAGGCCGGTGCAGCGTAAGTGATGATGGTCCGGATATACATCTTGTATATCCGGAGCTTGGTACGTAGTGGCAGCTTGGATGCCAGAACCGGCAAGAGCGTCGCCCGCGCACATCGGGCCCGGCGGACGACGAAGTCGACGTGCGCGGTCATGCGCAGCGTCCTGTCGATCCTGCACCCAAGGTATGTTACAGCCTTCTGGTACGCAATCTCCTGGCCGTTGAGGGTCAGCGGTGGTGGTAAGTTCCTGAGACGGCGAGTGAGCAGAGCGGTCGTCTTACCAACGTTGACGACCATCCTCCACTCATCCAGCCATGGTGGCAGCAGGTCCAGCAGACGCTGCATCCTGGCAGTGGCTATGTGGGCTCTTCTGGACGAGGTGAAATAGGCGCTATCGTCCGCGAATAGCGCCAGCTCAACGTCGTCCTCCCACTCTTGAAGCCTGCCTGCCAGTGTAGGTATGTCGTTGGTATAAGCCGCGTACAGGACTGGAGACAAACAGCTGCCCTGTGGGACGCCGGCTTTGATGGATCTTGTTGCGGAGACGGCGTCCTCTACGCAGACGTAGAACTTCCTATCTTCCAGGAAAGACGCTATTAGCCGCAATATAGCAGGAGGGACACTGGTCTGTTGTTCCAGCTTATATAATAGTCCTACGTGCCACACCCGGTCGAACGCCTTCTCGATATCGAGAAAGACGCCCAACGATATGCGGCCACGATTGTACTCTGCCGCAAGCAGGTGCAGCACTCTAGTCAGTTGTGTAACTGTGGAGTGTCCTCTCCTGAATCCGTGCTGCTCCGCCCGAAGTTGGATGCACGGACGGAGACGTCTTAGCAGCAATCTTTCGAACAGTTTAGCTATATGTGGTAATAGCGTGATCGGCCTGTAGTTGGCAGCTCTACGCCTGTCCTTCCCGGGTTTCGGCAAGACGATAACTTTGCCTTTTTTCCAGTCCTCCGGGAAGTGGGATGTCCGCAATATCCCATTGTAGAGTCGACCAAGCTCTACTATGACTCTATTGGGCAACTGTCGGAGTGCAGCGTTGGTAATCCCATCGTGCCCCGGCGCCTTCCTCGGTTGCAGGCAGGTTACTGTCCTCCGCAATTCTGCGGGGGAGATGAACCAATCTCCTGCAAGAGGTGGCGCGGGCGACGACAGGAACTCCTGTACGCGACTTTCCTTTCGGGCATGAAGCTCCAGGAACTCCGCACTTGCTGTGTTCGGCATAAATTGCTCCTCGAAGTGCTCGACTAGGATATCCGCTCTGCCCTTGGCATCGTAGCATCGTTTGCCCGTATTATCAGTCAGCGGGCAAACGGGAGGTTTGGATTTGGTCAGCTGTCGGTTTAGTCTATAAAGCGACGCATCTTGCTCTTCCGCCTTGTAGATGCGCCGATCCCAGGCTTCGCCTCTAAAGGCCTGGACAGAAACCGACAGCTCCTCCGTTAAGGTGTTTAGCTGCGTTTTGATCCTGGGACAGCGAGTACGCGCCCAGAGCTTTCTCAGCGCTCTTTTGCGCTTGATCTGCACGCATATCTCACGCGGCAGATCGTCTCGCCTTGCTGTAATCGGGACGATCGTAGAAGCCGCGTGGAGGGCTTCCTTGATGTTGTTAGTAATTCTAGTTGCAGCGGCCTCTACGTCGTCCGCTGTGCATATAGGATGGTGTGCTGGAGGTCTCTGCTGAAGGTGTTGACAGTAGAGCCTCCAGTCGACACGGGTTTTGAAAGCTCTAGGCGGCGCAGTCACTGCCTTTAGGCCAAGGGTTATCAGTAACGGGAGGTGCTGTGAAGGGAGGTCGTACAGCACTTCTACCACTATCGGATAGTTGACGTTCCTAGTGAGCACGATGTCTAATACATCCGGTTGTCTCCTTGGATCGGTAGGAACGTGAGTTGGCTCCTCGGGACCTAGAACGTCGTACTGGTTCTTCTCAGCATCTTCATATAGTTCACGACCCGGCGGGGTGATCACTCTGGACCCCCACGCCGGGTGTTTGGCGTTCAGGTCCCCGGCGATGATCACTGGTGCATCGCCTTCCATTACCGTCCGGATGTCTGAGGGGCAGAATGGAGTCCCTGGCGGGCGGTATGCTGCGTAGATCCTTAGTTCCTCGCCCGCCGCCTCCATTCTTATGCCGATTGAGCGCATTGTCTGGAAGGATGGTAGGTCCAGCTCTTGGTGGACGATGTCCCTCCTCACTAGGACCGCCGTGCCTTTATAGGCGGCCCCTCGAGAAGTGACCTCGTCCCTTCTATAAATGTGGAAGTTTGGCAGCTTTATGCGCGTTTTGGGGTTCAATATTGTTTCGCCCAGCAGTATAATGTGTATGTCCTGTTGCTGGGCGACAGTGCGGAGTTCCTGCAGCTTCTGCTGTATCCCGTCCGGGTTCCAGTACATTAGGCGCAGGTTATTATCCTCCATAATGTCTGGCCAGGAGGTTTGCCAGCGCCTTCATAATCGCTGTTACGGGATCAGTCCCGGCTCTGATGTCTGCCAGGACTTGTGTGCCGACCTCGATGGCAATTCCAACTAAGCGCTGGATTGCATCAGCTGTTTCGAGGCCGGCCGATGGTATTCTCCTTTCTGAAGGCGTTGGTACTGGTCTCGGGCGTTGGATCTCCTGTTTCTGGGTAGAGCGCGCTCTGTGTGCAGTTCGGGCTCTCTCTTCTGGTGGAGCCCTCTCCTGCACTCTACCCACGCCCTTTTGGGTGGTCTCCTTAATAACCTGCGCCTGAGCCTGAGGGGCTGTTGGTCCAGGTGTCGGGGTAGAGGTAACAGCCCGAGGAGGCTGCGCCTTCTTCCTGCTTCTCTCCCGCCTCCTCTTTTTAGAGGGCTGCCGTTCTGTGGCAGGGTTGGCGGGAGGCTGCAGAGTCGCCCCGGTGGTTGCCCTTTCCTGTACGGGTTCCACCGTTTCCTTGTGTGGTACGGGTGGGGGGGGGGCTGGTTGCCTACCCTTCCCTGTAATGGTTGCCCACCCGTCTTGCTGGGTGGTCACAGCTTTCGGGCGACTCTGGGGGATCCTTTTCGGGTCCTCCGGGAGTAGCCCCGGTAAGGTTATCCCCTGTCTCCGTGCAGTCCTCCTCAGGACTGGGCAGCGACGGTCGTTGGCTGTATGATTCTTGCCACAGTTGGCACATGTGGGTTCCTCCTCTCTACCCCGAGGGCAAAGGCTCGCTATATGCTCCCCGGCGCAGCGTACACACTTCACCGGCCTGAAGCAATTAGCTGAGGCGTGTCCAAAGGCCTGGCAGCGGTGGCACTGAGCCGGTCCTGCTTTCCTTTGCCAGGCCTCAATGACTACTCCCCTCATATAAAGTAATTCGTCAATCTCATATAGTTTCTTAAGTTGCTCCAGGCTCAAGTGGTCAAATTGGGCAAAGTAGACGCATCCTGGTCTGCCCCTTCGCGGTGGAATCGCTTTGACGTATTTCACCGGGAAGCCCTTTGCCTTTATAGCCTCCTCAATGGTACTGGTGTCGGTTCCCATTGGTAGCCCCCGGATGCCCACTTTGGTGGGCTTGTCCTCATCCGGGGTATAGCAGTACCACGACATGTTGGGTGTTGCCTTGGAAAGTTCAACCATGTAGCGTTGAACAGTCCTGAATTCAGTGGCGCTTTGTGGGGTAAATCGAACCCCCTTCCCGAACGGACGGGCATTCAAAGGGTGGCCCAACATTCTGTTGAGCTCCTTGAAATGCCTCGTCCAGTCCGGGAGGCATTCGGCCACTATGGGCGGATATCTTGCCTTTTCTTGCTGGACGGCAGGCTTATCTGCAGTCACTGCCGCCGGTTGGGGTCGTGGTACTGCTGGCGCAGCTACCATGTTGGCGTAGCTAGTAGATGGTCGTTGGCCATCATCCAGCGGCCGCCCGGACGGGTTTTCGGTTGTCTTCCTCGGTGACTTGGACGGCGAGTGTCCAACCGATGTATTGGGGGCTAAGGTCGCATAGGTCGTTGTGCTCCACCCGTACGAACCCTTCTCCTCCCTGCTCTAGATCCACAGCTTCCATGCTGGAATGGTGTTCATCTGATCTAGGGGGGGTGGGTTTGTTCGGCGATGGCGACTTTGGTGGAGATCTCCTGATTGGTATATGGACTTGTTCCTCCTCGGAAGACGAGTAGTCCGAGGAGTTTGAGGATCCAAGGCATTGCCTCTTCTCCTGGAGCGATGCTGTAGTCTCGGGTGGAGTATGCCTTCTCCACGACTTCTTAGCCCGCTGTTGTAGGGGTACCGGTTCTAGCCCAGTCGTACCTTCAGGTACGATGGGTGAGAGCGCGGTCCTCGGTGCGGGTCCTTTCCCTGGAGATAGGGGTTTCCTGGTGGGGATCTGCGAGTAGGAAGACACTACTCGAGTCCTTTCCGGATAAAAGATGTCCCTGTATGCTATCGGACGGTCCAATGCGCTTGTACGGTCCGGTGGTTTTCTGGTTCTAGGCGGCGGCTCCCCCTTGTCATTGTCCTTATCGGACATGATGGAAAAACCTACCTACGAGTCAGTAGTCTTGATTGGCCCTGTCTAGTTCCAGCCGTTCGGCTTAATGCGCGACGCGGATGGATGGGTGCAATGTACTTGGTGTAGTCACATGGGGCACTGCCTGCCCCTTTTACAACGAAAAGGGTTGAGGTAAGTGCTAGGTGGCACTTTATGACGCGACTAGGCACGAGATGCACGAAACGCATAAAGTGCCAAGAATCACCTAGGGGCCGGTGACCTCGACGCCTCACGGAATCACGGGACTCAACGATCGGCGGAGTATGTCGTACCGGCGGTTATTTGCAGCCACTGTAATACTGCAAGTAACGCACACCTAGGAGATCCTTACTTGTATGTTCGGCAAAAAATATAGTCCTACTCCGGAGCTAAACCGTGAGGCGACCGCGAAACTATTTTTATTTTTTATAAATGTAAAATAAAGGTTTATTGAATGATTTATGTTTAGAATAATAGAAATAAGTTGTATCTACCGTTAGGAATAAATATAAATATTGTAAGGAATGTTTTACCACGTTTATTAAGGAAATTGTGAATCTCTCTTAGAAAAGGTTACTCTGCGCTCTGATTGGTCAATAGATTCACTAATGCCGTATGCGATTTTTTCTTAATTATGATTGGTTACAGCCGCTTATAAAAAAGGGGCGTTTTTCGTGGTAAATTATTCCAAATCCGGCAATGTAATAATAAGGAATCAAGAAATAAAACAAGAAGAAACTCTCAAGAAGTGTTATTTATTGCTCATCTAACTGCTACTGTATGCTCTCCAGTTAACATCCCGCCAGCAAACCCGCTCTATTTATCAACGCTCCCTTATACGAGCATTTACATTGGTCCTTCGAGAAGCCGGATCGGGTTTAAGGAAAACTAGGAAGATGCCTTCAAATACAAGATCAAAATCAGTGCAGTCGAAGACTACGAGTGAAAGCAACGCCACTACGGGTACCAGTACGACGGATTGGAGCATGAATACGCCGAGTGATTCTACAAACACGACGGCTACCAACACGTCAACTTCAGATCGATCGACGCTTACAAGAGCATCGCCCAGCAGCGTACACAGACAACCCGTACTTCTTAACAAAAACATTGCCGGAAAAGAATCAACACCGGGGGACGTAACCCATACCACCCCCCCGACACGCACCGTCGAAGCGTCAGTTCCTCACCAAGAAGGAAGTCATCCAACGCCGCAGATTCAAGAAAGAAGTGTCGCAATGAAGACTCTGCAACAGCCTCACCCTAAGAAGACGACCCGCGATCCAGACACGCTTTCCGTTCGCTCGTCGCATAGGAAGAGAGCAGAAGCGCAAGCAAAGATGACAATGGCATTAAGGGAACTAGAATTGGCAGAAGCGCGGTCAAAAGTTGCTCAAGCGGAATTAGAACTTCTCACCGCGGAATCAGAAGATGAAGATGGTGCCGGAGAAGAGCTGTTCGAGCGAACTCGAGAAGTCGAACGCTGGTTCATCCAGACCGGAGACATGCCTAATAAGAACCACAAACCAATAGAGGCAGAAGAAAAAAGTGACATCCAGGAACTAGCTTCAGTCATACTAAAGCTATCAGAAAAATCACGTGACACCGTTTCACCGAAGCACCTAGAACTACCTCACTTCAACGGGGCCTGCGAAGAATGGTTAGCCTTCAAAAGATCATACGAGGATACGGCTGCTTCTTTCGGTAGCAATCAAAACCTAGCACGCCTTAGAATAGCGATCCAAGGAAAAGCTAGAGAAGCCGTCCAAAGCCTGCTATTCACCGCCGAAGACCCACGCGAAGTGATCAAGGGACTAGAAGCAAGATTCGGAAGACCTGGAGCACTAGCATTAGCAGAACTAGAAAAAATGAAGAACCTCCCAAGAGTCGGCGAAAACCCGAGCGACATATGCATATTTGCAAGCAAAGTAAAGAACGCAGTCGAAACAATCAAAGCCCTGAAGAAACCACAGTATCTCAGTTCACCTGAAACGCTAAGAGTTATAGCAGACAAGATGCCGACGTCAATGAAGTTCCGTTGGTTCGCCTACCACAGAAGCAGAAGAGACGAGGAAATTCAGGAGCTATTACTTATCGAAGCGTTCCTAGAAACAGAAGCCGACATGTGCGGAGACTTCGCCCCGCCCGAAGCGCCCTCAGAACAAAGAAGAGGAATAAGAAAACCCGTTCATTTGGTCCAAGAAGCGTCGAAAGAGAAATATAAGAAGGCGTGTCCGTTCCGTGGGGAAGAACACTTCGCATTAGAATGTAAAAGGTTCAAAGAAGCCAACCTGAATAGAAAATGGGATATGACCAAGAAGGCAAAGATATGCTTCAAGTGCCTTCGATTCAGACACTCAAGAATCAACTGTAAAGCACCAGTCTGCAAGCTGTGTAAAAGATGGCATCATACCATCTTACATTCTGACAAACCACCGGCGTCGATAGAAAAAGAAGCAAAAGACACCAATAGCATCTCAGAAGAAAAGGTCGCTTCAATCCATAACGCCAAAGGAGAAGAAAAGGCCTACCTAAAGATGATCCCCGTGAACCTCTATGGCCCAAAAGGACAAGTTCGCGTATTAGCACTACTAGACGAAGGGTCAACGGTCACACTCTTAGACGCATCAATTGCTGAAAAAATCGGAGTCGAAGGAAAGAAAGAAAAACTCACGATCGAAACCGTTGGCGGAAAGGTGTTAAGAAAAGATAGTTCACAGAAGATCGAGTTCAAAATAAAAGGGGCTCATAGAAAAGAAAGGAGAACTATCGTAGCAAGAACCATCGACGACCTGAAGCTGTCTGAACAATGCATAAACAAGGACACCGTGAGAAACTGTGAGCACCTGAAGGCAATTGAAAATCAACTCCTCTACGTCTCCGAGAGGCCCAAGCTACTGATAGGCCAAGACAATTGGGGACTGATAGTGACAAGAAAGCTGAAGAAGGGCAAACCATCAGATCCTGTAGCTTCCCTCACGAACTTAGGGTGGGTGTTACACGGATGTGAAACAGGAACAACTGCCACAGTACACTTCACTCATTATGGCAGAGCGACCACCGGCAAGGAAGACATAGAAGACCTCGTCCGAGAACACTTCCAATTAGAGTCTCTAGGAATCCAAAATCGTTCACCATCTAACGACAGCGACAGAAGAGCATTAGAAACCCTCGAGAAAACTACCAAGAAACTGCCAAGCGGTCAATATGAAACGGGACTCCTGTGGAAAAAAGAAGATGAACACCTGCCCAACAACTACAATCAAGCTGTTCGACGCCTGGTTAGCATCGAGAAAAAATTGGATCGTGATCAAGAAGCAAGAAAGCACTACGAGGAGCAGATTCTGAGTCTAATCGAAAAAGGATACGCAGAGAAGGCTCCAGAAACCTCTAACGAAGGAAGGACATTCTACCTACCCCACTTCGCTGTTGTACACCCAGTCAAGAAGAAGCTAAGAATAGTGTTCGACGCAGCTGCCAAATATGAAGGAAAGAGCCTCAACGACGCCTTGCTCTCGGGCCCGGACTTGCTACAATCATTATTCGGAGTACTGCTGCGTTTCAGAGAGGGACCAGTAGCCGTCATGGCAGACATACAAGACATGTTTCTTAGAGTAAAAGTCAGAGAAGACGACCGAGACAGTCTCAGGTTCCTGTGGCGCGGAAACCGAAGAACCGGCAAGCCTGAAGAGTATAGAATGTCTTCAATCATCTTCGGGGCAGCGTCATCACCTGCAACAGCCATATACGTAATGAACAAGAACGCAGAGGAATTTAAGAACACTCATCCTGAAGCAGTGAAAGCAATTAAGAGAAACCACTACATGGACGACTATCTGCAGAGCTTCGCATCTACAACCGAAGCAAAGAAAATATCCAAAGAAGTGAAAGACATTCACGCAAGAGCAAACTTTCATCTCAAGGGATGGGCCAGCAACAACTCGGGGGTAATATCAGAGGTAGAAGACGCAAACAAAGAAAACTCCTTACAACTGACCAAGGAAGAGAAGACTCTGGGACTAAGATGGCTGGTGAAAGAAGATACATTAGCCTTCAACGTCGGGCTACGCAACACGCCGGAGGACCTGCAAGACGGCAGAAGGACTCCAACAAAAAGAGAAGTCACAAGCGCAGTAATGTCCACCTTCGATCCAATGGGTTTTGCTACACCAGTTCTAATACAAGGAAAGAAACTAATCCAAGACATCTGGCGAAAGAAAATAGACTGGGATGAACCAATCAACGAACATCAAAAGGAAGTCTGGATGAAATACCTGGAAGAAGTGTCAACATTAACGAGGCTGAAGATCCCGAGGTGCGTCTCACCCAAAGGCAGAAAAGGACAGCTACACACATTCTCCGATGCGAGTGAAGAAGCCTATGCAGCAGTAGTCTACTGGAGAATAGTCGAGCCCGGAGGAAAGGTCCATGTCTCCATGATCGCCGGCAAAGCAAGGGTAACGCCAACGAAACCTGTGTCAATTCCGAGGCCGGAGCTACAAGCGGCTTTACTCGGAAGCAGACTAGCCGCCACAATCGAAGAGGAATCAGAGCTCGACATAACGAGAAAGGTTTACTGGACCGACTCCAGCACAGTGCTGCAATGGATAAAGTCAGAACCAAGGAAGTTCAAAACATTTGTGGCCAACCGACTCGCCGAGATCGAAGAAAGGTCCAAGCCAGAAGACTGGAGATGGGTGCCAACCAAGGAGAATCCAGCGGACGACGCCACGAGGGGAACCCCAACCGAATTCGACCACAACGCCAGATGGTTCAAAGGCCCGTCATTTCTCCGTCGACCAGAAGAAGAATGGCCATTTCACGACTTCAAGCCAGAAATTGTTATGCCAGAAGAAAAAAGCAAGCAAAAGGTATTGGCAACGATGGCAGCAGAAGACACCCTATTAAACCTAGAAAGGTTCTCGAGCTGGGAGCGACTGCTGCGCACTACAGCCAGAGTGATCGCCTTTACACACCTACTAAAGAAGAGCCGTAAAGCGACCACCACCGCCGCACGCCAGAAGGATGAGTCTTGGAAACCACAAAAAATCCAGAAGAAAGAAGCACAAACCTATCCCGGACCAGACGGAAGAACCAGGGTGCTGGACGTGCGGACATCAGGCGGAATACTTCGCCGTCCAACTCGACGTGTCATCGTGCTGGTGCCAGCGGAGTCGTCGCCTCCGGAGGATGCAGTGCTACGCACCGTGGGGGAGAATGTTAGCGACGACAAAGTGAATTCGAACATTTAATATTAATTATTTATTATCAGTGAATTAAAACTAAGTGTTAGCATTTAATCATAATTACTTCTTATCAGTGATTTAAAATTAGGTGATGGTATTAATCTTAACTGTTTCCTATTCGTAAAATAAAGCTAAGTGTAAAGACTGATTAGTGCTGAAAAAACAGAAAAGTAAATTAAACACTTCTATTTTTATCTTAAAGTGACTTATATGAATCTATTTAATATTATTTAGGTCTGATTAGAACATTAGACGCAAGTATAAGCTTATTTTCTAGTAAGATTTCTTTTATCATAACTTAAAGAGCTATTTAACATATAAGTGATTAATATAATTCTTTTTCCTTTAAAGTACTTCAAAAGAAACATTAATATGTCAATTAATCGCTGTATAATGTTATTTCATTATGAGAAAGATTTAAATTTCATGAAAAAATATTGTATAGATTCTTAAGCATAATTCCTGAAAAAGTGTTGTACATTCCTACCTCTTGGCGGCGCCACTTGTATGTTCGGCAAAAAATATAGTCCTACTCCGGAGCTAAACCGTGAGGCGACCGCGAAACTATTTTTATTTTTTATAAATGTAAAATAAAGGTTTATTGAATGATTTATGTTTAGAATAATAGAAATAAGTTGTATCTATCGTTAGGAATAAATATAAATATTGTAAGGAATGTTTTACCACGTTTATTAAGGAAATTGTGAATCTCTCTTAGAAAAGGTTACTCTGCGCTCTGATTGGTCAATAGATTCACTAATGCCGTATGCGATTTTTTCTTAATTATGATTGGTTACAGCCGCTTATAAAAAAGGGGCGTTTTTCGTGGTAAATTATTCCAAATCCGGCAATGTAATAATAAGGAATCAAGAAATAAAACAAGAAGAAACTCTCAAGAAGTGTTATTTATTGCTCATCTAACTGCTACTGTATGCTCTCCAGTTAACATCCCGCCAGCAAACCCGCTCTATTTATCAACGCTCCCTTATACGAGCATTTACATTGGTGAGGAACTGACGCTTCGACGATTTCGATTATATATATATATATATATATATATATATATATATATATATATATATATATATATATATATATATATATATATATTGTAATTTTAAAAGGAAGTAAAGGTAACAAATTGGGTTTGTTTGAGGAGACCGTAAAAACTGGAGACCATTCTGGGAGTCCTTAGTTGGAGGATTTCATTTGAAAAAACTCAAAACGTTCCTTATGGTAAATTGGAATAGAGGGCGTAAAAAGGATTATTTATAGGAATACGACGAAGGCAAACAGGTAATCAGTTTATGCTGTTGCAATTTCGGAAACGTGAACTTATTTGTCTATACAAATAAGTTCACGTTTCCCAAATTACCTTAATTACCTAAATTAAATTAAAATACCTATGTACCAAAAAAATTGAAACCGCTCAAGTTTGTTATTTTTTTAAAGCCGCCGTAGCTTATTGTTTAAAAACATATTAAAAGACGCTTTAATAAAGCCGCCCTAGCTTATTGTTTAATTGTTTAAAAATGCTTTAATAATTGAAATTTGAAATATATTTATTTTTTAGTTTGGACTTTCTCATAAATGGCTTACTGTACCATAAGCCTCATTAAGTAAGATCTAAAGCTGTAATATTATATCAAATATTTACGTAGGTCAGGCAAATGAACAGGTGACTGCTTTAGTAGAATGTATACTGCGTTCAGCGCTATCTTTGGAGCATACGTATTCAAATATTAACTTAAGCATTTATCGTATCTATTGTACCTACAAGTCACAGTCAAGGGTTGGCAAAATTCCTAATTTAGTACTTATGAAGAAAATTTATAAAATTGGTTACAATTTTATTTTAATGTATAATATTAACATAATGGTACTAACGTGATGATGAATACGATATTAATATAACCGAAATCGTAGTGTAAGAATATCCACATAGATATATATATATATATATATATATATATATATATATATATATATATATATATATATATATATATATATTGACTGGGAGAGAATGTCGAATGGCATTAAGTCCGCCCTTTGTAATCCTTTTATTAAGGTGCAACAGAGTATAAATAAATAAATAAAGGGAAACAACCCAGGAGACAGCAGCAGCGTCTTTCTAATAACAACTAGAAAAAAAAACTGCTGTTGCCAATCCGCCTGGCATGCATGAAAATTATGGTAAGTAATCCCCTTATGAGGCAATCTTTGGGGAGGCCTATGTTCAGCAGTGACCTTTTATAGGCTGTACTGGTGGTGGGTGGTGGTAATAGATTTATTCAAGACTGACTTCTGTCAATTTTGTCGAAAATATGAAAGCATCTGTCGAGTAATATACGACCGCTGGTTCTGTTATGGGTTGGCCCGAGAACTTTAATATTGTTTAAAGATCTTGATTCTCCTAGTTCTGGTACTCGATACTGGAAGGCGCTAGTGCAAACTAGTGTCACAATGTACCAGGCATTAATTGTGGCTTGCAACAGTATGATATATGTATATGTATATAATTATATTCAAAAAGCATAGCTAATTCTAAGTAAATCCAGGAAAACTCAGGTTGATACCTTGAAACTTAGAATTCATCTGGCATTACCCAATGATAAGTCGTATGGACATAAGTATAACCAATTAAAATCCGTTTTAGTATAGGTCGCGGCAGGGATTCGCAGTGGTCGACAAAACTTACTTTAGCCTCCATGCGCTCCGAAGCACTTTCTAAATACAGATGCAATAAAGGACTTATACCCCTTTTAGTATTCATAATATTATATACGCAATTATTCAAGGCAAAATAATCTTAATTAGACCATTGTGTTTACACTTCGTTAAAATTTTTAACAGCCCTATACGCGTTAAAGCAGAAGCATTAGTTATACGCGAAACGTTAGTTTTACACGATAGCCAATTTCCTATAGACGACTAAGATTTTTGTTTAATAACAGTTTTGTGGATTGAAAATCATTTTATTATTCATATTATTATTTTTAACTTTTAATAATTTTCGATTCGTTGGTTATAATGTAAGTGATAATTATTTGTTTAAAGTGTAAACATGACCATGAATTGGTATTATCTAAAAAAAGTTTTATATAGGTAGAAAGCATACTTACCAAGTATTTTTAACGTCCGTGTTACCAATCACCAAGGTAAGCTAGCTTTATTTTTTGAGATTCTAAAATTGTATTGTAAATGTTTTAAATTTTTCTGTGACTTAAAATTGGTTTTATGCATAACATCTTGATGACCTTAAAAACGATTATACTTATTTTTTTTTAAGTAAACATGAATCACTTTTAAAAACTAAAAATTTATACATAATTTCTTCGTCATAGTTTATTATTTTATTTATCAAATACTAAGTATTTAATTATATAAGTATATAGTATTTGACGAGAAAATAATTCTTGGTTATTTCTCTATGCTTTCTTTTAATCGCGTTTAGGACTGTAATAATTATAATGTTCTTTATACCGAATCTCAGTCAAAGCGTCGTCTCAATGGAGATTATAAATATATCCTGAGCTGGGACGAAATTGTAGCACAAGCGCACTTTCTATTCCCTCACTGTGGAAAGATCAGGCATAGAACCGACGGGATTATTTGCTTTCCGAGACATAGTGATACGCCGCTGACTTTCTGGCTTAGAGCGGCTACCGACATTTTCTTGAGATTAAAACCATTAATTGATTTTGGCACAACCCGGGAATCGTACCTGGGACCACGTGATCAGCAGTCACGCTTACTATCCCTAGACTAACGAAGTAGTCAGCAGCAGCAGCAGAGAGATCACAATATTTACAAATTAATACGAATTAACGAAGTATGGCTGTACTATAGAGGGGATTTTCTTTTGTTAGGACTATTGTGAAAAGGTCTATAAATATTTGCGTAATTTTTGATGTTACCAAGTCCTTATTTCTGTTCAACGATGCTAGGCCTAAGTTTTATCATACGACCGTGGACAGTGGACCTATAAAAGACGTCTCAACGTCTTAGTTGTATACGTCATCACTGACGACACGGACGTATTGTTCATTATTGTTTTAATATTTTTTGAGGAATATGTGACGAAAGATGTTTAGTAATCTCTAGGTTGAAGATGAACTTACCTATTCGGAAAATTGTCCTAGGTAAACACACTCGTCAAAAACTTCGAACGTACTGTTCCTAATATTGGGTCCTTACATATAAAATTAGCGTTTTGTCGTACTCGTACTTACCACTTTGAACTGAAATATCTCGTCTTTGGTTAAGAATTCCAAATTCAAATTTATAAATTCATTTAGCCGGTACATTTGAGTTTTGAAAACAGTCATCCATTTGTTTTTCCTTATTACTTTTTTCTTTGGCGTCGCTTATTACCGCACAATGGAAAATATGAAATATCGGTATATTTACGAGTACGAGTTCTACCGTGGCACCAGTGCTGCAGAAACAGCTCGAAGGATTAATAATGTGTACAGCGTTGGTGTTACAAAAGAAAGCACGGTACGGTTTTGGTTTCAACGTTTTCGTTCCGGAAATTTCGACCTTCAGAACCAATTCCGTGGACGGCCGGAGACCAAAGTGGAAAATGAAGAATTAAAGGCTATTGTGGAAGCGGATCCATCACAAAGCACTTCAGAGATAGCTGCAAGCTTCGGGGTAAGTGAGAAAACTCTATTAATCCACTTAAAGCAGATCGGAAAAGTAAAAAAAAACATGAACGATGGCGTACCTGACGAATTAAGTGAATCGAACTTGCAAACACGCGTCGACTGCTGTGTTACTTTGCTCAACCGAAACAAAATGAAGGGATTTTAAATCGGATCATTAATTGTGATGAAAATTAGATACTGTACGATAATTGAAAGCGCTTGTCGCAACGGCTGAACCCTGGAGACCCAGCCAAATCCTGCCCTCAACGAAAATTGACTCAGAAAAAGTTACTTGTGAGTGTTTGGTGGACTAGCGCTGGAGTCGTTCACTACAACTTTCTAAAATCTGGCCAAACGATTACGGCAGATATCTATTGTCAGCAACTGCAAACCGTGAAGGAGGAACTAGCTGCTAAACAACCGAGATTGGTCAATCGCTCTAGGCTGCTTCACGTCAACGCAAGACATGCTGGTGCATGCTTTGATTAATTAAATATATTTTACAAAAAAAAATTAACTCAATATTCCTCCCGTACGAAACGCCAATTTCATATGTAAGGACCTATTAATTAGGTACAATCAGTCTATCATACAAACATATAAATTTAAAATTTACAAGGATGACAAAATTTCATCACATAATACATATAATTATCAGATATGAAAAGGGTAAAAGAGGGTAATAGGAGTAACTTAAGCGAGAATTCAAATAAAAGCTTATTTCTAGAAACTATAAAATGACAAAATTTACTTATTTAGCTATCAATTGATATCAGTTTTAATCATTTTGGCAATCAGCTTTGGAAATAATAATAGTTACTCTGTGGGTAATCAGAGTCAAACAAAATTTACCACAATATCGCACACATAATCTTTGACTTAGTCCCACCCAGTGCAGTCCAGGTGAGCTGTTTTTCTTGTTGTGATTTTGTAATTTTCTTGACCTACCAGGTATTTTTTGACTGACGTTGATGTTAAAACTGTAGAGTGCTACTTCTTTCGGCCGTGTCTTGTTTTTTTTTTTATAGGAAAAGGGTGACAAGCGAGCACACAGTCCACCTGATGGTATGTGGTTGCTGTGGCCCATAGACATCTACATCTATCCTCGTTTGCGAATCAAAATGCAGATGCGTTGTCAGCCTTGAGGACTAAGATGGAATGCCTCTTTTCCAGTAAAAAGGGTCTCCGGTTCTCTACACTCACCATACGAAACACAGCAGCATTAAGCTGCTATTTGACGCTGGTATTCTGTGAGAGCGTGGTCCTTCCCCGGTTGAGCCGACCCATTCGTGCTACAACTATACAATTAATATAGCTGCAGCATGGCTCTACCACGTAAAAACTCAGTACACTTGTATTGAGGATAGATGTTTCTTTCTCTGACAACGTAATAAATTCTTGTCTAGTCGACACTTTCTTCGAAGTTTCTTTGGTTTGTTCTGTGGATGAAATATTTAGGTCTACTTTTTTCGATATATCAGGAAGTGATTGATCTGCTTGCTTTGATGTGATAGGCGTCATATACTGCATTAGTAGCAGCCGCTGAAATAGATTCATCACAATCTTGAACTGCAATAGACTCTGATAGGAGAATGTCAGCTGCAACAAAGTCTTCTTCTGTAAGTAGTTCGGGATTAATTGGAAATGGAATAACCTGGTTGATAGATTAAATGCATAGGTTTGTCCATACTATCGATAGAACAGGAAGTCTTTTCGGTAATTCTGACTCGGTATCTACAACAAAACAAAAAAGCAGCATGTAACTCTTTTTACTGGAAATAAGTCATTCCATCTTAGTCCTAACGGGGGATAACGCATCTGCGTTTTGATTCGTAATTGAGGATAGATGTTGATGTTTATGGGCCACAGCAACCACTTACCATCAGGTGGACTGTGTGCTCGTTTGTCACCCTATCCTATAAAAACATGTAGGAAATTAAGTCCATAGGCACATTATACTACTTTACTTTGCCGGCAATGTCTGATGACACCTGACTGCCATTGCCCACAACTACACTAATGAGTAAAAAGTCAGAAATAAAAAAATAGAGATTATTATGGTAATCAAGGGTGTATGTAAATTTTATCCTGATTCGAATGTCAGACTAATTACACATAAAAGTCTCATGCATCTAGCATTATGAAAATCGAGACTTATCATTTGTTTTCTTTCAATGAAAATTTACGTCGGCGAGGCGCAAAAACAAAACGCAACAATCACTCCAAAACGCGCGGCGGTTACTGGTGGGAGTCGTTCGAAACAGTGGTGGGGGGCACGGAGCAGGGCATAGATATCATTTACGTAACTATGAGTAGGTGATCACCATTATCCGCTGACTCCTATTACCCGCTCCTCCCCTATCATCATTCTGAGAACAAATACGATATATGTAAATAGGTGTGTTAGTTCAAAGTACCGTTTTGTTTCATGCTTCTTGAATTTATTTCAAAAATAAAAACTTGGGAGTTTTTTTAATACCAAGAGAGATGTCCTTCCAAAACCTGATGAGCGTGAGAACGAAAGAGTGTCATAAAGCTAAACGCATATTTGTCAGCACTGTACGCGCCGTACGCACGCACTTTAGAATTCATTATATGAAATCATATGAAACCTCGCACATTACAACCACACCGTATGGACTGGATTTTATAAAATACGGTATATCCGAATATTGTAGGACGCATGCTGGTGACGTCATATAATGCGGTGCGTTTGGCGCGCCGTGCTGATACTCAGTGTTGCTTAATGTTGCCAACTTAGTGGATTTTTCACTAAAACTGGTGGCTTTGACTTTCGTTTCGAAATATAGTTTACTTTATTTCAGGAGCATTTTCTTTTACTGTGTAGGCAACAATGAGTCGTCACACAAGACTTTTTATAACTTTTAATTAATGCGTAGTTAATTGTACATAATTTGAAAAAACATTTGCATCATCATGCATGACATAATAATTTAAATGTATTTATACTTAAAAATTGATAATTAATTTTAATTAAAAACCCAATTATTACCGATTACTTAATTATCAATAAAAATACTTAACTCAAACATACAACGAGCCTTTCTTCTGTTTCAATTGGCCTTCTAAATTTTGAGTTTTCCATAGAGAGATATGATTATAATAACATAAACACTAACGCCTGTCACCCAGAGGGGTAGGCAGAGAGAGGTTTTAATATATGTAGCAATTCTTGAAATTTCTTGTATGTTAAACGCAAATATCTGAAAAATCGTTCATCATCATTTAATAAGTCCTTAAATAAAGTATAATATTCTCCATATAAATGCCTTATTAAATTTATATTATGAATCCAGAATCTTCTTATCTTCGAATTTTATTTTCTTCTTCCTCTGCCAATAAGCAGGCTACTATACCAATTTTTTCAATAGCGATCCTAGCGATCCATCTCACTGTACCGATTTACACCAGTGGTTGGAAAAAATATGTAAAAGTTGTTGGCAATACAAAAGAATTGCGTACGGTGCGTACGGTGCGGCCAAATGTGTATTCAGCTTAAGTAACCACGACGAACAACCAGATTAACAGAAATACAGAGAGAACGATTACCTATTATAATAATCTCTCAGATATTGAAATTTGGATTTTAAATACTCGGAGGCACATAGATCGTTCAGAATTGAGTAAAGGGTGCAGAGTATTCTAACATATCGGCGCTGACGGTTAAGCAATCAATTTAGTTGAGTACGAAAAGAATACGAAGACTGTTTGTATCTAATGCAGTTTTTAAGGACGATCCAATGTCTTCAGATAATTTTGAGACAGGTCTGAGCAACACACATCGTTATGTGTCTTCGATTATGTGACATCTATACATGAGCACCCTCCATAACTTAGGAAAATTTTATTTTATACACGAACTCCTTCCATGACTTAGACAATTTTTTACCAATTTTTTAACGGCCGGCCCCGCTATTGCTGGATACGGTGGCGACCATGGTAACGGCGGGGCAGGGGTGCTAAGAATCTCCGGTGGAGGTTCGGTTGCCACCTACGACGACTCGACCTGGTAACATTTAACGCACGCACCCTGAGGACTGACGGGCTTTGCTTCGGGCACCCATATATATTTTTACAAGTTTTTTTAATAAATTTATTTTTTCTGAAAAGCAAATTTGCCTTAAATTTACTATAATACTTAATTTATGAAATGTATTTTATTTTTAACTTTATGCTTATTAATGTAATTTTATTGTTTAATTTATATCTTTTAAGACTATTTTTTTGATGCCCCCTTATATAGAAATTGATTATTAATTATTAATAGTAAAGATGGGCCGTCACAATAGGCTGTGATATGATAATATCACAGCCTATTGTGCCGTGTAGTGGCGGTTAAGAATATCCACTACCCCATATCTTCCCGTGGGTGTCGTAAGAGGCGACAGAGGGAGACAGGCAGGAGATGGGCAGCAGCATCTTCCTGATAACAACAATATCATAATAAAAAACTGCGGTTGCCAACCCGCTCGCCAAGCGTGGCAACTACGGCAAATACCCCCCAATGAACAAATACACAAAAAGACGGCCCCCAGTCCCCGGCGGCCCCGCTATTCCTGGCTACGGTGGCGACCATGGTAACGGCGGGGCAGGGGGTGCTAAGAATCTCCGGTGGAGGTTCGGTTGCCACCTACGACGACTCGACCTGGCAACATATAACGCACGCACCCTGAGGACTGACGAGAAGATACTGGAGCTGGAAGAAGAGGTAGACAAGTTGCGCTGGCATATTATTGGATTATCCGAGGTCCGAAGAGAGGGGGAGGACACGGCAATCCTCGAGTCCGGCAACTTGTTCTATCACCGGGAGGGCGACCATCTGTCCCAAGGAGGTGTCGGATTTATCGTCCACAAGTCTCTCGTCAACAACGTTGTAAAGATTGGGAGTGTGTCGACGAGGGTCGCGTACCTGATACTCAGAATCACCAAACGGTATTCGCTGAAGGTCATTCAGGTTTACGCACCAACCTCGGCACACCCCGACGAGGAGGTGGAGGAAATGTATGAGGATATTTCCAGAGCCATACATTCCTCCAAA
Organism: Parnassius smintheus behrii; assembly: GCA_036936625.1. NCBI lineage: Eukaryota > Metazoa > Arthropoda > Insecta > Lepidoptera > Papilionidae > Parnassius > Parnassius smintheus. Next base: position 20,100,189 of record JAUPFT010000017.1, on the reverse strand, counting down.
ACCCACTACACGGTGTTGATGGGAGACTTCATCGCAAAACTAGGCACAAGAGAAAGCGGTGAGCTGAAGGTAGGGAAATTTGGAGTGGGGCAACGGAACCGAAGGGGCCAGCAGCTGGCCGACTTTATGGAGAAAGAGGGACTCTTTATGATGAACTCTTTCTTCCAGAAGCGGCCCCACAGGAAGTGGACCTGGTCGAGCCCCGACGGTTCGACAAAAAATGAGATTGACTTCATTATGACGACCAGACGCCAACTGTTCAGTGATGTCTCAGTGATCGCAAGGGTGAAAACTGGCAGCGATCACCGAATGGTTAGAGGCACACTGAACCTAAACGTTAAGTTGGAGAGGTCTCGTCTAATGAAGTCAACGCTCCGTCCCCCTCGTGCTCTAATCCAGAATCCCGAAACCTTTCAGCTCGAGTTACGTAACCGCTTCCAGTGCCTAGAAGATTGCAATGCAGTGGACGATATGAACGACAAGCTCGTGGAAACTGTCCATGCGGTCGGAGCTAAGTTCTGCAAGACCCGCCGCAGAAGAACACAAAAACTCTCCGATCACACTCTTAATCTCATGGCTGTTAGACGGGAGATGAGGCTGCAATCGTCAACAGATTTGACAGCATACAGGCAACTGAACAGACAGATCTCCAAATGCATGCGGCGAGACTTACGCAACTTTAATACTTCTCGTATTAAAGAAGCGATCGAGCGGAACCAGGGCTCCAAAGTCTTTGCCAGAGATCTGTCTGCCAGAAAGAGCCAACTGTCAAAGCTGAAGACTGAGTGTGGCAACATCGTTTCCGGGACACCTGAGATTTTGTGTGAGATTGAGAGGTTCTATGGGCAGCTGTACACATCATCGTTGGAGCCACACGCAAGTGTGAGTAACGATCCAAGAGCAAGTCTTATCCGACACTATTCCGATGATATCCTGGACGTCAGTCTAAGCGAGATTAGAATGGCTCTCCAGCACCTTAAAAACGGCAAGGCCCCAGGCGAGGATGGAATTACAGCGGAGCTTCTGAAAGCGGGTGGAACACCGGTACTTGTAGTCCTTCAGAAGCTCTTCAATTCCGTCCTCCATGGTGGCACTACTCCAGAGGCGTGGAGCAGAAGTGCGGTGGTCTTGTTCTTTAGGAAAGGCGACAACGCTCTCTTAAAGAACTACAGACCGATTTCCCTTCTGAGCCGCGTCTACGTGCTGTTTTCGAGAGTCATTACGAATCGTCTCGCACGCAGACTTGACGACTTCCAGCCTCCCGAACAAGCCGGTTTCCGAAAAGGCTTCAGTACCATAGACCACATACATACCCTGCGGCAGATTGTACAGAAGACTGAAGAGTACAATCTGCCACTTTGCCTGGCGTATGTGGACTATGAGAAAGCCTTTGATTCCGTCGAAATTTGGGCGGTGCTACAGTCCCTTCAGCGGTGCCAAGTTGACTGTCGGTATATCGAAGTGCTGAAGTGTTTGTACAGTAGGGCTACGATGGCTATCCGAGTACAGAACCAGAGCTCGAAACCTATCCAACTGCAGAGAGGTGTAAGACAGGGTGACGTTATATCCCCGAAACTCTTCACCGCTGCATTGGAAGACGTTTTCAAGCTACTGGACTGGAAAGGATACGGTATTGACATCAATGGCGAGTACATCACTCACCTTCGATTTGCCGACGATATAGTCCTTATGGCAGAATCGCTGGAGGACTTAAGCACTATGCTCAATGACCTCAATAGTGCCTCCCAACGGATAGGTCTTAAGATGAACATGGACAAAACAAAGATCATGTTCAATGTCCATGTCACACCTATGCCGGTAGTTGTTGGGAGCACTATGCTCGAAGTTGTTGACGAGTACGTTTACCTGGGACAAATAGTCCGACTAGGTAAGTCCAACTTCGACCGAGAGGTCAATCGACGGATTCAGCTCGGCTGGGCAGCGTTCGGGAAATTACGACATATCTTTTAATTCAGTTATTATAATATATATTTTTAAGGTTTTTAGTATTAGAAATAATGTTTATAAATTTATGGGTTAGATTTAATTTAAAGTATATCTAACTACATATTCCTCTTTTCGTCAGGTATACCTCAATCTCTAAAAACTAGATTGTACAACCAGTGCGTGTTGCCAGTGATGACTTATGGATCTGAGACGTGGTCCTTCACTGCTGGCCGTATGAGGACGCTTAAGGTCGCTCAGCGAGCTATGGAGAGGGCTATGCTCGGAGTTTCTCTGCGTGATAGACTCAGAAATGAGGATATCCGCAGTAAAACCAGAGTGACCGACATAGCCCAACGGATTAGTAAGCTGAAGTGGCAATGGGCCGGCCATATAGCTCGAAGAACCGATAACCGATGGGGAAGAAAGGTTCTCGAGTGGCAGCCTCGTACCGGTAGGCGTAGTGTAGGGCGACCCCCCACTAGATGGAGTGACGACCTGGTAAGACATGCAGGAAGTCGATGGATGCAGGTGGCTCAGGACCGTGCTTTGTGGCATTACTTGGGGGAGGCCTATGTTCAGCAGTGGACTTGTGAAAGGCTGTAATGATGATGATGATGATGATGATAATATATAAAATAAAACTGGGTATCTTGCTGGTTCTTCTTAGCACAGAGGTCTTTTCTAAACCAACGTCAAATAAAGTCTTACACTTAGGAATGCCAGATCGGAAAACCAAAATATCTGGACAAAATTTTAAAATATCGGGATTTTGAGGTTGGTGTCGGGAGAAATAAGTATTAAAAGTAAAAGTACAAAATAAAAAAGTTTATGTTGTAAATTAATAGGCTACAAAAAGACTTAACATTGCTGACACATAACTAATTTAAGTACACTTAATTTTTAGGTTGTTACATGTATTTGACATTGGACTTTACTGAGTCTACCAATTTGGATTCTTTGGTAGTATTTAGAAATTATTTACAATTCAAACAATTTACTTCAAAGTTCGGTCTAATTACTAACTCAGTTTTTATTAAATCAAAGGCATGTGTTTTGTCATCTCCAGACAAACAGCTTCTCTTCATATCTGTGATTAAAAAAGATAAAGCTTTTGTGTTTTGTCGGGAGTCTGGAGATCATTTAAAATGTCAGTTGATTCTAGACGAATCTCGACTATCTGGCAACCCTACTTACATTGTACAAAAATATTCTATTCTATATACATAATGCACCATAAATAATACAGTAAATCATGTTATGTGTTTATCTCAATATCAGTACCAGTACACCAGTTCCGTAAGTTTTATCTAGAAATATTAATGTTGGAATTGAACTGACATTTATGTATTGTGATCGGAATATTTATTAAAATGACTTTCATAATGGAAACAAGTTGCGTAATGTTTTAACCAACTTCAAAAAAGACGAGGTTACTAATTCGACTGTATGTCTTTTTATATGTACCTATATTACGCGATATCGGCCACAATTGTGAAACGATTTTGATAATTCAATAAAAAAAAAAGTAATAGGATTTGTTTCATATGAATTTAACCCCTAAGCTCCGCGAGCTAACGGGTTAAAGAATAAATTTTACTCTTCATGGTGGCATAAATGACCATGTAAGTACGTAAGGATATCCACTACCCTCATATCGTCACGTGAGTGTCTTAAGAGGTGACAAAAGGTAACGAACCAGGAGATGGGCAGCAGCGTCTTCTCATAATTAATCGAAGAATTTAAAAACTGTGGTTGTCTACCTTGTCTCCCCTCCCGCCGAGCGTGGCAACTGTGGCAAATATCCCACCTACGAGGCAATCTATGTGGCAAGCCTTGTTCAGCCGTGGATTTTTGATAAGCCGTAGGTAAAGGTAACCTTAGAGGATGAAGTTTTAATGGAACTATATAGACGACGTTAAAATTGTAATTTTCTTTGGTCCATTCAAAAGGGGTAAAAATAACTTAAGAAAAAGTAAAACCGGGGCTTTGATTCTTCTATTGAATATGTTTTAGCATCGTTTTCAGCACATGAAGTTATTTCATTCAAGAGCCGACTTCTAACAACAAAAAAGATTAGTTGTCCTTAGAGTGAACTTTAGCCTTAATTTTTGAGAGCTATCTTTTAGTTATATTTTCAAAGGTTTTCACAAATACCTAACATCATGGGTCGATGCTGTCTTTTATCGTCTTCGACGGAGAAATTGTTGGTGGTAGCTTTTGACTCGCCAAATAATTAACATTCCATCGGTACTCACTGTGCAAGGCCACATTCCATGATACTGTATTGAACAATCAGCAAGCCTTCTCCCGACGCAATTGGATTTTCAGGCCTAAGTATTTCCAGCACGCAATAGTAATCTATGTTCTAAATAACATGAATGTTATTCTAATCCGAAAGCTAAGTTAACTTGACTTATATATAACTTTAATCTTTGGATAAAAAATATCTTGGTTAATCTTACCTATACTAACGATGCTGATAACGCTTAATCTTAACAAAATCTTGCAAGCATAAAAAATTGTAAATAAAGTGAGTTTAAATTTAAAACCTAACAAAATTCGAGATCAATTTCGGGAGTAAACCTGCTGAATCAATCGATATTTATTCGAACTTAACGTAATTCCTACCACACAATACCTGCTACTCGCTCACAAGCGAATGGTGGTCATTGACTTATATATGTGGTGGTTCAGAATGGAAGTCATTAGCTATCCGCCGCTAGATGGCGATGGACGTAGTACATATTTAATGTTTCTGTTCAGTATGTTTTATTTATGTATGCAATAAAAATATTTAAGAAATGAATTAAGTAATATAAATATTTAAGAAATATCTAAGAAATCCATTAAAAATAGTCTTCGGATAAAAATATTTTCGGATGTGCCACGAAACTGTTTCTCGATTTGAATTAGTTCGGGAGTAACCTAATAAATTGAAACAAAGTTGGGGCATCATAAGTACACGTCCCTAAATAATGACTACAACGGAACCCACCGAATCCGTTATAAGTAGGCCGTGGACCTCCTCATAATGTACTGACTCGGATGACTGGTGACTCAATTCGATAAAAACTAAGGTTAAGATCAATATTCAAGGCTTTTCAGCAGTGAATTTGATAGCCTCTAGTAATGTCAATGTAGCAAAACTGTTAAAGGATGAGATAGGCAGAAGACGACACTGGTCAATTAGATTCCAAGGTCTTTGTTAAGGAGTGGCCTTTTGATAGACTGTAATAAACTAATGAATGGATGAATTTGTTATATGGTTTGGTATGTAAAATCAGAAGTGTCAATTTTCTTCTTTTACAACCCATGGCTATCAACTGCTTGACCAAGGCTTTCTCTATACTGCCTAAATTACCTAATGAAATTTTGTTACCAAACTCTCCGACTTTGACTGGAAGTGCAACAATATAAAACTGCATTCGCAATTGCAAAGTAAACCATTTTCGAATCAACTTCATCGCGCACACAAAATTTCATCAAAATTAGTCCAGCCGTTTCGAGTTCAGTCATATACACAAGGACATATTATAGATAATATAATACAGTTAATGATGCCTCGAATATATTTTACTCTCAAAATGTACCTATTCATTACAGTCACTGGCGATGGATAAACAAAAATTACCTACGTCTTTATGTTATAGGCTACCCACGAAAAAATATAATATGTGAATATTATTAAAACTTGCAGTTAGATGGCATGAGTTTTAAATTAAAACGAATGTCAGTATCGTCGTGAAAAAGACTGATGTAAAATAACCTTCTTTCAATAACACAGTGATTAATAAAGTACATACATTAAGCTGTAGCAAATAATTTGTATTCGAAGTAAATACAGTTTTATTAACCCCGCTCATGCCTTGTGACACTTAAAAAACAAATGAGATTCCTTTGTTTTTAAATTTAAAAAAATAAAACAGAGACTATTGCGGAAACTTCAAGAGTTTCAGATAAGAGCAAATGTTAAAATAGTCTTGGAATAAACTGATGTACACATGGACATTTTTAGTGTTTAATAAAGTACTGTGATTAATACGGTACTCGTATACATACATTAAGCCACAGCAAATAATTTGCATACGTAAGTAAATATAGTTTTATATCTACGCTCATGTATTGTGACATAAACAAAAGAAATGAGATTCCTTTGTTTTCTTTTTTTTAACCTCAAGACAATTATTGTGGAAACGTGTTATATTAGACTTCAAGAGTAAAAATTATAACATTAATGCGAAAGTAAAACAATGTCGTGGAATAAATTTATGTAGGTATATGAACTTTTCTAAAGAATACAGTGATTTATAAAGTACATTAAGCTATAGCAAATATTATGTATATACGTAAGTAAATACCGTTCTACAACTATATACGCCCATGTATTGTGACAGATATAAAACAAATGAGATTCCTTTGTTCTAAACCGACTTAAAAAAGGAGTATTTTCTCAATTCGACTGTATTTTTATATATGTTAGTGTCCGTGTATTAGAAACCTTTTTTGGGTCTTTTTTGGGCGTTTTTGATGATTCTTTTTTATTTGAAAACTGGTCTTTTCATGTGGTCCCATATAAATTTGATCAAGATCTAATTAGGAGTTTTTTAATTATCCTTAATAATGCGTATTTAATTGACTTCGACTACACTAATGATGTTCTCATTTTATTTATATTGAAATCGGTTGTACAAAATTTTTAATTTTACCACTTGTTGTTATGAAAAATCTTAGAGACTTGTTGAAACTTGTGTTAGATTTCAAGAATTTTAAATTAAAGCGAATTTTAAAATTGTTGTGGAAAATTTATGTGGTAGAGTCAAGCTGCAGCTATATAATGGTTGTAGCGTGAATGGGTCGGCTCGACCGGGGGAGGACCACGCTGTCACAGAATACCAGCGTTAAATAGCAGCTTCATGCTGCTGTGTTTCGTATGGTGATTGTAGAGATCCGGAGACCCTTTTTTACTGGAAACGAGGCATTCCATTTTAGTCCTCACGTATTTTTTTATAGAATAAGGGTGACAAACGAGTACACCGTCCACCTGATGGTAAGTGGATGCTGTGGCCCATAGACATCTACATTTATGCTCGATGAAGAATCCAAACGCAGATGCGATGTCACCCCTCAGGACTAAGATGGAATGCCTCGTTTCCAGTAAAAAGGGTCTCCGGATCTCTACACTCACCATACGAAACACAACAGCATTAAGTTGCTATTTTACGCCGGTATTCTGTGAGCCCGTGGTCCTTCCCCAGTCGAGCCGACCCATACGTGCTACAGCCGGGTTTCCACCGGGTTCGGGTGACAATGAATCCGCATTTTGATTTTTAATCGAGGATAGATTTAGATGTCTATGTGTCACAGCATCTACTTACCATCAGGTATACGGTGTGCTCGTTTGTCAAACTTATACTGTAAAAAAAAATCTTATGAACATAAATCATTTCTTAAGAAGACAAGTTACAGTAAATAATTTATATCCAAACTAAATACATTATATGTCTACACTCATGTATGGTGAGTTGTGACAGACTGAGATTACTTTGTTATTAAATCAAAATTCTCGAAGAAACTAACTTTTTATTGGGTGAATAGCTTTACGTCTTCGTCTTTTTTAATAAATTCTTAAAAAGTTCCCTAAATAGTATTTATTATTAAATGATTTTCACATTTTATATTAATAAAATTAGCTAGCTAGTCTTTAGTACATCAAAACCCAGTCGGAACGCCTCCGCTGAAAATTAGACTCCATCAACTCCACTTTACATAATATACAATTATTAAACATATACATACATAATAAACAAATTAACAGCGTACTTTATTTGATTTTGTTCGGTACTAGTAAACATTTAATTTTTAGAAAATCTAGTTAACTAAAAGGCCCATAAAGTTATGTGGTGATGAGCTCATTTACTCTACAGTCTCACAGCACAATCCACAATGATGGTTACTAGTCAAAAACTATTTTTTTACGTTTATTTTATTTTCATCAACTGTGATGTGTACATAAACTATATCTTACACAAGCCTGCAGACATAAACAAGCACCATAAGCCTCAGCTCATAAAACAACCAATAAAAACATTTGAACAATAATTTTAATGCGCATTTGTTTTAATTTCCTTTTTCGCGCACGCTTTTATTAGATTATCTTAACAATACACTAAACATAGATAATATTTACTTTTGCGTTGTATTATCTACTGGCATAATTATTATATGAATATATATGTTCGAAATACTTACCTTAATTAGCCCACTTAAAATGGAAGAGGTTTTAATTTTTCTCTTTATTTATTTAGGTGCTTTTATAAAAGGATATGTCAGTCCCATTATATTTTAATCTTATTGACTGAGTGTCAATTTTTTTGAAATTAAAACCTTACTGATAAGAAAAGAAGTGATTCTCAATTTGACTGTATGTTCTTTTTTTTTTTGTAAGTATATTATGCGATATCTTCGTCTTAACGTTTTTTTTTGCACCGTTTTAACGTTTTTTTTAAATTAAAACAGGTTAATATAAACAACTCAGGAATCTCTTACAAATTTGAAGAAAAAATCCATATATCAACTTCAGAAGTCGGTGTTAAGACATATTTTATTATTTTTAGGTTTTTGAAGTATAAATAGTAAAAACCGACTTATACTACTTATTTAAATTTTATTTTGTAATATTATTATAATTCGTAGAAACATAATCACCTATAGCAAAAAGCTTAATTACAAATAAAAGGTTTACTCCGTTATGCGTCCGTGCCGTGAACAAATAACAGCAATTTAGTCGAGGAAAACTTTACCATGAATAACAAAAAGCTATGAGAATCTGAGGTAGGCAGTGCGATTATGTAATTTTGGTGGAAATCGTCTGCCGGTGGGAATACCTCTGAAACCGCATTTTGTTTTGCATTATGATAATATTTTGTAATCTAAAAAAATAAAAAGTCATTATTAGCTAATAATCGATACTGGTACACTTACGTAGTAAAATAATCTAATACAGTATGCACACTGTGCACATTGCGTTTTTTATCTAAAAAGGACCGACAAACCCCTGCACATGACACCTTGGGTTGTTCTGTTTATACACCCTAGGGTGCATAATTGGAAGCGCGTGTTTGTTTATCCACTCTAGACGGGGTGTATAATCGGAATTCACTTTTGATGTTGTTCCGCCTTTCAATCCCAAGTACAGTTCTACAGAAAATATATTCATGCTTTAACATATTATAGTTAAAGTTAAAGTTAAAGTTACAGCCTATATACGTCCCACTGCTGGGCTCAGGCCTCCCCTCATTTCTGGGAGGGTTTAGGGCAAGGAAGTGTCCGCCGCGCTGCCTAAATGCGTGTTGACGAGCTTCACATGTCTTCGAAATATTTTTTTTCTTATTCCTCAGACATGCAGGTTTCCTCACGATGTTTTCCTTTACCGCTGAGCACGTGGTAAATCAGCACTTAAAATTGCAATTAACAATTTCGTTGGTGCCGGCGGGGATCGAACCCGGGTTACTCGCGTTCTGTTATATTTCCAGCGAGCGTTAAGCACTGAGCTACCACGGCTCTTTAACATATTATAGATTAATTTTTAATAACCACAAACTTAAACAAAAATCATATATTACGTATTGCATTTGAACCAAATTAAACTTACTTGTTTTAGATAATAATAAGTAATTTATAAATTGCTAAGACATGCAGGAAGTCGATGAATGCAGGTGGCTCAGGACCGTGCTTTGTGGCATTACTTGGGGGAAACCTATGTTCAGCAGTGGACTTGTGAAGGGCTATAACGATGATAATGATGATGAAATTCTGCGATATGTCCAGGAAATCACTACAACACTAATTTCATTTCTTACGTACATTGCCACAAAGTACGGTATTGAACCTAGAGTGGTTACTACACTACACTCTACATCCATTTACTACCTGCGTGTTCCATCAGGTCGTTACTCCGTCTACTAGGAAATCGTCGGGTACTGCGTTCTGTACGAAGCTTCCACTCAAGAAACTTATTCTTCCCCATCGTTTGTCGATTCTTCGAGTTGACCGATCCATTACCGCTTCAGCTTACTGATCCGCTGGACTGTGTCAAGTTACTCTTGATTGTCTGCATGGATACATAATTATAACGAATTCAATAATATTTTACGACGACGATCGATATGTGACGTAAAGAAAATCATGCATAGATTAATACAAAAATTAATTGAGCCCCTAAATAATTAGAAATTCATATAAGATTACAGAAAAGTAAGAAATTAGTATTTTTAGCACATAATACCTATACTTCAGTGTAATCGGTCACTTTTATTTAAATTTTGGTCACTTTTTTATTATATGTAATACACTAATAGGTTCTTACGGTGGCTTCTCACTACATGTGTTATGGCGGCTTCTTACTGCGTGTGTTATCACGCGCCGCGCCACGCGCAGTGTGAAGGCTGAGCGTGGCGCGGCTTGGGCAGGCGTGGCGCGACGCGTGCTATCCGCTTAAAATCGGTACCTAACTTAAAAAGGCACGGCGTGGCGCGGTGCGGCGTGCCTTTTTAAGTTAGGTACCGATTTTAGGTGCGACAAGATTGAACTCGTTTATTTCGTCTTAACTCGTCCGACGTTGAGGTACTCTCATATCTATATAAATATGGAGTTGTCTAATGAAACGATTGCTGAATTTTTAATTTTAACGATGTCATCCACCAACGCCATTTCTTCTTCTTTTTGTTAATTTTATTAAGTAAATGATATCCACAAAATAAGACAAAAGCGGCTGAAGCAACAGCGATGCCTTCTTCTTCAGTGGCATTGCTCCACGGCTGGAGGTGGCAATTCGACACACACGATATCAGGTGCGCTGCGCTAAACACACTGAGTCAGTGGCTCGGAGTTTGGGCAAGCACGCGCCGCCCCGCGCCAGTTAAAACGGGTGGCGCGGGCTCGCGCGTGGCGCGTGCTTGCGCGTACAGATCAACACGGGCGGCGCGGCGCGTGATAACACACGCAGTGAGAAGCCGCCATTATGACGCGCCTGCACGCGCCACGCACAGTGTGAAGGGCATGGCGCGGCGCGGCGCGGACAGGCGTTGCACAGCGTGTTCTATCCGTTTATAGTCGGTAACTTAAAAGGCACGTAGGAAGTAGTTCAAGCGCGTTCTAATCCACCATTCGACTACGGTTTGAAACTTAACCTAAACTAATCTAACACAAGCATTTTAAGCTTACCACTAGTGGCCAAAAGGAATATTTAGTAATGATGATAGCATTGTTAGTACTTCATTAAAAAAATTACTTACCGTTCAGAGTACTTGGGCTACGACGTACGGATTCTGTGTTTGAACACTGGTTTTTAAGCGTCGTTGTAATTTATCAGTGTTTCCATGTTCTTGGCAATGAATCCTAGTTTATTTCTAGCCGTGTCACATAGCGTACATTATTTAAAATGTAATAGCGTTACACATATCATGCCCTTAACAAAATATGTTGGACAATTAAAAATAGAATTTGATCGCTAGGCTTGTTATTGTAATATGCGTAATGGTAGAAAACTAACAAAAACTTTAGCCATGTTTCGTTTTTGTCATTTGATTTTGCCATAAAAATGACGTCAATTCTGAATAACTACGGATAAACGATCTTTTATAAGGTCAATATAAAAAAGGCCACAGGCAGCAGCTACAAAATGGGACACGTCTACTACTATCACCAATGTAAAATACCTACCTATATATTTAGGAGAATTATGTTAGAGCCCCATGTTTTTCAATCGATTTCAAAAAAGAGGGGGTTATCCATTCGACTCTATTTTTTATGTGTTACCTTCGGACTTTTTCTACATGAGCCGATTTTGAAGATTCTTTTTTTTTAAAACTTGCACTCTAATAAATTTGATCAAGATCTGACCACTAGTTTTTGAGTTATCCTTAATATAGCGTATTTAATTGACTTCGAATACATCGATGGTGTTCTCAATTTATTTATAATAAAGTCGGTTGTACAAAATTTTTGACTTTTACCTTACCTTTTTTATTTTGCTACTACTTGTAGGATTGTACTTTTGTCGGACAATGTGCTACTTACATTAAGTTTTATTGTAATATCAAAAACAAAATAAGTATAGCTGCGAGGAATTACTACATAAAATTCACATAACTTAGTTATAGCAGCCATAACTGTTGACAGATCTTTTTAAACATCCGTAGGCAGCACTCAATAGAAGGAACGATGACGTGTTGTTTCCATATACATAATATCGTTTCTTAAAGTTCTCAATTATCAAACAGATACTACTTTTAGCGTTAGGTCTTACTGAAACACGCTTTGTGTTAAATTACAACAACACTTGTTTTTTGTTTCTGGAATGAAACGTCCATGAAATTAATTAACAATACTTAAATCAATGACGTATTATATATAGACATGTCATGAACGAACATCGCGGCGCTTAAAACGGGGAAAATACTAGAACTACTTATACGCATGAAGAAAGAGAAAGAAAATATGACACCATACGGCGGGATGCCTGTTGCTTGACTACTAGCTGCATGCGCCGGCCGCCATTAGACGGCGTCGTCGAATAAAATGAAATGAAAATAGGTAGTTTTGTGAACTTACGCATGAAATGACACATTTTTGTCTTTAACTTTTGGGGTATAATTTGTACATCGTCTGAAAACACACGACGGCATGTTTTCTTTATTTTTTGCACATGTTTACACATCACGCACACGGCGTGGCGCGGCGCGGCGTGCCTTTTTAAGTTAGGTACCGATTTTAGGCGCGACAAGATTGAACTCGTTTATTTCGTCTTAACTCCTCCGACGTTGAGGTACTCTCATATCTATATAAATATGGAGTTGTCTAATGAAACGATTGCTGCATTTTTAATTTTAACGATGTCATCCACCAACGCCATTTCTTCTTCTTTTTCTTAATTTTATTAAGTAAATGATATCCACAAAATAAGACAAAAGCGGCTGAAGCAACAGCGATGCCTTCTTCTTCAGTGGCATTGCTCCACGGCTGGAGGTGGCAATTCGACACACACGATATCAGGTGCGCTGCGCTAAACACACTGAGTCAGTGGCTCGGAGTTTGGGCAAGCACGCGCCGCCCCGCGCCAGTTAAAACGGGTGGCGCGGGCTCGCGCGTGGCGCGTGCTTGCGCGTACAGATCAACACGGGCGGCGCGGCGCGTGATAACACACGCAGTGAGAAGCCGCCATTATGACGCGCCTGCACGCGCCACGCACAGTGTGAAGGGCATGGCGCGGCGCGGCGCGGACAGGCGTTGCACAGCGTGTTCTATCCGTTTATAGTCTGTAACTTAAAAGGCACGTAAGCAGCAGTTGGATATATTTAGGCTGTAACTTTAATGGGTTCTTAGATTGATAACATTCACTCCGAGAATGGGTTACATTATGAAAATAAACTAACCAAAGAGTTTATTTAAGTCAATGATGTATAAACTTATAGATACGTTGTCCGCACTCTAAAATGGCAAGATGAAATGAAGCCAATTGGCCACATCGCACTTAGTCACGCACCAACCTGTCGCGTGACGCTACATTTGTTGTTAATTCATTATATCGTGATTCGTGTGTATAAACATGTGCAAAAAATAAAGAAAACATGCCGTCGTGTGTTTTCAGACGATGTACAAATTATACCCCAAAAGTTAAAGACAAAAATGTGTCATTTCATGCGTAAGTTCACAAAACTACCTATTTTCATTTCATTTTATTCGACGACGCCGTCTAATGGCGGCCGACGCATGCAGCTAGTAGTCAAGCAACAGGCATCCCGCCGTATGGTGTCATATTTTCTTTCTCTTTCTTCATGCGTATAAGTAGTTCTAGTATTTTCGCCGTTTTTAAGCGCCGCGATGTTCGTTCATGACGTGTCTATATATAATACGTCATTGATTTAAGTATTGTTAATTAATTTCATGGACGTTTCATTCCAGAAACAAAAAACAAGTGTTGTTGTAATTTAACACAAAGCGTGTTTCAGTAAGACCTAACGCTAAAAGTAGTATCTGTTTGATAATTGAGAATTTTAAGAAACGATATTATGTATATGGAAACAACACGTCATCGTTCCTTCTATTGAGTGCCGCCTACGGATGTTTAAAAAGATCTGTCTACAGTTATGGCTGCTATAACTAAGTTATGTGAATTTTATGTAGTAATTCCTCGCAGCTATACTTATTTTGTTTTTGATATTACAATAAAACTTAATGTAAGTAGCACATTGTCCGACAAAAGTACAATCCTACAAGTAGTAGCAAAATAAAAAAGGTAAGGTAAAAGTCAAATTTTGTACAACCGACTTTATTATAAATAAATTGAGAACACCATCGATGTATTCGAAGTTAATTAAATACGCTATATTAAGGATAACTCAAAAACTAGTGGTCAGATCTTGATCAAATTTATTAGAGTGCAAGCTTTAAAAAAAAAAGAATCTTCAAAATCGGCTCATGTAGAAAAAGTCCGAAGGTAACACATAAAAAATAGAGTCGAATGGATAACCCCCTCTTTTTTGAAGTCGGTTGAAAAACATGGGGCTCTAACATAATTTTCCTAAAGATATTAGGTAGGTATTTTACATTGGCGATAGTAGTAGACGTGTCCCATTTTGTAGCTGCTGCCTGTTGCCTTTTTTATATTGACCTTATAAAAGATCGTTTATCCGTAGTTATTCAGAATTGACGTCATTTTTATGGCAAAATCAAATGACAAAAACGAAACATGGCTAAAGTTTTTGTTAGTTTTCTGCCATTACGCATATTACAATAACAAGCCTAGCGATCAAATTCTATTTTTAATTGTCCAACATATTTTGTTAAGGGCGTGATATGTGTAACGCTATTACATTTTAAATAATGTACGCTATGTGACACGGCTAGAAATAAACTAGGATTCATTGCCAAGAACATGGAAACACTGATAAATTACAACGACGCTTAAAAACCAGTGTTCAAACACAGAATCCGTACGTCGTAGCCCAAGTACTCTGAACGGTAAGTAATTTTTTTAATGAAGTATTAGCAATGCTATCATCATTACTAAATATTCTTTTTGGCCACCAGTGGTAAGCTTAAAATGCTTGTGTTAGATTAGTTTAGGTTAAGTTTCAAACAGTAGTCGAATGGTGGATTAGAACGCGCTTGAACTACTTCACTTACGCTTAAAATTTATGTTAGTACTTCAAACATTGTGAAAGCACAGATCGTATACTAAATTGTTAATAATTAATGTAAACACACACAGACACACACACAAACACGCGCGTGTACGCGCACTCATACCATATCAAGTTATTTAAAATAAGAATTCCTTAGATAAATATGATAGCAAGTTGTGATTACCTTTAAGAGATTGTACATTCAGAAATAACCGTACATTTGTGTACCGTAACACCGTAAATTTTAATTAACGATGTAATAATGTATCAATCGTTGGTAATCCTAATAAAGACAAAAAAATTGGCCAAAAGCCATATAGTCGTTAACTTAGTCATATGGTCAGCAAAGGACTATATTTTTAACCCCCGACGCAAACATAGGGGTGTTAATGTTTATCGTGTGCGTCTGTGTACTTGTGTATATGTCTGTCTGTGGCATCGTAGCTCCCAAACCACAGAAATCTAAATAATTCATTTAGATTTCTCTTTACCAAACGGATGAGCTGATTTAGATTTAGTTTTTTTTTGTTCAAAGGGCGACTTGATCGAGAGTGTTCTTAGATATGATTGAAGAAAATCTTCTCAGTCGTTTGAACATCATCAGCTTTTTGTGTCGGTAGTTTTTAAAATTTTGAATTCAATCCCGAGCACCATGTGTAAAAGGACGCAGTGCACGGGATCCCTCAGTTTTGAGTGAACTGTGCCAAAGAACCGGCAGAATAACAGTACCACGGCAATGTCGCCGTAAGGTAATACTGAATCTATGGAGTGTAGAGGTAAGGAGTACAGACTCTGTATAAAAAAGTGTCCGTAGGAAAGCGCTAAGTAAGGGTGGCGCCACTGTAGCTACAGTCTAAATTTTAAAGAACTTTTATAACTTTTTGTACTGCACAGACTTTCACAATAATTTTTTTTACAATAATTATTTTATTGCTTTCAAAATTTTCATTTTCAAAATCACTCAATGTATTTTACAGCGATTTAACATACTCCGTAGCTACTCGAGTGCTGTTTTTAAACTATTATTTACTGCTTACAGATGGACACTTTTTCAACTATTCTCCTATGGGAGTTGGTACTCCTTACTTCTACACTCCATAACTGAGTCGCATCTACGAAAGATGCAGTCCAATAATAATTATAATTTTGCTGTCTCTGCATTCAATTTTATGTTCTGTATCTATGAATAAATATTACTTTCTCTCTTTCTATATTATATACATCCCGACGTGTACCTATCTAAGTACTTTCGCTTCTTCTTCAGCCCATTAAAGTCTGGACATGGGGTTCTCCCGTTGTTAAGAGGATTTGCTTGACAGAGATTGATTACAGGATTAACATTCGCAATACCTGACATCCCTCACATTTGACGTTGTGCTGCTGCCCTTCGCTGAGATATTGCTAATGATGATGATTAGATTGTTAGACCGCCATCAATGGGAAGCCATAAGATTTTTGTGGCAATTTACATAGTAGTTTCCGAACCGATACGACTGAGGGACCTTCAAGAAAATAGCCTATTCTTTTTTAAAAGGCCGGCAACGCATCTGCAATTCCTTTGGTGTTATAGTCGAACTTTTTCAGGCGGTAACCACTTATCAGGTAAGCCGCGTGCTTTTTGCCCCCTCTTTCATTATGAGTCGAAACGGGGTGAAGGATTCTACCACCACATGCCATGTATAAAAATGTACTTGACATTTTTATTATTTTAATGGATTTTTAAATATTCCCAACACCCAAACTCGTCTGAATTTCGTATCGCAAGAAGAAAGAACAGGAAAATGACATTTAAGATAAAACAAAAAGGTATTTCCTTTTTACATTTTGCGTCATATTGTGAGTTCCCGAAGTAAACGCATCGTTTAGTATTCACACAGCGTATTTGTAAGCATGATGGGATCAACGCACTGGAAATAATTATCTTAATATATATAAATTACGTGTCACGTTGTTTGTCCGCGATGGACTCCTACTCCTAACCTACTGAACCGATTTTAATCAAATTTGCACACCATGTGCAGTTTGGTCCAACTTGAGAGATAGGATAGTTTTTTGCCCGTGAGTGGCCACAATTTTTTTGCCAATTTAAAGATTTTTAATAGGCATGGATTTTTAATTAGGCTGGATTTTTAATATGACAAAGGGTCGTTGAAAAGGGCAGAACAACGTCAGCCCGGCAAGCTAGTATAGTAATATAATTTCGTGAATAACTTAATCTAGAACCGTAACAGTTTAATCTATACAAATAAATAAAATTTAAGCGTCTGTTTGTAGTGTCAAAATAACAGCTTTTTACTAAATGTATGAAAGTATATACGGTACAAATAACTAAAAAAACACAAAACAAGTTTTAAAATTTCCTGTCTGTTTGTTCCGGCTAACCTTTGAAACTGCTGGACTGATTTTGGCGGCACCTTCACTGGCAGATAGCTAACGTTATAAGAAGTAACCAGGCTACTTTATTTTAGAAAAAGAATTAGCGCTCCGCGCAAAGAAAACTTAAACCCATGAAATTATGAATAAAATCCCATACAAATAGGGAAGTATAATAATAATAAATTACTAAAAATTATTCTATGCGAACGAAGTCGCGGGCACAGCTGTGCAATAAGCGCTTATAAATTGTATAGCCTATCCATTCCATTATAGAATAATTCATCCACTACAGTAATTGTCCACTGCTAAACGTTGCCCTCCTATATAACTATAACTATAGCTCTCAGGGGGGATTGTGCCATAGTTGCCACGCATTGCAGGCGGATTGACAACCGCAGTTTTTTATTATTTTAATTTGTTATTAGAATGATGCTGCAGCCCCTCTCCTGTTTCAGTTTTCCTCCGTGTCCTTTTACGACAGCCACGGTACGATATGGAGTAGTGGATATTCTCACACCGCCACTATACGGTAGTGATTTTTAAAGTCGATAAAATAAACTTGTTAATTGCAATTTTATGTTTTTTTTTTTAGTTATTTTGGTAAGTCGCTACGTGCCGCCAACTTCAAATAAAAAAGTTATAAGCATTATATACAAAATGAAGATAAGGTTTATACAGAGAAAGCGGACTTATTTGCTTCTCTCTTTTGCTTGCAATTCGCGTCTGGATAGTAGCAACAGCGTACCACCTCAATTACCTCACTGTGGTACCTACCTCTATGTCAGAAGTTCGTAGCACCAACAAGGAGGTTCTTAAAACTTTGCGAAGTCTAGACGTGAACAAAGCTAGTGGACTTGAAGGTATACCAGCTATAGTTCTAAAGGACTGTGCAACTGAGTTGTCTCCTGTGTTGACACACTTGTTCCGGCTCTCATTCAGGATAGGTATAGTTCCCAAATCATGGAAGTTAGCCAATGTGTAACCTGTGCCTAAAAAGAGCAACCGCGCTCACCCTGTCAACTATTGGTTAATTTCAATTACCTTCATATGGAGCGTATATTGAGCGCCCACCTCATGGCATACCTAGAGCCGAATGATTTCGCCAATACGGGTTTCGCCGAAATCGATCAAATGGGCACCTTCTAGCGTATGTCGCTCACAAGTTACAGCATATAGGGGTGAAGCCCTTGAGAACAGTGGGGAAGCACTTTCTATTTCAATTGATGCCGCAAAAGCACTGTGACAACGTTTGGCATGCTAGCCTTTTGAGGAAGCTTCCAGCGTACGGCTTATCCCCAAACCTCATTGACTGGGTGAAGGACTTGGTTAGCCAATGTGCAACCATGATTAAGGTTTGAATGACGTTCCCTTATGTTGCAGAAATCCACACGCCCAAGGGGAAGATAATTTGGGCGTGGATTCTCAGTAAAAGATTCTCCAGAATTATTGATAATGGTCCCTCTTGGGGTAGATTTTCATTGAACCTCGCTTTCATGTTTTTCCCCTGAACTATATTGTAATTTATAACATAGCTTATTTGTAAAATACGTAGTTATATATCTGCAACCTGGTGCTAAATGGGCCAAAGTACGTTTTTATCCAACAGTACAGTACTGTACAGAAACACATATTTTATTTTATTAAACAGTATGGAAGTACATATTACAATAGCTTTTTTTTACATATATCTTTTGAACGACTATCAATAAACATACGCCATTTTAGCACAAAAAATTTCATATTTTCGATCATATGGCTTTGAAATCTCATTTCTTAAAAAACGTACTTTGGCCCTTTTAGCACCAGGTCACAGATATAATTTATCATTTAAAGCCACCAGAGGGGCGCCGATGTGGTGTTAGCCTAGGGAGTTGTGGACGTTTAATCCGCCTTTCGTGTTTTTGAATTTTTTTAAACATCTATATTCCGTACATGACATTAATTTTCCTTCATAAGTAAAAATACAAATCTATTATAATAATATCTACCTATATAAACTCTTCGTATCTTACTTTTCCTTATATATTTTCCCTTAAGTATTTATTAGTATTTTTAATATTTTAGCGATGATTATAAGATCCATTAAAAGATCTGTCACGAGTATAAGCTACAAGGAAACCTGTGACATTACCATTCCATACAGCAACTATGAAAAATTGATGGGTGACTCTAAGATAGGAAATAGATAATAATCTTTTAAATGCTTTTGATTATGAAATGAACAGTATTTTCCTTGTAATGATTAAGAAACAGAAGTTATAAAAAAATAAAATGCTACTTCAAAGAGAATTAAAGTCTTTTTAATTCACCATCTTAGCACCGACTTTAGAAGCCATTTAATTCCGAGATATTTATTTAAATTCTTTGTTTATTAAAAGTAAATTTTTTACCCTTTTGAAAATATAACAATTTCAAATACTTATATCTAATCAGTGACATTAAGAGGGTGAAAATTTTCTATTTTCACCCTTAGGGGTAGAATTTTTTTCTCCAAATTTACATCAAACTATCCCTGAAGAACAAACCTATTTATTAATAAGAGATTTGTAAAAATCGATTCACAATTGACGAAAGTATGGCGTAACATACATACAAAAACATACATACAAAAAACATACATACAAAAACAAATATTCGCATTACAAACTACTCCTTTTTATGAAGTGTAGTGTATTAAACTTTTTTATAGGTTATTACAAATCCGCTTTACATTGTACTAAAAATTCGGAACGACTGATCAGTCAATTCACAAAATTACGTAAACATCCGAAAAGGAAAAGGCTTGTATCCAAAATATGACTGTTGGAAAAACTAGAATAAAAAGCAATGTTACATTCTTTCACGTATTATACGTTACTTGCGATAAAAAACTTCAAATCGGGTTAGTTTTAAATCGCCAGCCTACAACAACGCTGTAACAGCGGTACAAGTAACTAGTAGCTAGTTTTCATTTGACGCGGAAACAAGTGCGGTCGGACGAAATGCCGTTTTTCCCGCCGATTATTAAACGGATATTAAAAAACGTTATCAGCGATCCTGAATTTATGTTGTTTTCTTTTTATTACAATAGAATTGTTTAAACGTTGTATCAGTGAAGACTTAGTGTGTGTGTTTATTTAGTGTGTGTTAAAAACAAACCGAAAGTTATTTATTAAAGCTTGTCTAACGCGCCGCAGAAAAACTTTTACGATGATAAAGGTTGTATATTTTTCTAACAAAAATTTATAATAAGGTTTATTAATATCTAAATAAAAATAGCAGTACATGTATGCTTTTTTGTAGACTCAAAGTAAAATATGACGAAATTTAAAAACAGAAAATGAAAAACTGAACACTAGCGAGCGCGTTTTGCTGCTTATTTTCAGGGTTTACTAAAAAAAGGTGTTGCAATTCAGCATTAAAAATGGCGAGGCAATGGACTTGTAAAATGCTGTAATGATAATGATGGTGATAAAAATGAGTTGAAATATACAATATCAAATCGTAGTTGCTCTAATTACGGCAATTAAAAGTATTAGTAATTAATAACACACACACATATATATATATATATATATATATATATATATATATATATATATATATATCAATAAAAGTAATAAAAAAACTATATAAAATTATTATACTTTTACCCTCGGTTTAAAAAAGTATTTTTTTATATTAAGTTAGCAGAATCTCGTATTCTAGACAAACTTTGAAGTAATAAGTGGAATTGATAGCCCATAAATGAAACAAAAATTGTTTCTATGCGTAGAATTTTTGGAAACGTTTTTAAATTATTTATATACAAATCACTTTGATTTGTACATACTTAATTGCTATGAAGTAATTTTATCGAGTGTAATTTCTACAAACTCTATGTAAGTACAGACTTAATTTTATTTTATTTCATGACATGGAAGCCATTTACCAACCTTGAAATTAAAAATGACACAATATGTGTCAAAACGTGGGCTAATGTGAGGTATTAAGCACTAATTACATAAAGGAGTAAAGTGTAAATATTATCCCAACTACCTACTTCTAATTTTTTTAAGTTTTTTATATTATCTGTTACGTTTTGTTACTTAATTTTCACCTACGATTTTCACTTAATATTTTTTTAACTTACGTATTAACATTTGTACAATAAAAGATAAACAGAACACTACAGGACGCAATATAGGTAGGTATGGAAGTAGATAAATTTCAAATTGATTTCAAGTGATACTGAATTCATGCTTAACTTATTACAAAAATTCATTCATTCAATTTTTTATTTTGTTTTACGTTATATAATATTTATATAATATCCGATGGTATAAAGTAAAGGTTTTCTTCAGACCGCCGATTCGTAACTTTGATAATGGTCAATCGATAGCAAAATAGAAAAATGTTTTTGAACTAGGTAGGTATATTCCAAAGCAAAGCATAGTTAGTGAGTATGATAAAAGATGATTAGTAATTGGGATATAATGTTATAATTGTGTGTATTAACGTAGATATATATGTACACATACGAGTATATACGTGCACGTATATATCTACGTATGTAAAAGTTGCAGCCTATATATGTCCCACAGTCCCACTCCTGGGCACAGGCCTCCCCTCATTTCTGAGAGGGTTTTAGAGCAAGGAATTGTCCGCCGCGCTGTCCCAATGCGTGTAGGTGAAATTCACATGTCTTCGGAATATTTTTTTTGCTTATTTCTCAGACATGCAGATTTCCTCACGACGTTTTCCTTCACCGCAGAACACGCGGAAAATCAGCACTTAAAATTGCAATTAACACTTTCATTGGTGCCGGCGAGTATCGAACCCGGTTTGCTCGCGTACTGTGAAATTTACAGCGAGCACTAACCATCTGAGCTACCACGGCCCCGTATGTATGTGACTAGATTATTATTTTTGTATATTATGGTGTGTTTTAGTAGATATAATTTTATTTTTATATAGTGCAAATTGTCAATAAGTGTAATTAACAATATGTCGATAAAATTCTGTTTAAAGTTATATTTAAAAATATTTCTTTCAGACATTTCATATTTTTTTTGGTTTTGTAGTTTAATTTCAAAAGAGCGGAAACTGGATAGTTTGACATAAATTTTACATACATATTTTTATATTTATATTTGACTTACAACGAATATTCGGCCAGTATTCGGTATTCGGCCTATTCGGCTACTTTTATCCTATTCGGTCGAATAGCGAATACTTAAATAAAATGTTTTTCTTTTGTGTCGTAAATAAAAAATATCGCAACGAATCATCGAATACAAATATTAATTTATTTTATAATAATATATTTTATTGTAATCATTAAGGTGCATTTGCATTATCAACTTCTGTATTATAAAATAATATTTACAAAGTGACAATAATGTGACATAATGAGTAAAGAAATCCTCACAGTGTGAAAATACCGCATACTTTCACTCGATATAGCAAGTAGTAATTTTTTTTTATTATAGTCACCGGCCTTTAAGGCGCACTCGTCTTATTAAATTTAAATTAAGTTGAATAGTACGCAAGCAACCAGAGTTCTATCTCCGCACTTTTTGTTTCTAGAAACTTTCGTAAAAGTTACCACGTGTCCGGCGGTAACACGATGACATGATGAAAAACTTGCACATCTAAGTTATAAAAATGTAAGGTCAGCGTTGCTGTTCTCTTATAGCTACCGTAGCAATCCAATTTTTTTTTTGTTTAAAAGTGTTGAAATATCAATTACGATTGTCACATGTGTATCTGTTACATAATTTTGACTTCTACGTTTTGATATAGTCAATGGCGTGATGCACCATATTATCTCTTACCTTAATAATAAATTACAAAATATGTAAATAGTTTAAAATTTCTGCGTCTCGTGTTCGAAGTGTCATTGCTATTAAATATTATATGCAAAATAAACTCGGTCAAAGTAACTGGAAAAGTAATTTTAGAATTTTTTTTGCTAATAAATTAGCCGAATAATTTATCATTTTGCTTTTACAAATTGCCTTTACAAATTTTTTAAAATTAACTTTAACTTAAAGTTCTTGATTTAGTAGGACTTTTGTTTGTAGTTTTTAAAAACAACAAAATTGTAATAGACTTCGATTGGCTGTTTTCATTTCAAGTGTTCCATTAAATACGTCATTGGTAAATTTTACCAAGACGCCACAAAAAAAGAAGTTTACAACTGGTTCAATTACTTTAAGGAGATCGTAGCAATATGGGACAATAGTGACGTTCAGCGTGATTCATCGGCTATACCTGAGGGAGTCAGTACTAACGTTTGTTAGAAGCTAATAAGAGAGTAACTCTCAACAATTTTGACTCTTACTAAGGCCAAATTTAATCATTAGTAAGAGTCAAATATTAAAAAAATATACATGAATATTTAGCCGTCCATAATTTAGATTCAATGGAGATGAATGCAGGTTTTTTTTTCAAGATTAGTGATAAGATGTATGTTGGCATATTGGGTTTTGTGTACCTTTAAACCGCTGAATATATTTGACTACGGTAGGTAAAAAATCTTTTTATTTATTGAAAGAAAGTTAAGTTGTAGGCTTACGTCCCACAGGACTCATTTTCGTTTATTAATTGTTTTATTTTGTTCTAAAAATGCAGCTATATCCAATAAAACAGTATGATGATATATGCAATAAGCGTTTTCATATATTTATTTTATAAAAATTGTTTCGACCTTTCAGGCAACTGGAGAAGTGTAGAATAGAAAATTTTAAATATTATGCGAATTTATAAATTTAGCAGTCTTTAACAAGAAATAATTACATTTGTTCTTTTTTGTTTATATAGCCATTTTCATGCATAGGTTTTAGCGTAGCATAAATATCTAGGTTAGTGTTTTCAAGTACCTACTTAGGTAATTGTGCATAATTTTTACATACTAGAGTCAACATTTAATGTTAATTACAAGTGACATTCTGCACCTGCACTTATAATTAAAACTTCTATAGTGTAGGTGAGTTTATATTGCCGATTCAGATCCGTGATGATTTTTACCCGGCCCGTGGCAAATTTGTCGGATGGGGCCCACTCCCACTCAATATAAAGAAGCTCAACCACCGTTAATTTTTTGTAATAATAAATCTATACGTAAAGTAGGCTCAAATACGCTATTATAATTAGTTGACTTTTTAGTAACTTTTAATTTATACCTTCTGTGTACTAAATATCGGGAATTTGTCAATAAAACAAAAAATACAAATTATTCATCTAAATTTATTTTATCGCCTTCAAAGTAGGCCCCATCGCTTGCAATACAACATCTCCAACGCTTCACCCAGTATTCCATACATTTTTCATAGGCTATTTGCGGTATGGCCTTTAGCTCATTCAGCGAATTTTTGTTATGGCTTCTATCGACCCAAAACATTTTCCTCGAAGTGGTAATTTTAACTTGGGAAATAAAAAAAGTCAGACGGAGCCATATCAGGTGAATACGGTGCTTGGTCGAGAACTTTTGTTGAATTTTTCGCTAAAAACTCTTTCACTATAATGGCTGTGTGTGATGGTGCATTATCATGGTGCAGCATCCATGAGTTGTGTTGCCACAAATGTGGACGTTTTCGGCGGATACTCTCACGCAAACGCTTCATGACGCCTAAATAATATTCTTTATTCACTGTTTCTCCCTTTGGAAGGAATTCGGAGTGAACCACACCACGGTAGTCAAAAAAAAACTGTCAGCATCACCTTGATTTTGGAGCGACTTTGCCGCGGTTTTTTGGGTTTCGGCTCGTTTTCGAGACGCCATTCTGAAGACTGTTGGCTTGTTTGCATGTCGTACTCATAAACCCATGTCTCGTCGCCAGTTATTATACGTTTCATAAAGGTCGGATCCGTAGAAGCTCGGGAAACCATGTCTTCAGCGACATGCCTTCGCTGCGCTCTTTGAACAAAATTGAGCTCTTTTGGAACTAGTCGAGCGGCGACGCGTTTCATGCCCAAAATGTCAATGAGAATGTTGTGGACGGACTTAAAAGATATGTTCACCTCACTAGCCAACTCTCTCGGACTCATACGTCGATTTTCGAGCACTAGCTTCTTGATTTTGTCGATGTTTTCTTCGGTCGTAGCGGTTGAAGGTCTACCAGAACGAGGCAAGTCTACTACTACTTCTCGGCCTTCTTTAAAAGCCTTATACCATTCATAAGCCCTTGGTTTCGATATACACGATTCGCCGTAGGTATTTCGCAACATTTTAGTGATTCACCACATGAAATATCATTCGAAACACAAAATTTAAGGCACACTCTTTGTTCAACAATATTTTCCATTGTAAAAGTCGCCGAGAACTCAAAACTGTGACCAACAAAAAGTGTAGTTTAAAACAAATTAAATGACAGATCCCGCTCAAACTTTGCGCGCTGAATCAGTACAGTGCTACCAACATGCAGTAAAAAAATTAGAACGACCTCTTTTACGCGGGTCTTTTTATTGACATATTCCCGATACTTTTTACACAGAGTAGTAGAGCGAACTGGACTGAATTTTTTGTATTTAACCAATATTTTTTGAAATGGCAGCTTAATGTCATTGACGGATGGAATATTTTATTCTTAAGTTGTATGAATAATTTGTAAGATTTTGTGATTATTAAAAGAACAACGAACATAAGTAGTTTTAGTGGCCATAATTGTCATAATATTGATTGGTGATTTTAAAATGCGCAATGAGAATTATTACTATCTCACTTTAAATATTATTATAGGTAATTGCAATCGCTGAATTTAGTCTTTACTAGCGACGATCATCCTCATTATCATCACTACAGCCCTTCACAAGTCCACTGCTGAACATAAACCTATCCGAAGGAATGCCATAAAGCACGATCCTGAGCCACCTGCATCCATCGATTTACTGCATGTCTTAACGGGTTGTCACTCCGGCTAGTGAGAGGCCGACCTATACTTCGCCTGCCGGTGCAAGACTGCCACACGAGAACCTTTCATTCCTATCGGTTGTCGATTCTTCAAGTCACATGTTCGGCCAATTGCCACTCCAGCTTATTAATCCGTTGAGCTAGGTCGGTTACTCTAGATTTACTGCAGATATCCTTATTTCTAATTTTATCTCGCACAGAAACCGAAAGCATAGCCCTCTTCATAGCTCGCTGAGCAACCTTGAGTTTCCTCATACGACCAGCAGTGAAGGATTATGTATGTTATTAGACGGGAAATGAAGCTGCAGTTTTCAGCAGATTTAACATCATAAATATAACTGAACAGATAGATCTCCAAACGCATGCGGCGGGACGGAACTTACGCAACGTGAATACAGCTCGTATTGAAGAAGCAATCTAGCGTAACCAGGGCTCCAAAGTCTTTGCCAGAAATCTGTCTGCCAGACAGAGCCAATCGTCGAAGCTGAGTTTCCGGGACACTTGAAATTTTGAATGCGATTGAGAAGTTCTATGGGCAGTCACTACACATCATCGTTGGAGCCACACACAAGTGTGAGTAACGATCCAAGAGCAATTCTTATCCCACACTATTCCGATGATAGGCGTGGATCAGAAGTGCGGTGGTCTCGTGCTTTAAGAAAGGAGACAACGCTCCCTTGAGGAATAACAGACCGATTTTCCTTCTGAGCTCCGTCTACGTGCTGTTTTCAAGAGTCATTACAGATGGTTACGCACGCTGAGTCGACAACTACCATCGTCCCAAACAAGCCGATTTATGAAAAGGCTTTAGCACCATAGATCACATTCATATCCTTCGGCAGGTTGTACAGAAGACGGAAAAGTACAATCTTCCGCTTTATCTTGCGTATGTGGAGCGGTACCCAGTTGACTGTCAGTATATCGCAGTGTTGAAGTGTTTTACCGTAGGGCTACGATGACTATTCGAGTACAGAACCAGAGTTCGAAACCCATCCAACTGCAGAGAGGTGTAACACAGGGTGACGTAATATCGAAAAAACTCTTCACTGCTGCATTGGAAGACGTTTTCAAGCAACTGCACTATAAAGGACACGGTATTAACATCAGTGGCGAATACATCACTCTTTTTCAATTTGCCGACAACATAGTTCTTGTTATGGCAGAATCGCTGGAGAACCTAAGCACTACGCTCAATGTCCTCAATAGTACCTCTCAACGGATAGGTCTTAAGATGAACATGAACAAAACAAAGATCATGTGTAACGTCCACGTCACACCTATGCCGGTAGTTGTTAGAGTAAATATGTGTTTACCTGGGACGAATAGTACGACTAGGTAAGTCAAACTTCGACTAAAAGGTCAATCGCCGGATTAAACTCGGCTGGGCATCATTCGGGAGATTACGACACATCTTCTCGTCAGGTATACTTAACCAAACTTGAAAACGCAATTGTACAATCAGTGCGTGTTGTCTGTGATAAGTTATGCATGCTATAAATCTGAGACGTGGTCTTTCACTGCTGGCCGTATTGGGAAGCTCAAGGGCGCGCAGCAAGCTATGGAGAGGGCTATGGGGTTTCTCTGCCTTATAAACAGAGAAATGTAATATCCGCATTAGAACCAGATTAATACACGACAATTCCCGACGGATTAGTAAACTAGGGTGGTAATGGGCTGGCAATATAACTGGCGAAGAACCGAAAACCGATGGGGAAGCAAGGTTTTCGAGTGGCAGCCTCGTACCGGTAGGCTAAGTATGGGGCGGCCCTTAAATAGTTTTTCTTATACTTACTGTAAATAAAGCGGGGATTCCCCAAGAGCCCGAGGCGTAACAGAAATCTTTCTGTAAAAACTATGAACTAACAAGAAAAATTCATTTTTTCAGCTACGGCGCAGATATATTTAACATCTTTACATCGCTGCGTTTTAAGCTGGCAAGATTTTCATTACCTATCGGATATGTTCCAAAACCGACTGAGTGATATCTTTTCTAACAAATGCATCGACATATTGATATTTGTTTTTATTTTTATTTTTTATTAAAGATTTATATATTCTTAGATAATTAAAGATAAAACGAATACATTTTACTTGTACTTGTACTTGCGCATACACTCCGGCACCATAAGCCTGTCCTGCGCAGATGGATAGTCTCCTGAGACTCTCCGCCGTGCCCGGAATTCGGTCTGAAGGACATTATGTATATTACGCGATATCTTCTACAATTGTGAATCGACAACCGATTTTGTTGATATTTACTTGTAATTCAAAGGTTATCCCACATAAAATACTATAATACACAATAGAATGGCTGTCAACCTTATTTTGTACGAGGATCGGTGTCGCCGGGAGCACACATACAATCAATTACGTCGTATTATCACTACTACGAACCTGATTAGCTGTATTGACAGACTTAATGTTTTTGACACATCAATATTTCTTTATTTTTGTTTCTAATATTTACAAAATGTAAATAGTTTCGACGTAATGGTAGTAGAATATGTCTCCTTTATTTAAATTCCATTTCCCGCTGTTTTTTCGACACGTAATTATTGCCGATTTGCCATTTTTAAAATAATTTGCCTGTTTTTCCGACACGTAATTATTGCCGATTTGCCATTTTTAAAATAATTTGCATGCACCGACGCTTGACACGAAAATTGAAAACGATTGATTGTGTTGACATTTATAGGTGTGAATTGACATGTTAGTGTCTACACGGGCTCCGCCCACTCCCCCGTTCTACTATGTATGTGTTATAGTATTCTATGTTATCCCATATAAATGAGTAGAAATATTTCAACCAAAGGGTAGCAAACTAGGGGACAAATTTTTTAGTGTAACTATTTAAACACCATGCAAATTGAATACAATTGTTTCTTAGTCGAGTGAAAATAGTAAAAGATAAACTTTCAGTAAAAGTGAAAGCCGACTTCAAAGTACTACGAGTTAAATATAATAATTTCACATTCTGAAGTCGAGACTTGAGTTAGAATGTGAAATTATTTATTCTTTTTAATTCTTTGAAGTCACCTTTTGCTTTTTTATTAAAGGTTAATATTTTTACAATTGCATTTGAGTTATGTAAAAAGTGTATGTAAAAAGTTGACAATCATTTGGTAATATAGTCAACATTTTTACTCTGGCAGAGAGTATCCTGTTAACATGTATATTAAAATTTTCTGCGCTTGTATAACGTAGCATGAATAAATCGTATTGTTTTTATTTCTCTATACGAACGTTTCCACCATTATACGTATCTATAAGTAATAAACTGTGACTCCGACGTAGTACGGGTATGTGACACATAAGTAAAATGAAATACTTTTTAAGAGCTGTCAAAAC
Organism: Parnassius smintheus behrii; assembly: GCA_036936625.1. NCBI lineage: Eukaryota > Metazoa > Arthropoda > Insecta > Lepidoptera > Papilionidae > Parnassius > Parnassius smintheus. The sequence goes on along the minus strand of JAUPFT010000017.1, from coordinate 20,070,462 downwards.
AAACATTCCTAAAATATAATGACGTAAATTATTGACGTTGTTATTTTAATAGTCAAAAATCATCTTATTTATATTATATTATGGGTATTACTGTTACCGTTACAGTCTGAACATAGGCCTCCCCTAGAGATTGCCTCATAGGGGGATCTTTGTCATTATTGCCACTCTTGGCAAGGGGGTTGGAGTCCGCAGTTTTTTAATTATAGTCGTTATTAGGAAACTTTTGCTGCCCGTTTCTTAATTTGTTCCCCTCCGTCGCCTCTTGCGACACCTACGGGAAGATATGGGGTGGTGGATATTCTTACACGGTAACAATTATATTGTAACAAATATTTTCTTGAATAAAAAAATCTAATTTAACTTAAAATGCAAAACCGGCCATTTAAGATAAGTACTACTAAAAGTAGCAAATTTTAATCTTATCATGTAAGTAGTAATTCAATAATGATGGTATCAAATACCCAATTATAACATCGAATAGGTATGGATAGATGGTATGCTCGCAATGTTTCTCTCCCTTTTCATCACCTGTCTGCGTGTAATACTGTGATTATCACCTGCCAACAATTCTTTTCTGCCTACAGCAGTATGATTTGGAATTTAATTTCCAAGAGTAAAAAAATTGGCAATGCAAGTGTATTACTTGAAAACAAAGAAGCCGACAGTAGTAATTCTAATATTAACTAATTGAATGACACCTTCCCGCACCATAATTATTATGTTTTGCGAGACGTCTGGTACAATGATCGTCATGCCGTCTACCTAGTGTGGCAATTAATCTACTATAGCTTTTGAAATCCAGTTTATCAATAGTAGCAGATGTTTATCGTGACGAACTTTGAACGTGTAGTCTTTACGTGGTAGCCATGCTGCAACTATATTATGGTCGTAGCACGAATGGGTCGACTCGACTTGGATGGAACCACTGCGTGTTACATGCTGCAGTACTTCGTATGGTAAGTGTATAGAAGCGGAGACCCTTAATACTGGAAACGTAACTTTTGATCTTAGTCCTTAGGGGTGACAACGCATCTGCGTTTTGATTCTTAATCGAGGATAAATGTAGATGTCTATGTGCCACAGCTACTTACCATCAGGTGGACTGTGTGTACGTTTGTTACCCTTATTCTATAAAAAGCGCATGCAACGCTTTCGCCACGCTTGGATATTATAACCAACATACCAAATTTTAATAATGTACGTGAAATCTGTAAGAAAAAAAAATCGATTCGGACTGCACCGAATCAATCATTGATTTTATTTAAAGATTCCGGTGCTCGGTTTCTTGAGTATGTAACACTAAAATAATCACTAGTTCATCGATATTGATGACGTTGTGCAACATGGGCTTAAATATACAATAATTAAAAAATTGCGTGTTGCGCTAGCATGACACTTATTTTACCCTTTGGAGTTATGGAATTACACTGCATTTATACATTATTAGCGGGTGAACAAAAACGCGCTGAATACGCTTGATGACAGTTTATTTAACGAAGCACTTATGTACCGTCACACAACGGTGCACGATTGAATTGTCCAGAACGACTTGTGAACGCATATTAGAAGTAGAATTTATAATGACTGTTTTTCTTTATTACTCTTGTGGGTACAATACATCGTGTATTTTAAATCATGGCTTACTTCTTCAACTTTATTTGATGCGTAGAACTAAAACAAAAAAAAACTTGCAGATCTGTTTATAATTTTTCGTTCGCTAGCACAATATTTGGTTAATCCATACTTCCATACTATTATTATAAATGCGAAAGTGTGTTTGCTTGTTTGTTTGTTTGTTTGTGTGTCTTTCTTTCACGTCGCAACAGAGCGTCGGCATGGCATGATTTTTTGTATGGGGATAGTTCGGTGGCTGTAGAGTGACATAGGTTACTTTTTTCCGCGGAAAAACATCTCATTCCCGTGGGAAAATAGAATATGTTGCAAAAGTTTGTCCTTCTTTCACGTCGCAACAGAGCGTCGGCATGGCATGAATTTTGGTATGGGGATAGTTCGGTGGTTTTAGAGTGACATAGGCTACTTTTTTCCGCGGTAAAACATCTCATTCCCGTGGGGAAATAGAATATGGTGCACAAGTTTGTCCTTCTTTCACGTCGCAACAGAGCGTCGGCATGGCATGATTTTTTGTATGGGGATATTTCACATTTTCAGGGGGATTTTTCATGACATAGGCTACTTTTTTCAGCCAAAAACATATCATTCCCGTGGGAAAATCGAATATGTTGCAAAATTAAATTCAGCTAGGTGGCGCCACCGTGATTCTACAAGACGGACGACGGTACGATGGACGAACACAGAAAGTCAGAATATCTGTATTATTATGTCTTTTTACCAAAATTAAGAAAAAAATGTATGGATCTGTATTTTTCCTCGCAGTACCGGGAAGAGAGCGATAAAAAACATAAAATTTACCAGCTGATTTTCTTCTAACGTTTTGGTGCATTGTAATTCACAGAATAGGCGATAACCTCGCAGACGATATTAAGTAATCCGTTGATGCTCTGCCTATCCCGCAAGGGTTACAGGCGTGATTATAAGTATGGATCAGAAATACTATCACCACCTGTCACGCTTTCACCCTTAACTATTACTTAACTGTGGTAGAAACAGTTCTTAGTAAGCCTTATTAATAAGCCTTTGTAATATTTATTGAACGGAAATGAATACAGTTCTTATATGTGGTTATGAATGAATCGGTATCACAATAAGAAAAATTGTGCAAAATTATAAGAAAAATATTTTTTGAGAGTTCTTATTAACTAACGTATGCATAGTTTAAATTGATTCCGCTAGTAATAGTGTATTTTCTTGGATCGGTTTTGTTGATTTGGTTGGTATTCCTTTATACATATTTAGACTCTGGCTTTGATTTTAGATTTTGTTTATTTAGAATCGTGAATTGGTTTTCATTGTTTTAGGTTGTTTAACAATATTTCAGAGGAATATTAATAGTATAGATAGTGTATACGGTACCTATACACTTACTTCTTTTTTCGTTGGTTATATTTATATTGACTACTGGTTTCGATTTCGGTTTTCTGCGATTTGTTTTGTGATTTGGTTTAAGTTGATTCGATTTTTTTTTGGCTATTTGGTGTCTTGAATTGGTTTTGCTGTTTTGATTTTAAAAAATATTTAAAAGGAATATTTATTCCTTTTAGGTATTTTAACGTTTTTTTTTATAAATAGGTTTTTTGTTACTTCATAATGCATCGCAAACGTAAGTCCAGCCTTTCAAGAGTATCTTCTCAAAGACAAGCGAAAAGATTAGCTCGATCGCTAGAATCTTTAGAAGATGCTGAACTGAGAAGGCAAGAACAAGCACCTTCTCAACGTCAGCAAAGGCGTCTTGAACAGACAGAGCGTCAGGCTGCTTTAAGAGCTTCCGAAACACCTTCTCAAAGTCAGCGAAGGCGTCTTGAACAGGCAGAGCGTCAAGCTACTTTAAGAGCTACTGAAACACCTGCTCAAAGTCAGGCTATTCGAACAGGCGGAACGTCAAGCCGCCTTAAGACCCACGGAAACACCTGATGAAACTCAACACAGACTCATTGAGCAAGCTGAACGTCAATCTACTATAAGGGCATGTGAAACACCAGAACAGCCACAGGTGCGAAGAGATGCAATTGCACAGTTCCAAGCTGAACGTCGACAAAATTTTCAAAGAAACAATTGGTCGGTTTTAATGACGCAGCAGTCAATTATAATCCGCTGATTGATTATAAAAACCACAGGTTGGTTGTTATCGGACTGATGGACAAGGCGTGTCGATTTTGCAGCGCTTTTAAAATGGAAAGATGAGACCGCAGGCATGTGCTGTTCCAATGGCAAAGTGTCTCTTCCGTTACTTGGAGAACCAGAAGAACCTTTGAAAACTCTCTTTTTATATGATGTTAAGGAGTCACGGTGCTTTTTAAACAGGATCCGGAAATATAACTCATGCTTTCAAATGACGTCCTTCGGAGTTGACCGGGAAATAATAATGCCGGGATTTTCGACTACATTTACGGTGCAAGGGCAAATTTATCATAGAACAGGTTCACTTTTTCCAGCTGAAAACGAACAGCATAAATTTTTACAAGTATATTTTATGGGTGACGAAGAAATTGAAGTAGACCGTCGCTGCCAATTCCTCCAGGGAGTTGATCGAGACACAGTGTTCAAAATTCAAAGATTCTTGCATGAACGTAACATTTTAGTCAGAACATTTAAAACTGCATTATAAAACCTACCTGAAGAAGATTATAAAGTCGTCATTCACGCAAATCGGACCCCTCGAGGAGAGCATGAAAGGCGCTAAACACGATACACCTTTGATAAACGAAATAGCAGCCGTAATTAGTGGTGATCAATTTTCTTCACGAGACATTGTCTTGCGAGCACGTGATGATACGTTGCAACGGGTAGCCGATACACACAAGTTTTTTGACGCTCTGCAATATTGATTTATTGCAAAGGACAAGAGGGTTATCATTTTCAATTTCCAGTCATTAACCCGGTCACAAAGGAGCCTACTCCGAACAAAAAAGTATCATGTATGGATTTTTTGCGTATCATATGATGTTGCGAGAAAATGATTTTAACCTCTTAGCCCGGTGTAGACAATTATTTCATCAATTTTTGGTAGACATGTATGTGAAGGTAGTAAGTGAACGTCTCCGTTATATATCTTTAAATCAAAAAGCTGCGTGTTGAGAATTATATACATTTACAAGATGCAGTTTCTAGAGACGCCAATGTTAACAGTCCCCGCTACCTACATGAGTACACACAAGACGCATTCGCCTATGTACGAACTTACGGAAGACCGGATCTTTTTGTTACTTTTACTTGCAATCCCACTTGGAAAAAAATAACCGAGGAGCGATTTAGTTGCTAGAGTATTTAGTATGTAATTAACTACGGGAAAATTTTCGGAGAGGTGCAGTGCTTCATGTATTCAATTGAATGGCAAAAAAGAGGATTACTGCATGCCCCTATTCTAATATGGCTTAAATTTTCTTTAAGCGGCTCAACCAAATAGACGACATAAAAAGCGTTGAGATTCCGGATCTAGAGCAAGATAAAGAATTGTATGATACCATCGTCCGAAATATGATTCACGGTCCATGTGGAGCACGAAATTCAATATCGCCATGTATGAAAGAAGGAAAATGTACAAAGAAATTCCCTAAACAGCTATTAAAAGAAACAGTGCACAATGACAATGGCTATCCTTTATACAGACGCAGAGCTCCCTAAGATGGTGGCAGGAAAGTTACAATCGAATCTCGCTCTGGAGCGTTCGAAACCTTACATAACAGCTGGATTGTCCCGTATTCGCCCATTCTACGTAAAATGTTTAATGCCCACATTAATGTAGAAGCATGTAGCTCTGTTCGCGCAATCAAGTATATCTGTAAGTACATAGATAAAGGAAGCGACCAAGCAATATTTAATCTCAGGAGTGAAGGTGAGGCAAATCCCGTTAATGAAGTACAGACCTTTCAAGCAGGGCGTTATGCCAGCAGTAACGAGGCAGCGTGGCGTCTCCTTGGCTTCCCTTTACACGAAAGGCACCCAACAGTTACGCACCTTGCTGTGCACTTAGAAAATGGAGAGCGTGTATATTTCACCGAAAGAAATTTCCAAGAAAGAATTGCGTCACCGCCAAAAACTACACTAACAGTTTTCTTTCAACTTTTTCAAACCGACCCCTTTGCAAAAACGTTGTTATATTCTGAAGTCGAAGAAGAAGTTGGAATACATCTAGGAAGGAGTGGAAACGCCGTATTCAAGGCGCGCCTGTTGCAAATTGGCCCGGTGTAAAGTCATCAGATGCCCTTGGTCGTGTGTATACTGTCCATGTAACAAATTTTGAATGTTTCTGTTTACGATTGCTGCTGCACCATGTTCGGGGTCCTACAAGATATAAAGACCTTAAAACTGTCAACGGTCAGGAATGCTTAACTTATAGAGAAGCATGTGAAGCTCTGCATCTTTTAAAAAACGATAATCACTGGGATGAAATCATGGAAGAAGCTGTGCAGTACCAGTCACCAGCCAAAATTAGGGATCTTTATGCAACTCTCATATCATCTTGCGGGCTATCTAATGATTGTGGTATAAATATAAAGAGTACATGGCGGAAGATATTTTGCGAAGGTTGCAGCAGACACATGCGAACATGACATACAATGAACACATTTATAATGAAGCACTTGGAAAAATTGAAGATAAACTAATGGCAATGGTAGACAAAAATCAAGCAACTTTGGAATGATAAACCCTCAGCGAACAACCGAAAATGGACTAAGTGATGAAATTATACGTAAAACAAACTACGATATACCAGCTTTGCAGCAGCAAGTAGCCGAATTTGTACCCCGCTTGCTTCCCGAACAAAAACGAGTTATTGAAAAAGTATTAAGACAAATTGAATCCGGAAATGGTGCACTTTTCTTTTTAGATGCCCCTGGAGGAACTGGGAAGACATTTTTGTTAAATTTATTATTAGCGCAAGTACGGAAAGATAAAAACATTGCTGTGGCCGTAGCTTTCTCCGGTATAGCCGCCACGCTGCTAAGCGGGGGCCGCACTGCACATTTGTTTTAAAACTCCCTCTAAATCTAGCCCAGGAAGAATCGCTGATCTGCAACTTTAGCAAAAATAGTGCACAAGGTATAATGCTACGACAATGCAAACTTTTAATGTGGGATGAAAGTACAATGTCGCATAGAATAGCTGTAGAAGCACTAAATCGAACGCTCCAGGATTTGCGCAGCAATACCGATGTAATGGGAGGAATGGTGGTTTTACTGGCTGGTGACTTTCGCCAAACTTTACCTGTCATTCAAAAGGGACACACCTGCAGATGAAATTAAATCATGCCTCAAGTCGTCTATTTTATGGAAAAAGGTGACAAAATTCAGTTTAACTACGAATATGAGAGTGCATTTGTATAATGATATCAATGCTGGAAACTATGCTGACACACTATTAAAGTTGGCGATGGGCGGTTGGAAATAGATGCTGAGGGCTGCGTTAAATGGACGAGAAATTTTTGTAATTTAGTACAGAGTCATTCCGAATTAATTGCGAGCTTTTATTCAGATTTAACGAACAACATGCATGAAGAAAATGGTTATGTGAAAGGGCGATTCTTGCACCAAAAAATGAGAGCGTTAACAAAATAAATTCAGATATATTAAGCGAAGTAGCAGGAGAAATAACAGAGTATTTGTCAGTAGACACAGTTATGGACACAGAACAGAGCACTTCATATCCCGTAGAGTTTCTAAATTCTCTAGAGTTGTCAGGCGTGCCCTCACATAAGCTTCAAATAAAATTAGGCGTTACAGTCATGCTAATGCAAAATTTAGATGCTCCTCGGTTATGTAACGGGACAAGGCTGCGTGTGACACATCTTGGACGGAACATAATCGGTGCTACAATTTTGACAGGCGTAGGAAAATGTGAAAATGTTATTATACCACGGATCCCTATAATTCCCACAGATCTTCCTTTTCAATTCAAAAGGTTGCAGTTCCCTATTAAGCTCAGTTTTGCAATGTAATAAAGCGCAAGGGCAAAAGTTTCAACTTAGAAAAACCGTGCTTCTCTCATGGTCAGCTGTATGTAGCATGTTCGCGTGTGTAAACTGCCCAGAATCTCCACATTCTTTCCCCGAATGGAAAAACATATAACATTGTGTACAGTAGCGTCTTCGATCTTCCCTTTCAATTCAAAATTTCCTATTTAGCTCAGTTTCTTTTCAATTCCAAATGCTGCACCTCTGACGGACCTATTAAGCTCAGTTTCCTTTCAACTCAATAAAGCTGAATCTCTGACGGATCTTTTATTTGGCTCAGTTTCCTTTCAATTTAGAAAACTACATCTCTGAAGAATCAATTTAGCTCAGTTTCTTTTCAAAAGTCTGCATCCCCGACGGATAATTATATGCTCAGTTTCCTTTAATTAAAAAAATATCCCATTTCCATTTGGAATAAACAGGCTATTTTATTTTGCTCAGTTTCCTTTTAATGGCTGCATCTCTGACAAATCTATAAAACTCAGTTTTATTTCAATTCAAAAAGCAATGGATAGTTCATTTCCCAGTGACCATGCGGGCGAAGCTGCGGGTAACAGCTAGTTAACAATAAATTGTGTACGAATATTACAGTCCTTATTATATTGCTAAGAGACAAAATAAATAAATTACACGATAAAAAAGATATAATAAATCATCGTACCAATATATGTCAACCTACTCCATAATTATAAATAAATTAAATGTTCAAAAATAAAATTAAGTAAAGAATTAAAATAAAATTAAAATTAATTTCATTGTAACTATTATTTAAATAAATATTCTGACTACTCTACAGCTAAAATTCGTCAATATTATAAATACATATTGTTGCGCGGCTAAGTTGACATCTGGCACTAGTGCCATCTAGTGTCCAGAAAATGACATGACTAATTTTTCAAACGACAGCGCCATCTAGTATCAAATTGAAGAACTAAACGTCCTAGAAGCTCTACACTCGAACTTTCTGCGCTTGGTCGGTTGGCGCGCGTATTTACTCGAATATTCTGGATGTTTTCGTGGAAGAGCCCTATATAAAGGCGCTGCAATACGCGATCGAGGAAGTATTGAATTTGGCGAGACAAGCGAAGCTTCGGAGCGAGATAAAGTGAATGAGTGTGCTTAATTATTAGTGGTTTAAGTTCTAATTTGTGTAAAGAAAATTAAAGTGTTAATTTAGGTAATTCTATCGGCAATTTTTATTGTCACGAACCTCAAGCTCGTAACAATATTTATCTATAATTAGTGTCTTCAACTCTGTTTTAAAAGCCCTTAACTTTTTTTTTCTTTTTAGTTTTTAGGCATCTTGTTAAAAAGTAAGACTGCTTTTTGTATATTTTGATAACGATAACTTACGATTAACGATAGCTTGATAACGAGGACAGTGTTTCACAATCTCCAGTTTAGGCGTAATGGACAAAGTCAAGTCCATCCTTCCGGTGCTTTCATTTCTTCATCAGATTTATAAAAATGTCAGTTTTTAAAAACGTCGCTGAGAAGTATCAAAATATATAGGCTGGGGTGCTGTAAGTACATTTAGCCTTTTACAACATTGTTTACACGATTCCGAAGGTGGAAGACATACCATTGCTCCTATAGCGCTCTTCTGAGCAGTAAATGCTTTGTGCATATTATATTTATAGCTATTTCCGCCGAGTTTTATACTATATCTTAGCTTGGACTCAACAAGTGCATAGTACACGTTTAAAAGTCGATCAATTGTTAATTCTTCGCTCAAGATACGTTAAACATAGCTAGCTAAACTTATTGTGCCTGCTGTGGTTGCCATCTCAATTTCTCAGTTTAGGCGATCATCCAGATGAATTCCTAGAAACTTTACGGAACTTACAGTTTTATTATTTCCCCATCTATCACTCTTAGTATTACTTTATGTCTCTTTGTGAAGTTTCATCACAACAGATTGGAAGACGTCATGATTGGAGGACGGATGAACAGATGGGCAGGCGGACAGACCACAATAATGTTGAAAATGCGGACACGTGAGTAAATAAACGGAATTACTCGTGTGGACGTAGCGCATAAAACCATAGATAAGACAGGTGTAATAACTAAAGGACGCCCATTAAAGTGGCTAAGTAAATGTATTTTTGTTGATTAGTTTTTATTTTTTTAATAACATAACGGGCTAATTATTTTTTGTTAAGATAAGACGCTCACGATCGCGGTGTATATACTCGACGATTAAATTATAATTACTTTGATGTTCTGCGCATTTAGGCGTATTTATACAATGACGTATTTTATATTCTTTTACTATCCCGCCCCGGTTTCGCTTAGATGTAATTTTTGGGGTCATTTAGATGTTTTAAAATAATCATCAATCACCATTTATTTTATCCCTTTGTCAATTTCACAAAGAAAATATAAAACATATAGTACTATTTTGTCTTCTTCCGGTTCTTGATCAAAAGCCTAGGTTTTTGATCAAAAATGTGACTATATAACTCTAAAATTGAATAATGAGTCAATAGCTGAATAAAAAGTATGTTTGGTCATGAGTTCGTATATATAAAGTTATTTTTACTTTTAATGGTTATTATTATTGGCTACAAAGAAGTTTTAAAATTATTTTATAGTGGAAGTTACTGTTTTATTCGTGGACACGCGGTCTTAAGCCCACCAATGTCAATGGTGCACGATAATGATTCACAAACTATCAAGTGAAATGACAGCCCTCCAAGCGTTTTCCCACGTGTTCATGTCACGGATCGTTTACGACGTTTAAGGATTTTTTTCTGCATAAACTGCTAAATCATTTGCTAATTTGATTTTTTTTCCTGGTTTATTATATACGGAAGACACTTTACCTTTATGCTATACTCGTTGGTATGCGTCATAGTGGAAGTTACTGTTTTAATCGTGGACACGCGGTCTTAAGCCCACCAATGTCAATGGTGCACGATAATGATTCACAAACTATCAAGTGAAATGACAGCCCTCCTAGCGTTTTCCCACGTGTTCATGTCACGGATCGTTTACGACGTTTAAGGATTTTTTCTGCATAAACTGCTAAATCATTTGCTAATTTGATTTTTTTTTCCTGGTTTATTCTATACGGATGACACTTTACCTTTATGCTATACTCGTTGGTATGCGTCGCGTTGCTGCCGCAAAGAAATAATTGTCGAAATATCGTTTTAAATTTGGAAGAGTTATATTGTTTAATTAGGAATGATAATAGATTCAATGAAATTTAATGATATATTATAACTTTTTAATACGTTTGTCGGTACGATACGCGCGCCACCTAATTGTACTACGCCTATAACCTTCGCACTTGTGTGAAGCAATAAGTTGACAAAGTTTCACAGCAGTCTGACGAACGGTATGGCAGCGCGTAAAATACGAAGAAACAAATAAAAAAAATTAAAAAAAATATTTTTTATAGGTATAAAACAAGGTTGATTCCCGCTGTCTATACGCTTAAACGAATTTTGATGCTGTTATCAATAGACAGAATGATTCAAAAGGAAGGTATATATATATATATATGATATATATCAATAAAAATAATTAACTATATAAAATTATTATACTTTTACCCTCGGTTTAAAAAAGTATTTTTTTATATTAAGTTAGCAGAATCTCGTATTCTAGACAAACTTTGAAGTAATAACTGGAATTGATAGCCGATGATGCTATCTATGCGTAGAATTTGTGGAAACATTTTTAAATTATTTATATACAAATCACTTTGATTTGTACATACTTAATCGCTATGAAGTAATTTTATCGAGTGTAATTTCTACAAACTCTATGTAAGTACAGACTTAATTTTATGTGCATGTATTGTCGCGATCCAAAAATATAACGAATCATTTTCCTGTCCGAAGTGTGCCAGTCACATTAACGTCGCGGTTGCATTCTGCAGGCTGCCGTCGTATTTGGCACTATAGGTCGGTAGTGGGGGTGGGTTTGCTTCTCGCTGGATGATCCCAGCGTTGTTGGTGATTCTGTCGCTGATGTGGTACTTCAGGGTATGAAACTTTATATTCCATCATCTGTGGTGCCCATCGGAGACAGATCCCAGCCATGATTTGCTACCGGGGCTAGGCCGACGCATCAACGTCTCGGGATGTAAACACCAGCGCTCTCAAAAAGAAGTATAATTCCGCGTCCAGGTCCTTCACAACAGTCATTGCCAAGGCAAGGTCTGATCACATCGGCAGAATTGGCGAGAAACTAATTTGTCTTTCTTCGGGAATCCGTGCATTCTGGTCTCTCGCCAAGGCTGTCCAAGTGAATTTCTGTCAGTAATCTCTTCTGTCACTGCACGTAGAGGACGACTCACTGGCCCTAATTTCAAATAAGACCTAATTTTGTTTGAAATTATTCCAAATTGAATGAGATTTACGGGCAACAACGTTTTTGCCTACCGATAGACCCTTACGAATGTGTGCGTGCGCAGTTTACTGCGATTTTAATCAATTAAAATAATGCATTACCAGGCATTTTGAATTTAAAAGATAAAAGGACAGAATGTAAAGAGATTTTTTTATTATTTTTCTTCACCATTTGCCTATATTACTCATTCTGAATCCTTTCTGCAAATTTGACCGGTTAATGCAAGATAACCCTGTATATAATTTAATAAAAAACGAATATTTAAAATTGATTAACAGTCGACGAAGTAAAGGCGAAACATGCCTAGTATCATAGTTTTGTTTAAATTGTAGTAAATAGGTAGTATGAAAAAGAGAAAAAAAAAAAACAAACAGCCGAATTGGTAACCTGATTCTTGTTGAAGTTGGTTAAAAGGTAATAGGGGTTCAATAATACTTCAAGCCTTATGATTTACTTTGATATCATCTATTTTTATATTTTCTACTGTCAACGAGAAACGAAGAAAAAAGTTTTTTTTAAAAAGCTGCATTATAAAACGAAAACAACAACGTATAGCGATAAACATAGCTTTGATAAACTCTTTTAACAATAAAAAAATGTCGCTCATTCTATTCTCTGCTTTTATTGTTACTTACATACATTTTCTTTTATAATTTGTCCGTCCGTAACCTCTGGACATAGGCCTCTCACATGATGCCCATTATATTAACACTGGCTTCTAGTATTATTGATATAATATATATAGGTAATAAAATGTACATACCGAAATGCGCGCGAAATGTGCTATCATGTAGTAATTTTACAAGTAGTTTCTATTTTTTTTAAATTCGCACTGCCGCCGTCTATTTCGAAAATACAAACATTGTGCTGTGATGTGTTCATGATGTGCTGCTATGTGCCACATGAAAATAAATGAATCATGATGATATCTTATACCTCGCGAGTATTATAATTTAATAAGACTAAATTTACGGATTTTTTTGGATTCCAGACTTTTGCATTCTGTGACAAGTGCAGAAGCGTCCCCGCTATCAGATTAGATTTAATAAATCATAAATGCTCGTAAAACCACCAATTCCTTCCAAGGATGATTCGCAAGACTATTGATATTAAAGGTGGCGACTGACATGAGCATTTACCCGTTGTGAATATGTTACGAGTCGAATATTCGGTATGACAGTACCAGAGCAGCCGGATGACGAGCGCCGGTCACCCGAGCGCGCTCCACCGGCTGTCAGTTTTTTTGTCTTAGCGAAACCCTTTGAAAGTTACATTACAATTTACAATTTTACAATTCAATCTCTAGCGCGAGCACCGTCGTGGGCACACACGTCATGTCGCACTCGAGTCAGGAAAAAATAATTTTTATTCAATACGCCAGCTATATTTCTCATTTTGAACAAAGTTGTCTAAATACGCTTTCTTTTATTCTTTAAGTAGCAATTACGGATTAAAAGGAACTGGAGTGTCATGAGCATTTGCTCACAACGAACGAATTCTCGAAGTGTATATTTACATCGAGCAAAGGCTCATGTCAGTCGCCACATACATACATATAATACAGTACAATGCCATGTTGTTCATGTTTTCTCAAGCAATGTCTAAATTTTGCGCTTTAATAGCCTTCTGCTATATTTCTCTAAATATAATTTATTTATTCCTTAATAATGAAATCTAATAGCTTTAATACGGAAGCGATAACCGATGAAAAACCTTTGTCTACTCGCATATCATAATGCCTAATAAAAATATAAAAGAATCGATTTTATCATTCCTTTTTTTATTGGTCACTTTTGTATGGATAAAATATAGGAAGGTCTAACTTAGTTAAAAATTATGTGACAAAATCTGCCACAGTTTATTTAATCTAAATAAAGCCTGTTTTCTTTACAGGTATCGGAAGCGAGCTACGTAACAAGCGTGGAAGACGCGTCTCGCGTCGACCAATGCACGCAGACCCCACCGAGCGGGAAGGCGCGACCTCGTACTCTCCAAAGGTACCACACATCCGACCACATCTACGAGAGACCGCACAAAGTTCACCGCCTCAGGCACGAGCTCAGGCCAAAGGGCCTGGGCCTTAGTGACTCTTATCCCAGTTTTGGGAAACCGCCAAGTTATTATAGCGGAACTACTTCCAAGTAAGGATGTCTGATATTGAAAATATTGTGACTAACAGCGCGTTACATTACAATGTAAATAATGCTGGTGTTTGCGATACTATAAAAAGCGTAAGTAGACTTTAAAGTATGACGTAGCATTAAAATCGTGTGACGCTTAATTAGAATTAATCCTATGGGTGTATCCTAACATTAGAATTTATATAATATAAAAAAAAATCATTAATTTATCTCAAAAACCCTGTCACTAAAATTCAGATTAACTATTTAAAAAATATTATCTATTCTTTCTTTCTATCAAATAAGTGAATCTAATTAAAAAGTGTCTAAATATAAACATTTATTACCTGCATCTATTATTTATTATGTGTCTACATTCGACATTTATTCAAGGCTAAAAGCAAGTAAGTTGTAATATAACCATCATTATTAACTATTTTATTTCTATATGTTACGGGTACGAAGAACCAGTAAACCTAGGTTTACTCATGATTGTTGGGTAAAGACCGAAAAATAATTCAAATAAATGTAACTTGTGTTAAATTTGTCAAAAGTATAATAAAGCGTATATGAGTTTCTTTCTGGTTTTACACAGGACTGAGGCTTTTTTCCGAACCAGTGGTAAATTATAGAAAAGAGTGACTTCCAATAAGTATTATTTATAATCTATATTGAATAAAGAAGTTACTGTTATGAGGTTATGACCTACAGTAGGTTATGACAGCGGCTTGCGCTTATAAAAAGCCGAAAGCCGCGGTAATTTATATAATTAATGAAATTATTTCAACCTTACCCAAAAAACACCAGGTAAACCTAGGTTTACCAGTTTTCAGGTATTATCCGTAACGTATAATAAAGAAATGATCAGTTATAATTCAAAGGTGTCAAATGTCAAAAAGACAACAAACCGCTGTTTCTTTATCCGCCATTTTGTCACGGTTATTAGCTTGTAACTGTACTTGCTCTAGGACTCCTTAAATTGAAACATTGCATTGTATGCACTGTTCCTGGACAGCAGAATAGGTAAGAGGGCGTTACCTAGCCAGCTGGACTCCTAGAGAAGAAGGTGCTCTTCAACTTAGTACAGTTCATTCAATTTTTCTTCATCAGACCCTAAAAGTCTACAGCTGGACGTAGGTATCTCTCATTGTAGAAGATACACCTTCATTGTTACGCTTTTTTTTTTTTTTACATGGGGAAATGCCTACGCATACCCGCCTCGCGGGGGCAAGGACGGGTTATGTCGGACTCGCACCGACTAAAACCCCATGTTGTTCCACCTTTGTCGCATATTGGTAGGGCTACGGGAACGCTTTCGCACACATCCGCGGCCCTACTAGCGTCTGCCGCCCCACGGCAGCACCTCCTCGGGAGAGGAAAATTCCTCCCCGTTCTCCTTCCCAGGTAAGGCGCACCAGAACACATGGCGCGCCTTCCTCCACGGCCTCCAATTACGTCTGTGCAACAGACGCCCCCGCGTCCGATGCACAAAGGCCATGGGGCCAGGAAAAACGAGCACTTAGAAGTACCAGCCTTCCCGACCCCAGCGGCGGATCTGGTCTATGGCTCCGCCGCCAACCAAGATTCGGCTGCGGAGGGTAGGGAGAGCGGCGCCTCGCAATACCGACAATCCTCTCCCCCCGCAGCCCCACCACCACCGCATCAACGGTGCGGCCCCGTTTGAGTCGCGAAGGATAGGGCGAGTGGCGCATCGCCATACCTATTGAAACACGCTAGTAGTTGTGTCAAGACTGACGTTTATTTTTTAAAAAAGATACAAGTCACTCTATATTACCACAGAGTAAACATGGCTATTGCCATATCACACCTAATAGAGCTAGTATCACTATTTATTAATCTGTGCTAGTAGTACACATTATTTTGATAATCTATAACACCTCCACTTATCAAAATAATGGGAACATGGTATAAATTATTTATACAGACTTGTTTATTATATTAACCTAAGTAGGTACACAACTCTATCTAATATTTAATATACATCAATAAAAATAAGTAAACATCAAACAATGTTTTGTATGCCTAATTGTTTAACAAATTGGTTGTGTTTATTACTACTTAAACCTTTGGTTAAAAGGTCTGCTGGCATTTCAGAAGTTGACAGATAAACTATTTTAACAATATTATCAGCAACAGCCTCTCTAACAAAATGGTGACGAATATCAATATGTTTTGTTCTCCTATGGAACAAAGGGTTCTCTGTCAATTTTTGAGCACCTTGATTGTCATTGTACAGGATAATTGTATAATTACAGCCAAGAATTTCGTACATTAAGCTTTTTAAATAAATTGCCTCCTTACAGGCCTCTGATATTGCCATGTACTCACTTTCTGTGCTTGACAGTGCTACAGTTTGCTGTTTTTTGCACTCATATGATATTACAGCTCCAGAAAATTTAAAACAGAAACCTGTATAAGACTTTCTATCAATATTATTAGAGCCCCAGTCAGCATCAACAAAGCCTTCCAAATTTTTATTATCTTTAGTATACATTAAACCATATGATTTAGTTTTCTTTAAGTATTTTAATATTCGCTTTGCATGCCTCCAATGGACTGCTGCAAAACAATTATTAAATTGGCTCAAATAACTGATACTAAAACTAATATCTGGCCGTGTTAGGATAGATAGATACATTAAGCTTCCAATTAACTGCTGATAAGGATATTGTGAACTAACGTTACCGGACTTATCTAACTTCAAGTTAATTTCAATTGGGGTATCCACACCATTGCAATCTAACATATCAAATTTTTTAAGAATATTATCAACAAATTGCTCTTGATCCAATGATATGCTGCCATCTTTATACATCCTAACCCTCATACCCAAACAATTTTTTACTTGCCCTAAATCTTTAATTTTGAAATTTAACATTAAATCTTTTTTTAATTTATCTGTCATAGTACTATTATTTGAAAATATGAAAAAATCATCGACAAACACAGTTACAAAAATCTGCTCCTTGTTTCTCTTTTTACTATACAAACATGGTTCTAATTTTGACTTTACATAACCTAATGCTAGTAAACAATCATTAAGTCGTTGATTCCAGGCTCTGGCAGATTGTTTCAACCCATATATAGCACGTTTCAACTTCAAAACAGTATTACTTTTACATTTTAAGTTAGGAGGAACTTGCATGTACACATTTTCAGTTAGACAGCCATTTAAGAATGCAGTTGTTACATCCAGATGGGTGACTTTGAAATTTAATTTAACACTTATTGCAAATAACAACCTCAGAGTTGAGTATCTAAGAACAGGAGAGTAGGTATCACTATAGTCTACACCCTCTGTTTGGGTAAAGCCCTTTGCAACTAAACGAGCTCTGAATCGCACTTTGTTGTCACTTTCATGTTTCACTTTAAACACCCACCTGCACTGAACCACTCTATCTGCCTCCTTTTTATCCACCAGTTCCCAAGCCTGGTTTTCTTCAAAAGCTTTGAGTTCCTGCTCCATTGCTTGTTTCCACATTTCTCTATCTGGCCCTTTCATCGCCTCCTCATATGTTAAATCATCATTCCAAGATTTCTGCTTGTCAGCTATGCTAAGATTTGAGGAACCATACCTCTCTACTGGTTTTCTTGTACGTCTGCATGGTAACTCTTCTGCACTTAATTCACAAACTTCTTCCTCACCTAACGTGTGGTATGAGTCTTCTGATGGTAAGGACAAACTGGAAGACTCCGGAACATAGGTGAGATCATCCAAGTCTGAAGCACTACTACTTTCCTCTTGTATTTCTTCCTCCACTAATTGAGAATCCTGTATATCAGTCTTATATTCCTGCACTATTATCTGAGCATTATCTGGGGTTTCTTCTATTTCCATAATAGTCACATCCCGGCTCATAGTAACTTGTTTAGTTTCTAAGTTGTATAATCTGTACCCTTTTACATTGTCTGGGTAACCAATTAAGATATACTTGACAGCCTTTTTGTCCCATTTAAGTCTCTTATTCTTTGGTATATGTACCATTACAGGACTACCAAACACTCTGACGTGACTCAAATCAGGTTTTCTGCATGTCCATTTCTCAAATGGTGTAATATCTCCTAGACCTGAGGCCGGCGTCCTATTTTTAAGGTAAACTGCCGAGTTCACTGCCTCTGCCCAAAATTTTTTTTCTAATTTAGCCTCAAAGAGTAAGCATTTAGCACGTTCAACTATTGTCCTGTTGAAGCGCTCACAGAGGCCATTTTGCTCCGGGGTGTACGGGTTAGTCTTTTGATGAACTATCCCTTGAGTTTTCAAATAATCTTCCATCTCTTTGGAACAAAATTCTCCTCCATTATCTGTTCTGAGCACTTTAATTTTATTTCCCGTTTGGTTCTCCACCAAACTTTGGTATTGCTTAAAGTACTTCAATGCTTGATTCTTTTCTCTTAAAAAATATACAAACGACATTCGACTGGCGTCATCAACAAAGAGAAGAAAATATCTAGCCCCGCCAAGAGATTTCGACTCCATAGGCCCACATAAATCTGAGTGCACCACCTCTAACAGGAATTCACTCCTATGATTGGCTGATGGGAAAGGCAAGCGAGACTGCTTACCCTCACAACACACAACGCAGTTGGATTTCTGGATGTTTGCTTTATCTTTATAGGATACACCCTCCACTGCACCATTCTTCATTTTCTCTAAGTCACTACTGTTGATGTGCCCGAGTCGCCTATGCCACAGTCTTGCTTCTGATGTATGTACTGCCGAAGCTGCTAACCCCACTGACTTCACTGTGTTTAGTTTGTACACTCCATTATTTAAACTTGCTACTCCAATCAGCTTATTCTGCTTATTGCGGATATTACAACAATTCTTTTCAAATGAAACTGTATTTCCATTTGCTATAAGCTGGCTAACAGATAGGAGGTTAGTTGTGAGGTTGGGTATATACAACACATTTTTCACATGAATGTCAAACTGAGCTTTGTTTACACATGTAGTTAATAGTGTATCGCCGGCACACATAACTGGCATAGATGTTTTATTCGCCACAACTATTTCATTTATCTCGTGTTTCCGCATATCCCGTAAACTGTCACGGTTCGCCGTCATATGGACACTGGCACCAGAGTCAATATACCAATCTTCAGTACTAAATTCTCCATTAAGGAATGCTACACTAAAAGCACCTGCTTCCTTAAGTTTCAATTCAGGACATTGGTTTTTATAGTGTCCAATTTTCTTGCATTTATAACACTTTATTTGTTTACTTCCTGATGACATTTTTTTTGACTTTGACGTTGACGTTTGTCTTTGCTTGGAATGAACAGTGCTGCCACCTTTGGTTCGACTATTCGTCCAAAACGCTGTTTCCGGTCCACTGTTGCCAACATCACAAGACATATCGAGAAGCTTCGTTTTGATGACGTCTGCACTAATGGCCAAACCGGAGTGCTCGATCGCCATTATCATTGGCTCGAACTTTTCTGGAAGCCCGGCCAAAAGCAATGATGCAATCCACTCTTCATTGATTTCAAACCCTGTTCCCTTTAAACGCTGTGCCGTTTCAACCACTTGAGACACGTAGCTTGTCATGGATTCACTATTTTCTAAGCGGATGGATATCAATGTTCGCAGTAGACTGATTTTCCTAGTGAATCCGGTGTCATCGAATAGCTGCCGTAACTTGTTCCACAACGCGTTTACAGTTATCTCCGTCTTAATATGAGCGTACAATGAAGGGTCGATGGTCATAACAAGCTTTGCTTTAGCCTTCACTTGCTCACTGTCACTCAAATCCGGTGAAATATTGTCCAAATCAACGCCTTCTAACACCATTAAGTTTTTACGGCAAACGCCCAGTCATCATAATTTTCGCGTCCTTTCAACTTTGGTACACTTAATAAATAACTGGATGACGACATGATTTCCAAAAGAAAAATAGGTTAAAACTACTTTAATAACACTTATTGACTTTGAAAATACGGGACTGGGCCCATAACCTATTGAAACACGCTAGTAGTTGTGTCAAGACTGACGTTTATTTTTTAAAAAAGATACAAGTCACTCTATATTACCACAGAGTAAACATGGCTATTGCCATATCACACCTAATAGAGCTAGTATCACTATTTATTAATCTGTGCTAGTAGTACACATTATTTTGATAATCTATAACAATACCAACACTCCTCTTCCTCCGCGACTCTACCTCGGCTGCAGCAGTAGAGGGTGCGCGAGTCCCCACTCGCTGCAGTCCACCAGAACACATCCGAAGTGGGCTCTCCAAGCCCACTCGGAGTGGCCACCTCAGGCCGGCCCTTCACCTCGGGCCAGCCACGTGGGTTCCTCTTTGTTCACCGTGGACCGACCAAGCCACGGCTACTAAGCCCCCCCGCCACGACAAGGCGGGAACCCGTTCGGGGGGGATTGTTACGCTTGGCAAACGGATTAATGATTGCAGCACCAAATGTTTTGCATCCTTGACGCTTTTTACCGTCGTCGGTTCGGGTAAAGATGGTAGATTGAAAATAAAGTCATATAATATAATCTTTCTGGCAATTCCTATAGTCATCCATTACCATAATCACGGGACGAAATGCGGTGATTTAGACTCTTGCGCCACTGCAACAGCACCGAGGGTACTTAGCATTAGTAAATTAGGGGCAAAGCTATAAAAAATGACAAGGCCATTTTGTCGCATCGTGAACTGTGTTTTAAAATCACTGTTTATGTTGTTTTTATGGAAAATTAAAGGAAGTACCTATCACTTAAAGTACATATTAACCTTGTTTTGTGTTTATTTTTATTTTAGCATAAGTTTTCCTATACTTAAATACAGAACATAGGTACATAAAGAATTTTAACTTAAGTTGTTGTTGTTGTTTAACGCTTGGCGTGCTTTGTAGAGCGGGACACTTTTATGCCTGCACATCGCTTTGCGTATTGTATTTCTTTGACATCGCTTGCAACTTTACAAGGTGCAAGTTCGGCCTTACATGGAATACTGTTCTTTGTGCCGGGCACCCCCGTGCCAGTTCCTTCCACTTGTTCGCATCCAGCCCAAAGCGGTTTGACTCGTAGACGATAAAGTTCATTCTGATCGACTTGACTCACTGGCGTTGCGAAAAGATGGTGCATCTCTTCGCATAGTCTATCGCATCTACTACGCGGAGTGCTCAAAGGAATTGTTTGGACTAATTCCAGCCGCTAAATTTCACCATCGCACAATGCGACAAAACTCGACATCCATGCCATCTTGGTGATTGACGGTCTATCATTGCGCGATTTACTAAAAGTTTTCTTCCTCGCACAACTTCCTTGTGGATCGACTAATTTTTTCGTACTGTGACGGCTCAATATTATTATTAATAATTAAATTCAATATAAAGGGGCGTCAAAAATAGTTTTAAAACATATATATTAAGCAATTAAGTTAAATTAATAAACATAAAGTTAATATATTTCAGACATTATCCCAATAACATAGCAAATTAAAGGCAAAATTATTGTTTCTCGTAATAAGTAAATTTATTATAAAAAAACTTGTAAAAATATTTAAAATAAGATAAATAATAGAAATACAAGTCAAAAAATATTATAAAATTAAGTTAAATATCGTTTATAAGATAATTAGAAAATTTGTTAAAAATTGTTTAAGTCATGGGAGGTGTTCGTGTACAAAAGAAAATTTTTCTAAGTTGTGGAAGGAGTTCACGTATAGATGAAATTTTCTAAGTTGTTGAAGGAGTTCATGTATTAAAGAAAATTTTCCTAAGTTATGGAAGGGGTTCACGTATAGACGTCTTGTATGGATGAGGTGCCGGAGATACATACCTGCAGTTGTACATATATATGGGGTGGTCGGGAGCCTGACTGCCTGAAGTACTGTAGCACAATGACTAGTCCTATATTAGGGACTTATGATATTAAACTCAATGATACAAAAGCAATATTATAGAAGGTCTCCATGATGAATTTGCATTACAATGGTAGGGTCGTGGGTTCGAACCCTATATATGAATGACTTATGAAAGTAAGGTCTATGATTCAAAAGCAATACTATAGAAGGTCTCTGTGATTAATATGCATTACAATAGTAGGGTCGTGGGTTCGAATCCCATATATGAATGACTTATGAAAGTAAGGTCTGTGATTCAAAAGCAATACTATAGAAGGTCTCTATGATTAATATGCATTACAATAGTAGGGTCATGGGTTCGAATCCTATATATACATGACTTATGAAAGTAAGGTCTATGATACAAAAGCAATATTATAGGAGGTCTCCTTGATGCATAAGCATTGTATGGGGTGGTCGGGTGACTGACTGCTCCTAGTACTGTAGCAAAATGACTAGTCCTTATTAGGGACTTGAAAAGGAATATTATGGTGGCGTGTGTGCTGCTTCACGAGCAATTGGTCCGAGGTAAACTTGGACTCGCTAACCGATGTGTCCTAGACATATCATCTTAGTGCCGGTGGTAAGCGGGTTTGTTGTAGCAATACGGCTTTCCTGTGGACATCGCACACCCATACCGTTTGTGGGCGGCGTAGTAGCGCATAGCGAAGCGTCGTCTATCTTTCGGATGGGGATGATGAGTGTGTTTGGTAGCACTTTTAAGTGTAACGGGCATACTCAACTTCATGTCTTAGTGCATTAGCGCTATGATACGTGGAGTTTTGTTCATTGACGTCTTAGTAGCGTGCTACTATGATACGTTAGTGATATTTTTTATATAACAACAATACTAACTTTGTTGCCAAAGTCGATAGGAGTCATGTGGGTGTGTTGTGAGGGTGCGCCGCCCGTATGATAGTTGCATTGATGCTTACTGCTACATGCGGTATTGCGTCTTGTGATGGATCTGCGGGTGTGCTGCGCCTGATTCGACGCTCTCTTGTGGTTCTGGTCGATGGAGGTATACAATTAACATCTTAGTGTCGGTGGTAAGCGGGTTTGTTGTAGCAATACGGCTTTCCCGTGGACATCGCACACCCATACCGTTTGTGGGCGGCGTAGTAGCGCATAGCGAAGCGTCGTCTATATTTCGGATTGGGATGATGAGTGTGTTTGGTAGCACTTTTAAGTGTAACGGGCATACTCAACTTCATGTCTTAGTGCATTAGCGCTATGATACGTGGAGTTTTGTTCATTGACGTCTTAGTAGCGTGCTACTATGATACGTTAGTGATATTTTTTATATAACAACAATACTAACTTTGTTGCCAAAGTCGATAGGAGTCATGTGGGTGTGTTGTGAGGGTGCGCCGCCCGTATGATAGTTGCATTGATGCTTACTGCTACATGCGGTATTGCGTCTTGTGATGGATCTGCGGGTGTGCTGCGCCTGATTCGACGCTCTCTTGTGGTTCTGGTCGATGGAGGTATACAATTAACATCTTAGTGTCGGTGGTAAGCGGGTTTGTTGTAGCAATACGGCTTTCCCGTGGACATCGCACACCCATACCGTTTGTGGGCGGCGTCGTAGCGCATAGCGATGCGTCGTCTATCTTTCGGATGGGGATGTTGAGTGTGTTTGGTAGCACTTTTAAGTGTAACAGGCATACTCAGCTTCATGTCTTAGTGCATTATCGCTATGATACGTGGAGTTTTGTTCATTGGCGTCTTAGTAGCGTGCTACTATGATACGTTGGTGATATTTTTAATATAACAACAATACCAACTTTGTTACCAAAGTCGATAGGGATCATGTTGGGTGTGTTGTGAGGGGGCGCCATCCGTATGATAGTTGCATTGATGCTTACTGCTACTGGCGGTATTGCGTCTTGTGATGGATCTACGGGTGTGCTGCGCCTGATTCGACGCTCTCTGTGGTTCTGGTCGATGGAGGTATACGGGTGGTGATGTCTGCTGGGATGTATGGGGGACCTTGGAATGGTGTAAGCCCGACGATAGTCGTATTGATGCTTGTTGCGTTCTGCAGCATTACTTCTCTGCGATGGTTGTTTGGTGGGACGCTATTCTCAATGGCGCTCTCTGCGTCTTGGTTTGACTTACACCTAAGTAGCTTTGCCCAAGTCGGGTCCCTTCATTGCGGGGCTGCAGACTGTCTGCCCTCCACGATGTTTTATATAACAACATAATATTATCTCTCTGTAACTTTCCCACCTTTGAATGATTGAAGGCAACTTGTTGGTGGGTGAGACAAACATGATCGAAAATGCATTTACTCAACGTCAGTGACACAAACCCTTTCTGATGGCGAATTATTACTCTTATCTTATAACTGCCTTTTGGCTATATCTGCCGTTGTATTGGTTGGTGGAGCAAATGTGTCGACCTCATGCGGGTGGTAGCTGGCGGGAGGATCTGAGGAGACTCTCAAGGCTGCGGCCGAAAGCTGCACAACGTGGGACCCCATTCCCTTGAGGTGAGCAGTAGTCTCATGACACGCTCTGCGGCTAGTAGCCGTGCTGATCATGCTGGTGATGCCATACACTTACATCACGTCTGCAGGAGCGGCGGTCTGGCAGGTGGTGGCGCTCACGGAGGGTTTACAGTCAGTGTGCCTATTTGCCTAAACCGTGTGACGTACATTCACTGTGGCTGGATTCGTTCGTATTCTGTATGGCGTTTACACGCATTGACATGCGCGACTTCGGTCGATGTTTGTGCTTACGCACTAACAAGGGGCCAAGCCTCTTTTACTGGTTCGCCAGTTATTTTGCTGTGGACTACGGTCCAGTTCCCGAATTAGCGTTCCCTTCGGGGGGAGTGCATCAAAATGGTTGGCGCTCACCGTGCACGGCGTGTGTGGGGCCGTGTACCTCCCCTACATTTTTTTAAATAAATGTAGGAGAGCGAAGCCCTTGTATCGGGTATTTTTGTATAAATATATTGTGAGCCTTTTCCAAGCGGGAAGGGATAAATAATAATAAATTAATAATGTAAACCTGATACAAGTGGAATGGGGACGTTTTATGTTCTTAACCTTTTTCGAGCCCTGTCTTCGTGAACGGGGTTCACTTAGCTTATTAGGCACTACCAACAGCTTTCAATTGCTCTAGTGAATATTCATTCTTCCAAAAGACACCTAAAAGAACTAAGTTACAAACAAACACAACGTAAATAAGGGTCCTAACTAAGACGATCACGCCAAAAGATTACAAACGGCCTATTATTAAACCTTTAGAGAGATCATTTTAGAAAGATCTAAACATAGTTTATTAATCCTGGTCACATATATATATAATGTTATTGAAAAGGGGATATTTTTAATATTATAAAATTTTATTATATAGAGGGGGGGGGGATCGTTACAGTACCAATACGACTTAGGGACCTTCAAGGACTAAGCCTACTCTTTTTTAAAAAGCCAGCAACAAATCTACAATTCCCCTGGTGCAGAACATACAAAAAAGTTATTTGCTTTAATATGTCTGCAATTATTTATAGCTTCGGTTAAAGTGAATTTGTTACTGAGGTCCATTCTCTCCGGTATTTTTCCGGAGTCCATCCTCTACTGTGTTTCCACTTGAAGGTTATTTATTGAAAACAATTCTTATTACAGACTACGACGCAAACAACACATTTGATTGTAGGTGTAAATTGGCTATAAGCAATAACCATAGGGATGTTGCTACAACTTGACATAATTCTGTTCTATAAAGATTTTTAACTTGAGAAGCAAAACTTTACTAATTTGTCACGAAGACAGGTTTTTGAATGCAGAGTTGTAAGAATTTACACACTGTAATTTTAATACAATTCTATCAAATGAGTTGGTGATTATCATAGAGCAAAACGGGCCACCGACGGATCAGAGTGTAGTAACCACACGGAGGCGGTTACCCTTGGCAAAGTCTTTGAGTATTAAGAGCCCAGTCTTTCAGAGCAAAACAGAAAAATTGCGTTCTGGTGACACATCTACACCCTCCCTGCCCCGCCATTTCATGTACCGCCACCGCAGTTATCTTTCTGGCCGTAGCGTGGAAAGTTGCTCTACTAAGATTTTCCAGTATCAATTTATCTAATATACAGGATTATTGATAATTAGCTAACAAATTTTCACATACAGATTTTCTACCTCGTATCTATTTTTGTTCCATGCTTTTATTACAAAATTCGTTACACAAAAAAAATATATTTTAAGTTTGTATAATTTTTGTTGTTTTGTTGAAAAGGTTTCTAAAAGATAATCATCTAGAACCTGTATAACATGTACTCGTATTATTGATTATTCAAATGAATCTGGCAAGTGCTAGAATGAGTCGTGCACTGAGGGTTTCGTAATAAGTCGATGACACTATCGAAAATCCGTCAAGTACGTCAAATAGTTCTAAATACTAAAATAGATTAAAAAAACTCAAAATAATTTCTATATAAGTACAAACAGTCCACTATCACACATATTTATAGTTTCTCATTAAAGTATAATGTAACTTTGTATAGCATTTACCTATATGCATGAATTACTATTCTTGTACAGCAGCATCGACGGACGACTTAGCGCTTTTTTTTAATTTATTCGCAATGGCTTGAATGATGTATGGAGGGTCTTTGATTGGCATCGAGCGTTCCATGCGAGAATCAATTAGCTCAGGAAGCTAAAGAGGAAGAAAAATGACGTCCAATTTTTTTTAGATTTTGACGTTTCTGTGATCAGCATGACAATTTGCGAACATTGCGCTAAGTCTCCTATTTGACGTCCGTATATTGGACGTCGTAAGCAGTTTGACGCCACATTATATCCAAAATTGGCCATAGTGGGCGTACAATAAATTACGGGATGCTGAGGATATTACTTAATAGTTTACTTGTAGTCTACGTGTATTACTGAATAGTTTTCGTATCTAAAAATGTCATTAACTCGACATCAGCAGCTACCGGTAACAAGGAAATCTCTAGTTGAAAATCAAAAAGACGAAATTTTCCTTATGACACTTAAAAATTAAATTAAAAAAGTATTTCTATAAAAACATAATGTACTTTTTTTTAAAAAAAGGACATTAACCACTCGTGGTAAGCTTAAATTGCTTGTGTTACGAGTGGTTCACGCCAGTAGTCGAATGGTGGATTCGAACCCACGACCTTTTTGAGTTCGCGGTCCGCTCCCTGCCATTAGGCTACTGTCGCTTGTAAAAAAAACATCATGTGCAATCCAAAAATGTATAATACTTCTATATTTCCTTGAAGAACTTACATAATATGTAGGTTAGGTACCTAATTATATACCTAATATTTAACCAAGTGCTCACACATATGCACGTTGTTAACTATTTTACTATGAAACACAAAAAAACTTACCTTTGAATTCTATTTCTGTTCATTGCTTCAACGTTTGATTTCAATTTTCGTTTTCTGGTACAAGCATATTTTTTACGTTTATGGTCCATATCGAAATTAAAAGTTATAAAACAAATACAAAATGATTTATAAACCCTTAAAGAATTATATGCAAAAAATAATAAAGTAGAGAAACTTTCAATTCGTAACAATGCGCAACCAAGATTAGGGAAAGAGAGAGAAAGAGGAATGTTAGAGCGAGAGGAAGTGCAAAAATTTGGCACAGACAAGACGTCTGAACGCTACAGCCGCTCAGCGGCTACTAAGGAATATTGCCCGCAATTATTGTTTATAAAGTCAATATTTTATAGGTCGATCGAAATAATTATTAATTTTGAAATAAAGTGGTTTAAATTATTATTTTTTAATATTTGTCTAATTAAACACCTGCCCTTGAGAAAAAAATAATTATAGCATAAATATTTTCAGCTATTGCTATGAAACAAATAGTTTTTTATGAGGCGAAAACAGCGAAATTTAACGAAATTGAGACCTCTTATTTAAGACAATGAAAGATATTTAGAAAAAAAGAAACAGCGCATTTTGGAGATGAAGATGTTTAGCTATTAACGCGCTGAATAGATTTCGCCTTTTTATTATCGATTGCCTTATAATGGTACACGAACAAAGCTCGAAATTGCGTTGGGTGCGAGAGAGCTCTATTTACCGTTTGATTTATCTAACATAGACCACATAGATGAACCAAAAAAAAAATTTAGCCATTACTTATAATCTGGGTATTTATGTGTTATCAAAATATTTTACTCTGAAACAATAATTTGCTGTAAAAAAAGAAATCAAAGTGGCGCTAATGATTCGATGTGAGTCAACTTTAAAAGACTGTAGCCTACCAAAGGACACGGCATCGCAAGTTCGCAAGGCATACCCCTCTGTAAAATGTACGAGAGCAGGCCTCTGTTACTCTTGCTACCTGCGTGAAATGATTAGGTACCTAAAATCGACAGTCACCTACGGTGTAATACGCAGTCGGGGCTAGCGCGTTGTAGGCGATTGATGAATTTTAACGCTGTTTACGTGAATAGTTTTTTTTGTAAACACTTGTTGTAATTTTTGTTTAGTTTTTAGTATATGTAATTGTATGATAAAATAGTTTAAAAATTAATAATGTGATTTAAAAATAATATATTATTTTTTGTTTTTATTTTATATATTATTTTTTGTTTATATTATATTACCTATCTATTTGATAAATTATAATGGCAAAACTTCGAACCTACTATAATTGTTGCGTGCATAGTAGCAAAAATATGTTCATTCGATCAGTCAGAATAGGTACCTTATCTATTTTACTTACCATTTAGCAACGTATTAATTAATTAACTTATCTATTTATACTCTTTATTGGACACAACATATTACAATAACACACCAACCTTAATTTATAAATTTAAGTACAATTATATACCTACTTACATATGTTTTAATATGGTGCAATATCACTATATTATTTTTCTGTTCGGATATTATTGCGTTCCTATATTCCACTTAAGTGTGGAATTAAATCACCATTGAAGATTCGCGTGAAATTGAAGAGGTTAGTGATTCTTATTCATACTTATACTGTATACAAATTGTTCTTGAATATTGAGTTGTTCTTGAAATTAATGGTATTCACTGCGTTTGCGCCTGGTGAATGGTGATGAAGCAGTCATAGATGAAAGCGGGCTAACATTGCAGTTTTTATTATTAAACCGTATAAATAAAAATAAACACAAATAATTTTAAAGAAATTATAAACTTCCACCACAGCACTCCAATGCGCCAAATCCTTTTCAATTTGACGACAGAATTTAAAAGAAAGGGAGCATTGACCGGTATTTTAGAGACGGAAAAAAATATAAAACATTATATTAAGGTAAAACAATTGTACCTAGGTGGATTGAAAAGTACTCGGCCTAACACAGATCCATTCAATTCTAAAAATCAAATCTACCCACATTATTTAGTTCAGTTCAGACTAGTTCATTGTGTGAAGTTCGAAACGTGTGCGATAATTAGTTGTGATTTTATAAATTTATTAACAAAGTAATCGGACATAATTTCCGCGAATGGAGCAAATCGAGCAGCGTGCCGTCATTAAGTACCTCCATAAGAAGGGGCTATCATCAAAAGCCATCCATGATGACATGGTCAGTACATTAGGCGATTGTGCTCTGTCATATTCATCCGTCAAAAAATGGATAGCAGAATTTAAGCGTGGTAGAGAGAGTGTGAAAGATGAACCCCGCTCTGGAAGGCCTTCGACGTCAACTACTGACGAAAATATTAAAAAAGTACTTGATTTAATAATGGGAGACCGCAGATTAAAAATTAGAGAGATAGCCGAGATTATAGGCATCTCTTATGAACGAACTCAAAACATCATTGTCAACGAGTTGGGTTTACACAAGGTGTCTGCGAGGTGGGTTCCGCGACTGCTTTCAGTTGAACAAAAAAGGACGCGATTGACTATTTCACGCGACTGTTTGGAGTTATTTGAATCCGATGCAGATGATTTTTTGAATCGTTTTGTTACTATGGACGAAACATGGGTTCATTACTGTACACCGGAAACAAAACAACAATCAAAACAGTGGAGAAGACCTGGTTCACCACCCCCTAAAAAGGGTAAGTCGATTTTGTCGGCAAATAAGGTGATGGCTTCAGTATTCTGGGACTCGAAAGGTGTGATTATGATTGATTATCTTGAAAGGGGTCAGACTATAAACTCTGATTACTACTGCACCTTACTACGTCGTTTACGAGAGGAAATAAAAGAAAAACGTCGAGGAATGCTCAGAAGAAAAGTCCTGTTTCATCAAGATAACGCCCGTGTTCACACGTCAGTACATTCAATGGCTGAAATTCACAACTGTGGCTTTGAACTGTTACCGCATCCGCCGTATTCACCTGATCTGGCACTATCAGACTTCTTTCTGTTCCCTAACCTAAAAAAGCACTTGGGAGGTCAAAGATTTTCGACAAACGACGAGGTCAAAGCAGCTGTAGACGCATATTTTGACTCTAAAGAAGAATCATTTTTTTTCAACGGTCTAAATGCTTGGAAGGGGAAGTGGCAAAAGTGTATTGAACTTGATGGTGATTATGTAGAAAAATAAAAATATAACTGATTTAGTATGTGTTTATTTTCTTGGTTAGGCCGAGTACTTTTCAATCCACCCTCGTACTCCGTTAATTAAATAAATTATTAATGTTATACATACTGTATTTTTTACTCATTCTTGATAGCCCTAAGTAACCACGCAAAAACTCGTGCGCAGCGTTTATAAGCGATAAAGGTTTATTTAGCTTGCGTGCGCAATTTATCCTATTAATAATAATTATGTAGGCAATTAAACGTCGGCAAGCAGTCAACATCAAGAGTAAAACTTCTGTACGTAGTATATTAGTAATTATTAATTCTGTGACGAGAGTCCGACTCATAGCCGTTATATAAAACTAGTTGCTATGCGTCGTGCGTCATTACGCAAGTGATCGTGCCAGTCAATTAAGCTCCGACAAAAATGCCGAATTGCTGTGTATTTCCATGCAAAAAACAATCAAAACCGTCAAAATCTAAAAAAGGACAACGTGACTTGTCATCTGTGAATACTTTTAACATAATATTATCGTTAAAACTCGTATTTTGTGAATATTTTCGTAAAATGCCAGGTGTTGCCAGCATAGTTTATGAAGTTAAAAATAAGGTATTTTAAAATAAATATAATTTACTACACAAAATAAATATATTAACGAAAATTTATTTCATATCAACTAAATCAGTTTATGATGAATAACATCATTACATTAAGATGTGTAGTGGATTTTGTCAAATAATTTAAATATTCAGCTCGATCCTAATACGATTCTGAATATATTATAACTTAATATAATCGATAACTAGTCTTTATCAAAATATTATACAAAATGAACGCTAAAGAAGTCGATTCGAAACTTGCCACTTCGTAGCAAATGTATGCAATTTGTGTAAAATTAACTGGTATCACTGTAACCGAAAGTACTGCAATGTAGTGATGTACGTCACAACTTCAGCTATCGATAAGTTAATTAACCCTTTCGGGATTGTCTGCCGAACAAGTTTATATTTTTTGTTTAGATTTTATAATAAAGTATTACAAAAAGTAGTATTTTTTTTTATTGGTTTAATAATAATAATAAATTAATAAATAATGTCCTTGTTGGTTAGATTATTTATGTACCTAGGATACTGCCCTGTGGAACTCCGAATGTTACATCTTATTCATCGCTTTAGTATTCACCTATCTTTACTTTCTGCTTTCGATCCTTAAGATAGCCTTTAAATAAAACTAAGAGAGTACTCCTTATTAATATATCCTCAAGCCTGTGCACAAGGATTGATTTTCCGTATTTCAAAGAGATCCTCTAAAGCGGCATACTTGGATTGTAGCTTGAAGAAATCATGAATCTTGGGTGCCTAAACGGATCAGCACCATTTGTTCCGAACATTTTGATAAATCATGTTTCATAACTCAAGTTATCATTAAAAGAAGGTTAGCCGATACTGCCGCACCAATCTTGAACTTGTTGGAGTTAATGTCTAGCTGTAATTATATCAATAGATTAAATAGTTTTATTCATGATGATAATGATGATTACCCTTGACACCAATATTATTTTCCTTGAAAATATTTTAGAATTTCGACAAGTTTACAATTATGACTTCTTATCTTTACGCGTACACTACACATTAAATGAAACTAATTTTACGGATTTTATCGCCTTAAATTTTGGCTTTTAATTCCCGACATTTCGGGTGTTATACAGTACGAACTTTAATGTCGCACCTATGACAAAATGCGGCATGTGCTGAGGCGACGCGGCACAAAAACTATCGTATCTAAGTGAACAGACTGTAAACCAAAGAAAATTAAACTAAAAAAACGTTTTTATTGTACCATGGTCATAGATAAAATGAAAATTAAGCAGTTGATGAAATACCATGCTAGCAGCTAAAGGCATTATGGCTATGTCGACTACGGGTTTGATATAATATCAGATAATTTCGGTGAAGCTACTGACGCATTAGTGTTTTTATTGCTCGGACTATACACAACGTGGAAAGTACCCATAGCCAACTGATTTTGATCACTCTTTCAAAATTTGGCCGTAATTATATTTACTAATAAAATCCTAATTTTATATTACACCAAAAAACCCTTCACTGCTGGCCGTATGAAGAAGCTCAAAGTCGCTCAGCGAGCTACGGAGAAGGCTATGTTCAGGGTTTTCTGCATGATAAATATAGAAATAAGGATATTCATAGTAGAACCAGAGAGACCAACATAACCTAACGGATTAGTAATCTGAAGTCACAATGGGTCGGCCATATAGCTCGAAGAATCGGCAACTAATGGGGGAAAAGGTTTCGAGTGGCAGCATTGTACCGATCGATCAGAACCGTGCTTTTTGGCACCTTTTGTAGGAGGCCTATGTTCAGCAGCGTACTTATTAAGGGCTGTAGGTAATGAATGAAAAAATAGTAAAAATCACTTTTACCAACGCTGAACTTATGCGGACTATGATGATTTATTTATCGATAAAAATTTCGACATAGTTCTCGCCTTACGCATGTAGACAGCGGCACCAGTGTATCGACACGTGTACAGTTTGATGGTGTACGTAAATACAATGAACACAAACACAAATGCGTGTGCGTGTATAGTGACGCGATTCAATTTTGCGTTTGTAGTGAAGTATACAACAGTGTGTTTCACTTGCGCCCCCTGACATTGACAGATTTTAGTTTAGGAATTAACGCGCATGGCCTCTCCAGTTGGTTGAATACTCAAAGGACAAAGTAAGCTCACGCGGTCCTATGTGTACAATAAAACTAGGTAGGTATTTGCGGCCGTATTATTCACTAGACTAGACTAAATCTAGTTGCGCGGCTGAATCAACGTCCTTAAAAATGCTGAATTTTTCAAAAATGTTTCAAAAGATTCTTTCATAATTAAGTAATTTTTAACCACGTTATTTCTATTTACTTCTTTTTAAACTTAAAAAATACAATTTTATCAGTCGTGTTGTTTCGGATTTGTTTACGTGTACAAGCCGCTCATCCTCACACAATATGCAAATCGGTCGAACGACTGATCCGAGTAGGTACTGTATTTGAGTAGTCGCTGTCACCGAGCGATACTGTTATAATGTATCTATGTGTGTGTGAAATTTTTGGTTTTGTTTCTTGTACTATTATCTTAATATATTGTTACGAGCTTGAGGTTCTAGATGGCGCTAGTTGACTTATTCACACAACAATATATATAAATTACGTGTAACGTTGTTTGTCCACGATGGACTTCTAAACTACTAAACCGATTTTAATCAAATTTGCACATCGTGTGCAGTTTGGTCCAACTTGAGAGATAGGATAGTTTTTTTTGCCCATGAGTGACCCACATTTGTTTTGCGAATTTAAGGATTTTTAATTGGACATGACAAAGGGTCGCCGAAAAAGGCAGAACATCGTCTGCCTGGCAAGCTAGTTTATTCTATAGTTTTGTTTTGTTATATGTGAGTTTCGTAGTGACAGACGATTGTATTTGTGTGTGCAGATTTCCCCCCGCAAGAAATGACAGACAGTTCTGTATCGGAGAAATAAGCGGTGGTCTGTGTCGCACTATGGCAATTATTAATAATTTTTGATGACAATTGTATTTTAAACATATTTGTAGAATATAATTTTTAAATTGACAATTTTTATAATTACAAATATTAAAGAATTAGAATTCAGTAAGCAATGTTGCTTTTACATTACATTGTTGTAGCTTTTTCGAACGGTATTCACTGTACACTTTGATTCTCACTTTTTTACAATTTTGTCACTGCTGGGCGCAGGATTCCAGTCATTTCTAAGGTTTAATCGCAAGGTCGTGTCCGCAGATCAGATTTTGTTTTTTTTTTTTTTTTTTTTTTTTTTTAAATTAGGATATGCAAGTTTTCTCACGATGCTTATACACATAAAAAATTGAGATCAACAATTTTAATTGGTGCTTTCAGATATCGAAACCGGATTGCTACTGTGAAATTTACGGCGAACGCTAAGCTGAAAAGCTTAGTCACGGTAATTTTATCTATAAAAATTACTGGGGCTTAGTAGTAGTTGAGCTTAGCCATACACTCTATCACGTAAAACCGTAGACAGAGAAATCTATAGACAAATTGACGCCTTCTTTCGCATTCGCACACGAAAAAGATAGATTTATACATACGTCTTGCATAGAAATGAGACAGAGCGGTGTGATTGTTTGTCCCTTTCTCCGTGCCGGTTTTTTTGTTTAGCAAACTACACTTTGCTGAACAACTTTGACAGTTCGTAGCGATCTAAGGTTTTTACAAGTTGGTTTAAGTGAGAAAAAAAAGTTTTGTGAGCTTAGGATTGGTAAATCTTGTTCAGTTCAGTTCTTAGAACAATTAAGAATTTTATCTAAATATGAAGATTATTGTATAACCTAAAACGACGTTATCGTTCTTTCTCACTCGAGGCCACGCTAATCATTAGTCTATAGGTTTCTCTGTTTACGCGTAAAACGTTATTTTTCGTTTTCAATTATTCTTATCATATGGTAATATGACATAAGTACAAAAAAAATAATAAATCATAAGTACAATAATAATTATTATGAATGTGTTTTTATAAACGACAATTAAATTGATTACCTAACATACCTCAGCGCACATTTTCTCATTAACAAAGAGTAGGTAATGCAGAAAATCATATCATAATTGATTTGCATAACAATCTGCGTGCACACGGCGGTATTGACAAACAATTTTAAGTACCATGGTATGTAGTATGATTATTTAACGACATGTTTTTTCTCTAGGCAAATATTCTAGAACGCGTTGCCTTTACAAAATTTATAACAATCGTTTTGTTTTAGTTCGCATTTTACGAGTATGTCGACGGTGAAAATTTCGTCGTATATTTTATACAAGTTCTAACAAAAGTTTAATAGTACGGTACGCGTCGAATATGAAATCACCTTCTATGTTGAAATCGATTTAAAACCATTTTATGTAAATTATCCAAAATCAGCAATAAAGCTCCGCCGTATTTTTTCATAAAATAAAAAATTTGTAACATTTTATAACCAATTCAAGAAACATTTCAGTTTAGAAATACTATTATGTATACTCAATTAACGAAGTGACGCATCGGTAAAAATACTAATGACGTTACATTATTTAACTTAGGATTGTAGATTTCAAAATTAATTTATTATTGCATTATAATTTAAAAAAAGTTATTTATGTAATATTTGTATACTCAAGGGTAGAATGCAGTGAACGTAATTCGGTTTTATAATCTGTTGTCTTCGTTACGTTACAGAATTAAATTAATTTAAAAATCGAATTATTAAAATTCTATTTTCCAAGAACATAGGGCGAATGTCGTCAGTAAAAAACCATCATGTGACCGATGTCCACTAACATATACATGATTAATGCATCTTCATTTTTATTTATATTGGAACATTGAAGTATTATAATGTAATATCTCAATGAAGTCAATGATAGATGATTTCACATCGTATCACGTCGTTTGAAGCTTTGAAGGTAACTATTGGACATAGGGTTTTCGAAACCGGGTAGTCGGATTAACGCATAGCCTATAACCCCGCACTGGTAACGCTGTTACCCTTGGTCACTATGTAAAATTTGGGATCCGGTTTATGGGTAGATCTTCTGCCATCAGTTGGTCATCAGAGCTTCAAGCACACAATTATTTAATATAGCGTTCATCATCGTCATCACGTGAGCATCCCCCATAGAATCATAGAGGGATATCCATAGTTGCCACATGCTTGGCAGGCGAGTTCACAACCACAATTTTTTTGTTATTTTGAGTTGTCTTCCCTCTGTCGCCTCTGTGTCGCGCCTGGGTGTACCCACGGGATAATATGGGGAGAGAATCCAATACCCCAGGTTCTCTTATGCCACCACTACACGGAGATTATTTTATTAATAATAATTATAGTTAGTTAACCTTACAGCCTATATATACGTCCCACTGATGGGCACAGGGCTCCTCTCATTTCTGAGAGGGTTTTAGGACAAGGAACTGTGCGCTTCGCTGCCCCAATGCTTGTTGACGGACTTCGAATGTCTTCGATATATTTTTTTTATTTCTCAGACATACAAGTTTCATCACGATGTTATCCTTCACCGCCGAGCACGTGGTAAATCTGAACTTAAAATTGCATTAACAATTTCATTGGTACCGGCGGGGATCGAACCCGGGTTGCTCGCGTACTATGAGATTTACAGCGAGTGCTAACCATATGATCTACCATGGCCATACCATAATTATAGCGATATTAGCAAACTGAGCTCGATCCCCGCTGGAGCCAATGAAATTGTTAATAATTGAATTTTTCTGTGCTGATCTACGACGGGTATGGCGGGAAAAAAATCTTGAGGAAACATTCATATTAGAGAAATGAAAAGTATTTTAAGAATGTTCGCCAAAACACAGCGTGACAGAATCTTTCTGTTCCAAAACCCTCTTTGCAGGCACATGACGAGGCCTTTGCCTTTGACTATAATCCTGTACTGCACCGATGGTTAGTCTCCGTTAAGGCAGGCCGCCATGACAGGAAGTCGGTCTGGAGGACTTTATTCTTGTAATTGTTTATGAAGAAGGATCTACAAATATGGAACAATAGAAACTCTGCCTTTTGTTATTTAATTTATTATGGTCAAAATAGATAAAAAAACAAATTTATTATAGATAAGGTAATTGATATATTATATGAAACAAACGGATTTCAGAACAATGTGACATTTTCACGTCTACATAAACTACAACGTACATAATATTCAATGTGTTTCCAGTACTCGTATCTCAAGTAGTTAGGTAAGCATCGTATTAGTCTGGGTTAAGTAGATACATTACGTAACAATAACTTTAGCAAGTACTTGAATCATATAAAAATTTTATTGCTCTTTCAAACAAACCACTAACGACCACATAACCTCTGATTTAACGACCTGTGTATCAGCGACCTGCTGTCGATATGTACTAATAATTTGAGCTGATCTTCATGTTCCAAATATTTATCAACTTATAAATCGCACATTGTGGATTCCGAGCAACGAAGAACAACGAAGTATCACACTATTAATAGTTTTTGATTCGATTTTCGCACTTCACTTACATAATCCACTTTATTAAAAAAGATGTTTTGTTTAGTCTCAAGCTTAAACTATAAGTCTTAAACATAAAGAAGTAAAGAGGAAAATATGCGAACAAAAATGTAAGTAAGTATGGAATTAGTACCCGAGTCCATCAATTGACCGTGTTCAGTAATAAAACGGCATGTATATCTGTTTACAATAAACGTAGAATGAAAATCTTTTTTCAAAAATAATTGTAAATATTTTAGTTGTAGCCAAACCCATTGCTTTCGTTTATAATTATGTATTTTCATTTACGTATCATCGTATCTTTTGATTTTATGAGAGGAGCTGTCGATATAGTCGTTTTCTCGATACGACTTGTAGCTTCGGAGTCGATCACCCAAATCCCAATTCTTGACTTTGGTTTCAAAGTATATTGTAATTGTACTTCGTCGTATCTATTGATTTTATGGTGGAAATTGTCAGTAGTTAGGTTGTACCAGTTCTGGCGCACTGAGTCAGAAGTGGTACAAGTACGACGTTCGTCGACTCACGATCCTAAAAAAAAAAGGTTTTGGCATGCTCTGATCACGAATCTGCGGATCCATTTTTGCGTAGGATGCACGGTTCCGGAGATGTGCAGATCAATTAACTCTTATCTAATTGATATCCGGCACGGGCCTTCACCGTCATTAGCGCTCCATTGTTCTTATCTACTTATCTATTGTTCGTTCAATACCGTCATTATCTATTCTTCCTCAGCGTGGTGCTATTGTATTATACTCCTTTGTTCCTATCTACACTAATCTGACTCATTAATAAAACACATTACTCAATTTTGTTAAAATTTTTATTTATAAAATACAAAATCTTATTACTTATTATCTATAAAATAGGAGCGAAACATCTCATCCACTAACATATCGTTGTACAATGTGTTCTCTGTAAATATACTCGTAAAACTATGTATTGAACATCCCTGAAACTTATATAGCAAATACATTAAGCAATATTCGCCACAAACTGAAGTCCACTCATTCTGAATCCTATCAACATTCCAGTTCCATCCTTTACAATTCTTTTTTAAAAACTCTAGATGATATCGTACAGATGCTCGTCTGTATGAATCAAAATATTGACCGACGTCATTCGTATCGATATATAAAGCTACCCAATGTGACCCTGGTTTATCATCTGTACCCAAATTGCATATTACCTAATCAGGTCATAAATTCTATTACATGTTTAATATAAAATAAATGAAACAAGTTTATTCATTATGTAACCATTTATATACCAAAATGAACTTAACAAAACATAGATTCTTATGTTTTGTTAAGTTTCATATTCAAAATGACCTCCGTGATTTTGAATACAATCTGCGCGGCCAGTCGTCTATCGCAGCACGAACGAGGTCTATGTCAATATCGGCGGCTGCCTTAATTAAGGATGTCTTGAATGACTCGAAATTGGGATGAGGCTTTGAGCACGCCTTTTCCTCCAAGTGTTGCCATTTCTTTAATCTAACGGATTCAAATCTGGACTGGAGGAGGGCCAGTCTTTGTGTCGGATGAAGTCGATTTCACGCGCCGCCAGCCAGTCTTGTGTGCTCTTCGCTCTATGACCTGACGCAGAATCTTGTTGGAATACCCAGTGCCTGTTATTGAACATGGTATGAGAAACAGGTTACACAAGGTTCGTCAGGACTGTATTTTGATACACACCTGCATTCGTTTTTAACATTTCTCACAAAAATGTACCTCTGTTAAGTCCCATTAAGAAACACCCAACCATACCATGAGCGAGGATGGAAAATGACCCCGTTGGACACGCGGAATACGGTTGCTCGCTTCTTCACTACTGTGTGCGTACACCTTATCATTTTGTTTGTTGTAGCTCTCTTCTACGGTAAAAATTTTTTCATCCGAAAAAAGAATTTCCCGATATTTTTTTCCCGCGTACCGCTTCAACAAAGCGCGGCATCTCTTCAGTCTCAGATCCATTAGACGAGCATTCAAACGATGTCCGGTTTTTCTTCGATATGCCCGAAGCCCTAAGTCTTCATTTAACACCCTTTTCACCGTGGTTCTGCTTAACCCCATCTGAAGGGCCAACAGTTTCTGCTTACTTTTGGGATTTCTTTGAATTCGCGCCTTTACAGCTTTTATCACTGCTGGAGTCCTAACAAATCGAGGGCGACCACTTCTTGACCTGTCATCTACACTAGAGTCTTCATTGTATCGTTTGATGGTACGATAAACGAATCTTTTGGTTATATTCAAATTTTTCAGTATATCAAAAAATTTAATTGGCACGTAATCGCAACGATGCAACGCAATAACTGCAACACAGTCTTTTTTAAGCGTCCACTCCATATGTAAAAATGAGTAAAATTCTAAAAAGTATACAGTTTTATTTTCGTGAACAATTCGAATTCAATAAACTTTTTTGTGGCCAGCATTCTAAAAAAAGGTTTTTACTGTGTGACAATACTTATGACCTGACTAGGTATATACGTTGGTACGTGGGTGTACATGGGCAGTCTGTTAGCAGCATAAACATTATTTTCTAGACTGGGGTGAATCTTTTTCAGATGTTGTTGTACATCTAGTGTATTCATGATATTACTGCTATTAGTAGATTATTACAGTACAATCTACTCAGTGACTAACATAGGAATGATCAATTATGTGATTTCTAAATATTAAATTGCATTTTTTCTGTTATACAAAACGTATTTGAGTCATCAATACACTGAATAAGACGCAACACGAAGTAATACTGAGATAAGCAACAGAATGTGAGATAAGATTGTTGACGCATAAAGTTATTATCAATTCTACTGTAAAATTTTTTTAGATTAGAATTATTACTTACTGGTACTATATAAGACCAAGCAACTGCAGTCATGGAGTTAGTGTATGGTCG
The DNA here is from genome assembly GCA_036936625.1 of Parnassius smintheus behrii. Classification (NCBI taxonomy): domain Eukaryota; kingdom Metazoa; phylum Arthropoda; class Insecta; order Lepidoptera; family Papilionidae; genus Parnassius; species Parnassius smintheus. The sequence goes on along the minus strand of JAUPFT010000017.1, from coordinate 20,030,017 downwards.
TTTGACCGCAGTGTATTTATCAATACTACATTTGTGTTACTTCAACGCATCAAAGGCCATATATGTAAGTGTTTAATCTATTGACAAACTTACTTCCTTTCTGTTATTTTCTTACGTGTGTATGATTTTGAACGACAGGCCTGTTGTTCTAGTGGTTAGTGACCCTGACTGCTATGCCGGAGGTCGTGGATTCGATTCCCACCCAGGACAAATGTTTGTGTGATGAGCACGAGCATTTGTTCTGTGTCTGGGTGTAATTTATCTATGATATTTATGTATTTAGAAATATATAAGTATGTTTATCAGTTGTCTAGTACCCATAACACAAGCTCTGCTTAGCTTGGGACTAGATGGCGTTGTGTGATAGTTGTGGAATATTATTATTATTATTATTAGTTAGTGTTAACAAATTATATTTAAATATTTTGTGTGTGTATATTAAGCCGTGGTAGCTCAGATGGTTAGCGCAAATATAAATAGTAATAGCGCAAACTGTAAATTTCACAGTACCCGGGTTCGATCCCCGCCGGCACCAATTAAATTGTTAATTGCAATTTTAAGTGTTTATTCTATTGACACACTTACTTTCCTTTCTGTTATTTTCTTACGTGTGTATGATTTAGTGTTAACAAATTATATTTAAATATTATGTGTGTGTATATGATTAAGGGGATAGAGTAAGTCAGCTCAAATTCTAATTTCGTCCCCACTTGCCCGCGCGTCGTACCGACATGTTTGTAATCACTAATACTGAAAGTAGAAAGGTCGTTAGACACTTATTTCATTAGGTTTATCATATTTATGCCTGTTTCTTAACGCCAAGCCATTCGCTTCTTATTTTTATTACGGTTATTTCCCATTTTAATTTTTCGTCGTCCTGTTGCGTAATGTATATTCTGATCGTAAGCGACATAACCTTCCTCTTCAAAGGCTGATGCGAAGTGACCGGACGGCAGGAATCACGGTTCAAGAGGCCGATAATTTCGGCAATTTCTTTTTATAGTGAAAATAATGGTATTTTAAAAAAAGTAAATAACATAAGCACTGCTTTATAGTTAGTTCAGTTAGTATGCAATATTTCATGATCTTATTTAAAGTATTTTATGAATAACAGCGGTCTATTGTTTATTTTGGAGGTAATTTTGGATTTTTTTTCTATCGAGAAAATTTAACGAAATCGTGTTTTTGTCTAACATAATCTTTAACATTAATCCTCAACTTTACCATACATTTATTTCAAAATTAATGCTGCAATATTTTCGGCATAACGAAGGATCTTGCTAAGCCATTTGAGATTATATTTCCCCTTAAACCGTGGTAGCTCAGGTGGTTGGCGCAAGCTGTAAATTTCACAGTACGCGACCCGGGTTCGATCCCCACCGGCACCAATTAAATTGTTAATTGCAATTTTAAGTGTTATTTCTATTGACACACTTACTTTTCTTTCTGTTATTTTCTTACGTGTGTATGATTTAGTGTTAACAAATTATATTTAAATATTGTGTGTGTATATGATTAAGCCGTGGTAGCTCAGATGGTTAGCGCAAGCTGTAAATTTCACAGTACGCGACCCGGGTTCGACTCCCGCGGGCACCACTTAAATTGTTAATTGCAATTTTAAGTGCTGATTTACCACGTGCTCGGCGGTGAAGGAAAACATCGTGAGGAAACCTGTATGTCTGAGAAAATTTCGAAGTCATGTGAAGTTCGCCAACACGCATTGAGACCGCGCCACGGACATTTCCTAGCCATAAATACAAAGGCAATAGCAGAAAGTAAAAAGTTAAAAAATACTTTTTTAACAATGACAGTCATTAGTTGATCATTAGTGAATGTGATTCTGTTTTTTTTTTAATTACAGGAAGAAAAGAGCAGAAGGAAGAAATGGGATGGTGGGAAGTAATGACGAATGAATTGTTATGTGAAGTTTGTTGGAACAAACATATTATAGTCACGTGTAAATACTTTTAACATTTTGGTTCAAAATGACACAAAATCTAAAAAATATTAGATACATCATCGACATGGACGGATTTTACATTACATATCCTCATAAACATTTTCAATGTAGAGAAATGGCTATTCTAGACGTAAAACTATCTAATAAAAATGATTCGTTTATCGATCATTATTTGTTTCGGCCAAGTTATCCTTTCAATTATTTGTCGCCAAAAGACAAAAGAAAACTGTTCGCTATTGTGAAATACATGTGCACGGCATTCCATATTTTGATGTGACCGAAGAATTCAAATGTGCCTACAAACAAGAGAACATCATTCCCATATTAAATTGGTATATTAGAAATTTGTGCAAAGACGAAGTGATCGCATACAAAGGTGGTTCAACAGAAAAACAATTTTTAAAAATGTTGACGACGAATGATAGAATTTTTAATATTGAGGAATACAAATGTCCAAAATACAATGATTTGGTAAATGTCGTAAATTTAAACAAACGTTATGTGTGTAATATCATATATTTGCAAAAAATAATCACAAAATTTTACATTGTTCTTGTGACGAAGTGTGGGTTTTTTACAAGTGGTTATTACTTGAAAATAAAATTTTAAATTAATCATAAATTTTGTTTGATTTCCAAAAAAATTTGTCATACTATACTATATAATACAAAGGTAGTTCAACAGAAAAATAATTTTTAAAAATGTTGACGACGAATGATAGAATTTTTAATATTGAAGAATACAAATGTCCAAAATACAATGATTTGGTAAATGTCATAAATTTAAACAAACGTTATGTGTGTAATAATCATATATTTGCAAAAAATAATGACAAAATTTTACATTGCTCTTGTGACGAAGTGTGGGTTTTTTACAAGTGGTTATTACTTGAAAATAAAATTTTAAATTAATCATAAATTTTGTTTGATTTTCAAATAAATTTGTCATACTATACTATATAATACAAAGGTGGTCCAACAGAAAAACAATTTTTAAAAATGTTGACGACGAATGATAGAATTTTTAATATTGAAGAATACAAATGTCCAAAATACAATGATTTGGTAAATGTCATAAGTTTAAACAAACGTTATGTGTGTAATAATCATATATTTACAAAAAATAATGACAAAATTTTACATTGTTCTTGTGACGAAGTGTGGGTTTTTTACAAGTGGTTATTACTTGAAAATAAAATTTTAAATTAATCATAAATTTTGTTTGATTTCCAAAAAAATTTGTCATACTATACTATATAACACAAAGGTGGTTCATCAGAAAAACAATTTTTAAAAATGTTGACGACGAATGATAGAATTTTTAATATTGAAGAATACAAATGTCCAAAATACAATGATTTGGTGAATGTCATAAATTTAAACAAACGTTATGTGTGTAATAATCATATATTTGCAAAAAATAATCACAAAATTTTACATTGTTCTTGTGACGAAGTGTGAGTTTTTTACAAGTGGTTATTACTTGAAAATAAAATTTTAAATTAATCATAAATTTTGTTTGATTTTCAAATAAATTTGTCATACTATACTATATAATACAAAGGTGGTTCAACAGAAAAACAATTTTTAAAAATGTTGACGACGAATGATAGAATTTTTAATATTGAAGAATACAAATGTCCAAAATGCAATGATTTGGTAAATGTCATAAATTTAAACAAACGTTATGTGTGTGATAATCATATAATTGCAAAAAATAATCACAAAATTTTACATTGTTCTTGTGACGAAGTGTGGGTTTTTTACAAGTGGTTATTACTTGAAAATAAAATTTTAAATTAATCATAAATTTTGTTTGATTTCCAAAAAAATTTGTCATACTATACTATATAACACAAAGGTGGTTCATCAGAAAAACAATTTTTAAAAATGTTGACGACGAATGATAGAATTTTTAATATTGAAGAATACAAATGTCCAAAATGCAATGATTTGGTAAATGTCATAAATTTAAACAAACGTTATGTGTGTGATAATCATATAATTGCAAAAAATAATCACAAAATTTTACATTGTTCTTGTGACGAAGTGTGGGTTTTTTACAAGTGGTTATTACTTGAAAATAAAATTTTAAATTAATCATAAATTTTGTTTGATTTTCAAATAAATTTGTCATACTATACTATATAATACAAAGGTGCCTTTGTATTTATGGCTAGGAAATGTCCGTGGCGCGGTCTCAATGCGTGTTGGCGAACTTCACATGACTTCGAAATTTTCTCAGACATGCAGGTTTCCTCACGATGTTTTCCTTCACCGCCGAGCACGTGGTAAATCAGCACTTAAAATTGCAATTAACAATTTAAGTGGTGCCGGCGGGGGTCGAACCCGGGTCGCGTACTGTGAAATTTACAGCTTGCGCTAACCATCTGAGCTACCGCGGCTTAATCATATACACACACAATATTTAAATATAATTTGTTAACACTAAATCATACACACGTAAGAAAATAACAGAAAGAAAAGTAAGTGTGTCAATAGAATAAACACGTAAAATTGCAATTAACAATTTAATTGGTGCCGGTGGGGGTCGAACCCGGGTCGCATACTGTGAAATTTACAGCTTGCGCTAACCACCTGAGCTACCACGGCTTAATCATATACACACACACATAATATTTAAATATAATTTGTTAACACTAAATCAGACACACGTAAGAAAATAACAGAAAGGAAAGTAAGTGTGTCAATAGAATAAACACTTAAAATTGTAATTAACAATTTAATTGGTGCCGGCGGGGATCGAACCCGGGTACTGTGAAATTTACAGCTTGCGCTAACCATCTGAGCTACCACGGCTTAATATACAAACACAAAATATTTAAATATAATTTGTTAACACTAAAAAATAATAATAATAATAATATTCCACAACTATCACACAACGCCATCTAGTCCCAAGCTAAGCAGAGCTTGTGTTAGGGGTACTAGACAACTGATAAACATACTTATATATTTCTAAATACATAAATATCATAGATAAATTACACCCAGACACAGAACAAATGATCATGCTCATCACACAAACATTTGTCCTGGGTGGGAATCGAATCCACGACCTCCGGCATAGCAGTCAGGGTCACTAACCACTAGACCAACAGGCCTGTCGTTCAAAATCATACACACGTAAGAAAATAACAGAAAGGAAGTAAGTTTGTCAATAGATTAAACACTTACATATATGGCCTTTGATGCGTTGAAGTAACACAAATGTAGTATTGATAAATACACTGCGGTCAAACGACCATACACTAACTCCATGACTGCAGTTTCTTGGTCTTATATAGTACCAGTAAGTAATAATTCTAATCTAAATAATTTCTACAGTATAATTGATAATAACTTTATGCGTCAACAACCTTATCTCACATTCTGTTGCTTATCTCAGTATTACTTCGTGTTGCGTCTTATTCAGTGTATTGATGACTCAAATACGTTTTGTATAACAGAAAAAATGCAATTTAATATTTAGAAATCACATAATTGATCATTCCTATGTTAGTCACTGAGTAGATAGTACTGTAATAATCTACTAATAGCAGTAATATCATGGATACACTAGATGTACAACAACATCTGAAAAAGATTCACCCCAGTCTAGAAAATAATGTTTATGCTGCTAACAGACTGCCCACGTATACCCACGTACCAACGTATATACCTAGTCAGGTCATAAGTATTGTCACACAGTAAAAACTTTTTTTTAGAATGACACGACATCGTTTGAATGCTCGTCTAATGGATCTGAGACTGAAGAGATGCCGCGCTTTGTTGAAGCGGTACGCGGGAAAAAAATATCGGGAAATTCTTTTTTCGGATGAAAAAATTTTTACCGTAGAAGAGAGCTACAACAAACAAAATGATAAGGTGTACGCACACAGTAGTGAAGAAGCGAGCAACCGTATTCCGCGTGTCCAACGGGGTCATTTTCCATTCTCGCTCATGGTATGGTTGGGAGTTTCTTATTGGGACTTAACAGAGGTACATTTTTGTGAGAAAGGTTAAAAACGAATGCAGTTGTGTATCAAAATACAGTCCTGACGAACCTTGTGTAACCTGTTTCTCATACCATGTTCCATAACAGGCACTGGGTATTCCAACAAGATTCTGCGTCAGGTCATAGAGCGAAGAGCACACAAGACTGGCTGGCGGCGCGTGAAATCGACTTCATCCGACACAAAGACTGGCCCTCCTCCAGTCCAGATTTGAATCCGTTAGATTAAAGATATGGCAACACTTGGAGGAAAAGGCGTGCTCAAAGCCACATCCCAATTTGGAGTCATTCAAGACATCCTTAATTAAGGCAGCCGCCGATATTGACATGGACCTCGTTCGTGCTGCGATAGACGACTGGCCGCGCAGATTGTATTCAAAATCACGGAGGTCATTTTGAATAAACTATAGTGTCATAAGAATCTATGTTTTGTTAAGTTCATTTTGTTATATAAATGGTTACATAATGAATAAACTTGTTTCATTTATTTTATATTAAACATGTAATAGAATTTATGACCTGATTAGGTAATATGCAATTTGGGTACAGATGATAAACCAGGGTCACATTGGGTAACTTTATATATCGATACGAATGACGTCGGTCAATATTTTGATTCATACAGACGAGCATCTGTACGATATCATCTAGAGTTTTTAAAAAAGAATTGTAAAAGATGGAACTGGAATGTTGATAGGATTCAGAATGAGTGGACTTCAGTTTGTGGCGAATATTGCTTAATGTATTTGCTATATAAGTTTCAGGGATGTTCAATACATAGTTTTACGAGTATATTTACAGAGAACACATTGTACAACGATATGTTAGTGGATGAGATGTTTCGCTCCTATTTTATAGATAATAAGTAATAAGATTTTGTATTTTATAAATAAAAATTTTAACAAAATTGAGTAATGTGTTTTATTAATGAGTCAGATTAGTGTAGATAGGAACGAAGGAGTATAATACAATAGCACCACGCTGAGGAAAAATAGATAATGACGGTATTGAACGAACAATAGATAAGTAGATAAGAACAATGGAGCGCTAATGACGGTGAGGCCCGCGCCGGATATCAGTTAGATAAGAGTTAATTGATCTGCACATCTCCGGAACCGTGCATCCTACGCAAAAATGGACCGCAGATTCGTGATCAGAGCATGCCAAAACCTTTTTCTTTTTTTTTTTTAGGATCGTGAGTCGTGACGAACGTCGTACTTGTACCACTTCTGACGCAGTGCGCCAGAACTGGTACAACCTAACTACTATTGTCGATATACTTAGTCGTTATTTTGCTAAGTTTCTTTATTTTCTAAGTCGATTACGAGCTGTGACTTCCTGTGTCATGGACACTAGATGACATCACATCCTTCCTCCGATCTTACTGTATAAAATTAAACTTTAAATAATAAAGTGCAACTGACTTCAAAAAAACAAAAAATAATAACGTAATTGCCACACCATAGCTTCTGAATTTGGTGCTATTCCACAAAACCTGCAACTTTCATCTATTCATATATTATATTGAAAGTTGTAAACTAATATCTTTCGGTAGAGTGATAAGTGTGTGCTTGAACAAATTATGTTCTATGGTTAACATCTATTTTGGCTATTCCATTGTATTACATTTTATGATTTATTGTTCGTGTTTATTTATTGCTAATAAATAATATTATGTTGTTTTAAATTTTAATTAAAGTTACAAAAAAAGAACGTACAGTTGAATTCAGAAACTCCTCTTTTTTTGATGTCGGATTAAAATACGTTAGCTGTATGTTTCCACGGAGTTAAAAGTACCCTCAATCACACATCCGCAGCCCTACCGGTGCTGGCTGCCCCATAGCAACCAGTCTTCGGGTGAAGATTTTTCCACCCTCTTTTTTCTCTCAAGTAAAGCGCGCCTACCGACGCGGCCTTTAGCTCCACCTGCGCATCGGACGCCCACGATTCTGATCTGGTTTAGCGGATTTGGTCTGTGACTCCACTGCCAACCAACTTTAAGACGCGGGTAGGGGGGGGGGGGGGGGAGCGACGCCTCGCAGTAGCGACACTTCTCTCGCGGCCCCACCACCACCGCATTAACGGCCCCACCAGAGTCGCAGAGTATAGGGCGAGTGTGGCATCCTCATATCAACACTTCACCCACCACTCCACCTCGTCTGCGACGGGAAGAGTGAGAAGTCACCTCTCCGCTATAGTCCACCAACGCAGATCCGGTCCGAGTGGGCTCATTCGGAGCGGCCAGCCCGTTCGGCCCTACTCTTAAGGCTAGCCAAGTGGGTTAATTGTACGTGGTAGAGCCATGCTGTGGCTATGTTAGTATAGGTCGTGCCATGAAAGATGAAATTAAATACAGTCCACTGCGCATGTACAATCAAGCAGAAAAATCAAAATTTTATTATGGCATTTTAATATGTAAAAAGTCAAAGGTCAATATTATAACTACACATCAAGTCTTCACGATAACTGAACGATATATTTATATACCATCGTTAGGTTTTAACTGCTTCTAAATAATATTCTGCATTTTATGTACACTTAGTTAAAGAAATAAAATATTTTGTATTTGTAATTGCTGTTTAAACTATACTATGGGATAGCCTTCGATTATAAGGACATTTTACATGCAATAATTTGCAAAAAAAAATCATCTTGTAGAAAATTACAAAATATTTACAACTTTATACTATATAACGGGTGGGCCAGAAAGGAGTACGATTTTAAAAACACTCTTGCGTTTGAAGCTTTAGAGAGGGGACTGCGCGGGTGGTGGGGTTAAGTAGCTCGGTTCTCGGAAATTTAGTCGCGATGGATCACTTCACGGGAGCGCAACGTGCTTTCTGCGTTAAACATTATTATAAAAATCACGATTCGTGCGCTATTGTTCGGCGTTTATTTGGACGTGAGTTTGGATTACATGACCTAAATCAGTGTCCGAAGGAAAGCGTGATTCGATCGTGGGTCAGAAAGTTCGAAGCTACTGGTTCGACTCTCAAACAGAAGCCTGCGGGACGCCCAAGGTCAACAAGAACGAATGACACAATTGAACAAGTTAGAGCTTCAGTTCAACGTAATCCTGTTCTATCGACTCGAAAGCGTTCAGCCGAACTTGTGGTGTCCAGAACATCTTTGCGTCGCATTTTGTTGAAAGATCTGAAATTGCATCCGTATAAAATTCAACTTGTGCAGGAATTACAGCCAAATGATCCAATTTTAAGGAGAGCTTTTGTTGAAACGATGCTGGAACGCTTTCGGAGTTTCAACAATATTCTGTTCTCCGACGAAGCCCATTTTCACATAAATGGGCAGGTGAATAAACAGAATTGCCGTTACTGGGCTGCAGAAAACCCACGTGCAAAACATCAAAAGCCTCTACATTCGCCGAAAGTAACCGTTTGGGCGGCCATGTCAGCGCACGGAATTATCGGACCCCACTTCTTCGAAAATCGACAAGGCCAATCTGTCACTGTAAATTCTGACCGATACATAGCCATGTTAAGGGATTTTTTCTTTCCCCAACTGCAACAGTTTGAAGCCTATAATCGTGCGACATGGTTTCAACAAAATGGCGCGACATGCCACACAGCTAATGCCTCTTTGACGGTCGTAAACGAGATGTTTGGTGAGAAACTGATATTGCGCCGAGTTGACATTGAATGGCCTCCTAGAAGTCCGAATCTTACACCACTGAACATTTTTTTTATGGGGATACCTAAAAAGTAGAGTCTACTCCAATAACCCAGCCACAATTGACCAGTTGAAGACCAATATCCGGAAAGAAATGGCAGATATTCCCCGTGCAATGTGCCAGCGAGTTTTTACCAATTTGAGGTTCAGATTCGAAGAATGTTTGCAGCGCGATGGTGCACATCTGGATGATGTTATTTTTAAGAAATGAATTTCCCAGATGTAAATTTTTGTAGAAATAAAAATTTGTATGTGAATTGTACTTAGTTTTTTTTAATGATTTTTTCAAATTCGCAATTCTTTCTGGCCCACCCTGTACTACGAATTACGCTATTTTAAATAGTCCCAAAATAACTTATAAAGTAATAAACATTTAAACACTATTTGAAAATATTATAAAACAATATTTTTAAAACTACAAAATAATCGCAAAAATTTAAAATTTTATAACAGGTAGTCGCTAACACTTTCGATATCGATAGTACACAAGGCACACAAGAAGGTGCGCGGGCGACGGGACGCAGGGAGTAGCGCCTCGCCTGTTGCTATGGTTTCGCTTCCCCGTACCTCACACCTCACTGTGCCGACACTTATTTTTCGGTTCTGCGCACTTCCTTGACTCGTTTCGTTGCCTATAGTATAGTTGTAGCATAAATGAGTCGACTCGACCGGGGAAGGACCACGCTCTCGCAGAATACCAGCGTAAAATAGCATCTTAACGCTGCTGTATTTCGTATGATGAGTGTAGAGAACCGGAGACCCTCAGGGTGACAACGCATCCGCATTTTGATTCGTCATCGAAGGTAGATGTAGATGTCTATGGGCTACAGCAACCACTTACCATTATGTGGACTGTGTGCTCGTTTGTCACCCACTCTATAAAAAAAAATCTTTGTTCCAAGCCACGGCTGCTAAGCCTCCCTGCCACGACACGCCGCATAATAATTCTGGGGATTTCTTTCTGATCCTGCGGCAAGTTGGCCCATGCTTGACGGATTTTGAAGTGTGCTGTTGACTTTAGATTTATTTTCTTCGAATTATATAGCCTACTAGGTATTAGTATTGATGAATGGATAAAATATTGAAATTAATTTTCCTAGTCGATCCTCATGTCGTTTACCTTCGCTATTTTCCTGTGCATTTTATTATGTTAATCATGACTTCCCACTTCAAATATGTTATAATGCCTTATAAGCATGCTGCACTAACAAAATGAATTCAGTTCCGTGAATAGTACAATTTTGACCGTACATTTTGTCTATAAAGTTTTTGCTTTTGACGAATTTACTCCTCACGGTCAGGGCTCAAGAAAAGGTAAGCCCCTCCGAAGTAATCGTAAGTATAAAGAGATTAATGTATGGTTGTATTATTTCGGGAAGCCGTTTTCGTGAAATTTGTGTAGGTACCTATCTTTAGCATCCGTTTTAAATCCAGAAAGCAGAAAGGATCAGACTTAACAGTTACCAAATGTTCCTCTCAGTATTTTGTCTTGGAATTTATAGTATTGAATAGAATCTAAATCCGTATTAATTCTATTTAAACCACATAATATACTTACAATAATATGATCTTAACATAGCATCTTAATCCTTAAACGTGACAACGATTTTGTTGTCTTATTCTTAGCCAGCCTGAGGTCAATAGTCACTATTCAACTTCCTCTTCCTGATCGTTAAACCATAAAGAGTCTACTACTGGGCTTGGTTCTCTCCCAGGAGAGTATTTACCAGAACTTCCGCCCTATCCGTCTCCAAAAAATTTACTTAACGAGAAGTAAACACTGACTTCAAAGAACTAAAAAGAATAAAATAGGTTCACATTCTGAACTGTATCCCCTATTTAGCCACCTTTCAGAGAAAATATATAAATATAAATGGGACCACCCCTAAAGTAAACACCATGTTTTTTCAAAATTGATTTACAATTGAACAAGGTATTGCGTACTATTATAGTGGAATTATGTAGTATAATTAGCTTGCCAGGCAGACGTTGTTCTGCCCTTTTCGGCAACCCTTTGTCATGTCCTATTAAAAATCCTTAAATTCGCAAAAAAAAAATTGTGGGCAAAAAAACTATCCTATCTCTCAAGTTGGACCAAACTGCACACAGTACGCAAATTTGATTAAAATCGGTTAAGTAGTTTAGGAGTCCATCGCGGACAAACAACGTGATACGTAATTTATATATATTAAGGTTACAAAGTAGTTGAATTGTAAACCTCTTTCTTTATGAAGTCGGCTAAAATGATCCACTTTAAATGATTTATGTCCTCCTGGTACATTTTTGAGCACATTAAAATATTGCGAATCTAAAAATTTACTTTAGTACTACAGCTAGATTTCGATGTCACACGACACGACACGATCGACACGGTCAGTTCAACTGATCGTTCCAACAGATCAGTTCAAACTAAAACTGTTGATATTCTTTAAAACATTGGATTTTCTATACATCGATGAATAAACATATATAAAACTCCGATATTGATATATTATTTGATGATTATATTAATAATAATCGTTATATCGAAAATTCAATATTTTAAAAAATATCAACAGTTTTAGTTTGAACTGATTCAGTTGAACTGACAGTGCAGTGCATCCCGATCCTTATTTACGCATAACGCAAGTATCGCAAAATATAAAAATCAGTAGAAATCTCCTAAACATAAAGTCTATGTCAAGTCTGTGTTTATTTTCACACAACTTATGCCTATCCTTACCCTTGGCGAAAGTATATGATGTGCGTGTTATCCTTATTTCCAAAAATTAATAAAATAAGTATACGTTTCCTCATATTAGGTGCTACATGGTGCTACACAATTATCTTATACCTTTAAACGAGCAATTCTTATGTGTATATATATATATATATATATATATATATATATATATATATATATATATATATATATATATATATATATATATATATATATATATATATATATATAATAATCTCGGAAATGGCTCCAACGATTTTCATAAAATTTTGTATGCACGGAGTTTCGGGGGCAATAAATCGATCTAGCTAGGATTTATTTTTAGAAAATGTCTTTTTGTCCGTGTTTTTAGCCAATGAAAAACTGCTACAATATCGTTAGAATAAGAACGTAAATTTTGACAGTTTATTAATGATCACAAATAGCTTAATTGGTATTTTGGGCGGTCACAAAATCGTAATACCATGGTTCGAGCCCAGACCGACCGACCGACTTTTTTTATTTTTTTTCAAGTTCCTTTCTTTTTTTTTAAAAAACTCTATTTTGTCTTATTCTTTTTTTAGTATTTTTTAAAAACACGAAAATTTAAATTAAACTAATTGTACTCATGATTTTTTATTCAAATGACCAGTTCAGTTTTTTCTATTATGTCGCTACGATCAAAAAATATTATTCGTATTTCATCAGTATGTAATTTGTATCTAAATATAATTTCCAAAACACACGAATTAAAAAAAAACCGAGCGAAAAATACCGAGCAAAGCTCGGTCAACCGGGTACTATATATTACGATAACAGGGAGCACTTGGGTGGTTCCAGCAGGTACTTAGTTCTAATATGTTGTTTTTGAACAATTGGATAATTAACACGTTCTCGATAATAAATTACACAAATTTTAGTTGTAATTAATGTATCATCTAGGTTATGGAGTGTATAAGTAAGGAGTACAGACTGTGTATTAAAAAGTGTCCATAAAAACCATTAAATAAGGGTGGCGGCACTATAACTACGGGGTAAATTTTAAAGAACGCACCGAAAAATACTAGTGGGATAGACGACTTTTTCGAGGTTATATTTACTAAATAAAATTGTATTAGATTTTCGAGCTACTGAGCAGTTTAGCACCACACTTAAACCGTCGACAACTGCTAAGTTCATTTCATACCAGTTGCTACTCCAGCGCTGTTGTGGAGAGTTTTTGATAGTTATTGAAGTGTTATTTACTGCTTACAGATGGCCACTTTTTCGACTGTTCTACTATGGGAGTTGGTACTTCTTACTTCTACACTCCATAATCTAGGTGATCTGAACTGGCCGTATTGCAGATTGCGCAAATGCCCGATGTCCTGCCATTAGGTTTGCCAGATGGTCGGGATTCGTTTGGATTCTCCCGACATTTTAAATGATCTCCAGACTCCAGACAAAACTCAAAATCTCCAGACAAACAGCTTTTCTTTACATCACAGCTGCTTTTAATTTAATAAAAGCTGAGTTAGTAGTAATATTGGACTGAACTTTGAAGTAAATTGTTTCGATTTTAAATTTACTGAATAACGGTACATATGGCAACCTAAAATTATGTGTACTTAAATTAGTTATGTCAACAATGATTTAAAAAATAAACTTTTTATTAAAAAATTTTAATTATAATATTTGTTTCTCCCGACAGCAACCCCAAAATCCCGACATTTTCAAATTTTGTCCACATATTTTGGTTATGGAGGTAAGGAGTACAGACGGTGTTAAATAAGAGAGGCGCCACTATAGCTACAGGGTAAATTTTAAAGAACGCGCCGAAAAATATTAGTGGGATAGACGACTTTTTGGAGGTTATATTTACTAAATGAAATTATTTCAGATTTTAGAGCTACTGATCAGTTTAGCAGCACACTTCACGCCGTCGACAACTGCTAAGTTCATTTCATGTAGATGTTTCCTGTAGCTACTCCAACGCTGTTGAGGAGAGTTTTTGAATTTATCAATCAACTATTCTCCTATGAGAGATTGTTCTCCTTACTTCTACACTCCATAATTTTGGTCTTCCGATCTGGCATGCCTATCTACAATGGGGTTGTCTAACTCTGGTGGGAATCGGTGTTGACTTCATTCTAGTAGTGGTGTGTTGGTTTAACTGTATTGTGTAAATGTATCAGTAAATCATTATTGATTATAAGCCGATTATTTATATATTTGTATATATGTAAGGATAGATCATATATGTATAGTTTATTTATTAGTAGTTTGTATATATTATGTAGTTAATTATCATTTGTATTGTGTTCTCTTATTCTATATTGCCACACCTACATCAAATTCTCACCACTCCATGGGTTGACTGGTAGAGAATGCCTCAAGGCATTAAGTCCGCCCCTTGTGTTCTTTTGTTTAAGGATGCAGTAAAGAATAAAATAAATAAATAAATAAATATCTATTATATTATTTTATGTTACAAAGTGTATATGTGTAATTATCATAATGAATAAACATAACGCAGGTCAGAGATGATCGGTTGTTGATTATATTTTTATATTTTTTTAATGTGTCGGTAAGGACTTCCGTGATTACAAGCGAGACGATTCTATTTCTAATCACTTGTCTTTGTCTCAAATGATGTCCTCTGCTGTTAAATAGTTTTACCAAAATCTAAACTAAAATAATATTCCAGTTTAAGAAAACCTCAACAACATCGATCATGAGCTGTAATGATCCTTAGTAAGAAATTAGGTAACGTGAAATTATTGTTTATGTCATCGGTTTTTAATACGACAGAAATATTTCAGATTGTTCAAACGTCTGGAAGGCACGCGTTTTAGGCGATGCGTCTAAATCTAATACAATATATCATGCCTAATTATGCACTATGGTCTATGTTATATACAATTACGCAGCTTTAGGGTGGCCCGAGGGCCACTTTAGCCGCACCTTAACCTACTGTCGCTGATATTACAAGATAGTAGTATTGTTGTATTAGACGCATCGTCTGAAACGCATGGCTTCCAGACGTTTGAACAAGACTAGCCGCTAGTTGAACGATGTCTTTTAGCAGAAAGGCTAGGCTGTTAATGAAAGACTAATTAAGCTAATTAGATGCGACATATACATACATACTGGTATCCTTATAACAAATTATGTTTTGCAAAGCGTAAATAAATGTAGAATTATCTACTACGTTTTGATATTTTTTTATAGAATATATGGCAAACGAGCACACGTGGATTCTATGTTTGCCCATTTAGTTTTAAAAATAAAGAGATCTGTGGTTGGTGGTTGTCTACTTGCTATTGTGTCAAAAGTTGCTAGCAAATAGGCCAATTACTGACTTTTTTATAGAATAAGGGTGACAAACGAGCAAACAGTCCACCTGATGGTAAATGAATGCTGTGGCCCATAGACATCTACATTTATTTTCGATTAAGAATCAATATGCAGATGCGTTGTCACCCCTGAGGTCTAAGATGTCTCGTTTCCATTTAAAAGGGTCTATACTCATCATACGAAATACTGCAGCTATTTTACGCTGGTATTCTGTGAGAGCGGGGTCCTACCCCGGTCGAGCCGACCCATTTGTGCTACAACCATAATATAACTGCAGCGCGGCTCTACTATTAAATTCAATATACGATACGATGTAGACTTATGGCCGCCGCACACGGTCAGTTCAATTGATCATTCTAACTGATCAGTTCAAACTAAAACCGTTGATATTTTTTAAAATATAGGATTAACGATATATCGATAATTATAAATATATCAATATTGAAGTTTTATATATAAGTTTATTTAACGATATATCGAAAATCCGATATTTTAAAAAATATCAACAGTTCTAGTTTGAACTGATCAATTGGAATGATCAGTTGAACTGACCGTGTGTAGCGTCCATTAACAACCAACCGCAAGTAACAAGATAATATCTATGAAAACCTATAGTATATTAATTGACATTTCTTGATTAAGTAAATAACCATTATTAAATAATAACATACGTAAGGGTTAGGTTTCCATCTTTAAATAAAAAAAATGGTTAAAAATGTTTAGCTTTTGAAAGTTAAGTGACGACAAAAACTCACAGTCCACCTGAAGGTAAGTAGCCTGCAACTGACTTCAAATAATGAAGGCTACATATGCAATGTCACCTCTGAGGATTAAGATGGGATGTCACACAGCCAACGTTGTAGTGGCGCTCATACCCTTCGGACCGGAATACAGTGCATAGATGGACTCCTTGGCAGAAATGGAGCCCAACCACACAGATAATAAAATTTATGTATAGTGGTGAAATTTTAATAAAGAAAAATTAATGCATTCTTTTTTCATCAATAATTTGCTATGTAAGAATATATTCCAATTTTGGTTTCTGTTTCGCAGGTTCAAAGTAAACGTGACGGACAGTCCTACGATCTCAGTCAGCCCGCCTCATAGTCTGGATTACGTGTGCCAAAAGAGTGGTGGCAGCCTCAACGGAAGTGTAACGCCAAACGGAATGTTGTCAAGTAAATCTACGGCAACCACCGTCCTGTTGAGCCCTGGGTATCTTCAGAGCCCCTGTCAATGCAGTCAATCGATTAAGGTTGGCTTATTCACAATTCTTAAAACAATATCGCCAACTACCAATCGCTAAATATAGATACATATCAATTTTCAAGTTAATACATAAAAAAATATTATTAAATTATTAATTATCCAATAACCTTTCTCATTTAGGAGATCATTTTGGAAGGCACCACGGTTTTACCTATTTCTAATGATAAACTGATAAAAAGATACTAGCGCATGTAATGTACTGCTGAGTAATTAGCGTAAAGGAACCAGTTTTACGGGCTGTGAAGCATTCAAACTCAGTCTTTGGCATTCCATCTCAGTCCTCACGGGTGACAACGCATCTGCATTTTGATTTGTAATGGAAGATAGATGTAGATGTCTATGGGCCGCAGCAACCACTTACCATCAGGTGGACTGTGTGCTCGTTTGTCACCCTATTCTATATAAAAAAAAACCTTTTGCGTCCTTCGTTTTAAATCTTTTGAGTGTCCCTATGTTACTTACCATTATACTATTTAGTCTGCCAGTTCATTCATCACAATCGTATTATAAAAAAAAGTAATACATTATGATATTGATTTTAAAGTGATATTCAAAAATAATTGCCTCCATCATAAAGACATATTTATTAATAAAATATTCTAAAAACCAATTAAAAGATCATTAACATACATATATTATGTAATCACAATAATAAAAAGTTTAGGTTGGCAATTCGCCTGCCAAGCATGGCAACTTTGGCCACTATCAAATATCCTTTGTATGAGTTAACTTTTTAGAGAGGCATATGTACTTATGTGAATAAAGGAGAAACAATCGATTTTAATCCCTATTCCATTTTAATTAATTTACCTGTCTACCTATTTATACAAATACATATTTTTACATATACACATTCAATAATATAAGAACATTCGTACTATAAGTACGTCATATGTCAATCCACATTAAATGAAAAATATGATATGACGATGTTATCCAGAGCGTAAGTGAAGTGGCGTTGGCTATGCCGGCAGCGCCGGGCTGGAGCGAGGAGACGGCGGGACATGCGTCCGATGGGCTCTCGTGGCGGCGCCTGCACATGTCCCGGGCGAAGCTGAAAGCCACCGCCACTACCTCGGAACTATTATCAGGTGAGGCGTTACATTCATGGTTCGTAATGTCTCACAAAACACATCATTGCACACCATATTCTATATTATTGTTATGAGCTTAGGGTTCGTGACAATAAAAGCTGCCGATTGAATTACCAAAATTGACACTCTAATCACCGAACACCAATTACAACTTAAAACACAAATAATAAAATACAATTTGCAGTTATATCGCTTATAAAATATGTATTCGCTCGATTCGGCAATTCAATGGCGTGAATTGGTCGCAGTCCCAATTGGTCTTATATAGGCCCTCTTCTACTGAAACCTCTAGAATTTTCGAGTACATACCGGTCCGGTCTGACTAGGTGTAGAAACTTCTGGTATGGAATTTTCTGGAAAGCTCTTCTAGATCTGCTACTGGATACCATGTGGCGCTAGTGGTAACTCACCGTGTACCGGGCATTAATTATAGCGCGCAACAATATCTACCATCCCTGCTAAACACACATCCCAAATACACAAACTCATCCACTTGCTTAACCAACTTCTATAAATGTATTTTCGATTTTATTGCTTTCTCTTAGTTTACTTAATATGTCATTTTATTCTTAAAGCACAAGATCAATGAGCACTTAAAAATATTGTGTATTTCCTACGTTTAAAAGTGTTTGAGTTACCACTATAATATTATTTACTTATTTCTCTCATATAAGCCAGTTTATTGTACTACTATTACGGCGTTATTAAAAAATTGTCTGTTTTAAATCTTATGATCTGCTTTTAAGTTCTTCTGTCAAGAAATTCTTAGAAGCAACTCGGACTCGGGAATTTGGCGGTGTTTTTCCCCTTGCCTAGGAGGAAAGCACGTAAAGCCGTTTATCCTGCGCCTGATCTCTGTCCAATCGTATCGGATTGCCGGCCCATCGGACTATGAGAGTAATATGTTGTAGTCGTAGTATGTTGATAAAGGTCCTTGACAATAATTACTAAGAAAAGTAGGAATTATGAAAATCGTACAAAGTGCATCAATATAAACGTTCGAGGCCGCAGGTTTCGCGATGGTAGCGATGGTGGAATTGCAAATCAACGAGCCGACGAACGTGCCCGAATGGCTGTTCGTGATGTTCGCGGTGTGCACGACGGTGCTGGTAGCCGTGCACATCTTCGCACTGATGATCTCGACGTACCTGCTGCCGAACATCGACGCGGTCAGCAAGATGGAGACGCCCGGCGGGCCGGCGCGCGCGCTGCGCGACTCGCCGCACGAGCGCATGCGCGGTTTCATCGAATTGGCCTGGGCGTTCAGCACTGTTTTGGGTGAGTACACGCTAAATTGCACAAGTTTCCTTTAACATCTGCGCAGTTTGAAGTAAGTATCAGAGTTAGATGCTAAATAGCGCTGTGGTTATGTTTGCGGTTACTGGATCGTTACTAGCACTAACATCGAATGTAATATCGAGTTTCTCAGAAGTCTACATCAAATCTAAAACAGGGCTACTACTCAGTTTAAATATATAGATTAGAGAAATAGTTAAAAACATGTGTGTAATTCACACGCAGTAGAAGCGAATCTACAGACTACAGAAAATTAAACTTCGAGGGAATATGAAGAGTATAACACTGTATAATATGGCTGGGATGGCGAACAAATGGTACGCCAGCCATCAATGGCACGCGACTCGATATTTTGGACAGGCCACCAATCACAAAGTTCAGTATTAAGTATTATATAACGAGCGAACGCGTGTGATTCTAGTTACATCTTGCAAAGGACTCATAGTTCGTTTTATCATCATCATCATCATCATAATCATTACAGACCTTCACAAGCCTTATTCTATAAAAAAAATTGTCAATTTCGTTGACACAACCGTAATTAAAAATGCATTTGTTTTATATTTAGGATTTTACAACTCCAATATAAGTTATTTGTCATCCAAACTGCAACAACGGAAGTCACACTAATGTTACTTTAATTTGAATTACGCGTATACCTGAAACATTTATTATTACAAAATACATTTTGCAATGTATCATAATAAATGTCTCAAATCAAAACTCTTTATTTATTTTTTGTAGTAAATAAAGAGTTTTGAGTCGATAGTATTTATACCCCTATTACACTACCCTGAATAAGGTTCACTACGCCCTGATTCAGGGTGGTGTAATAAGAGAAAGGGACTAAGGGTCCCTTAATTAAGTAATTAGGGCGTCAAAGTGAACCCGGTCTGCAGTGCCCTTCCACTATGCAGTGTAATATCACTAGGAGTTAGGGCACTTATTGGATGCGCGACTCAGGATGCAAACGATACATCAATTCTTTCAGACATCGATATATCGTGCATAAACATGGTTCTTCATGAGCTATGTTTTATGAAAGATGTTTTACCGTCAAAGTTTACGAAATAACCAACTATTCAAAAGTATAAAATTCCGTAGGTTTAAAGTTGCAAACGATGATTATCATGAATTTTATGTTGCCAAAAAATAAATATTCGAATTAAAATATGTCCAAAGTTAGATAATGTCTAAATTTTTAAAGTTAGAAGGTTTAGGAGTATTTAGCAGAACTCCCTCAACCCTAACTCAATCCCGAAAATTTAAATTACGAATCAACAAACAGGCGAATGGTTCTCAGCCGAAAATAAATATGCTTGAACTTTAGAAGTACAATTTTCTTCTATCGGTAATTCCATTTTCGATGTAAAATTGTAGTTATTTTTATTGTGATAATTAATTAAGACAAGTTAACAAATATTGAAATTGGGTTAAAATTGTTTTATTGATTTTCTTATAAATAATTATATTGTTTGAGCTTTAACTTAATGAATAGCTTAACTACAGTCTTATAAGTTAATAGTTATTTTGTAATGGAAATTATTTTATCGGCTTACGGTACTTCGTATTTTTTCGTTACAATCATTTTTCTGATTTTTATGGATGAACGGTTATTCACCTGTTTGTATTTCGGTATAGTTTCGTAAATGTATCCAAAAACATAACATAAATAACATAAACACTCACGCCTGTCACCCAGAGGGGTAGGCAGAGACTACAGACTTCCATTTGGCACGATCCTGACACACCTCTCTCGCCTCCTTCACATCCATACACCTACGCATGCATGCTCGTCGGTTAAGGGTACTCCTAATTTGGCCCGTTTTCAATAAATCGCCAATTTGGTCGATAAATTTTCGCCTAGGACGTCCCTTTCCGACTCTGCCATTCACTTCTGCAACATAAATTTTCTTTGTCACTCTTTCCTCATCCATTCTTTCCACATAACCAAACCACCGAAGCATTCCTTTTTAATCCTGGTCACAACATCATCTTGCAAACCACACTCTTCTCTTATCACACAATTTTTCACCCTGTCATTCAGATTCAGCCCTAACATACTCCTTAACGACCGCATTTCTACTGCATTTATTCTACTCTCGTGCTTCTTCTGCCATACCCAACTTTCACTACCATACGTTAAAGTAGGGACCAACACAGCATTGTGAATTGCCATACGTGCCTTTTTTGACACATTTTGACTCTTCACAATAGAGTGCAGGGCCCCATTTACTCTGTTTCCTGCGTTCACTCGTCGTTCTATATCCTTATCATATCTCCCATCCCTGCTAAATACGCACCCCAAATATACAAACTCATCTACTTGCTCGATCAACTCCCCTTCTATTCTTATTTCACATATCGTTTTACTTTCATCTCTTTCAAAAACCATAATTTTCGTCTTACTTGCGTTCGCTTTCATACCCCTTTCTTTTAATGATCTGTTCATTAATGTAACCATCATTTGCAACTCAGCCGCCGACGACGCAAGAATAACTTGATCATCGGCGTACAAAAGGCATTTGATGGTTAACTCACCCATTCTTACTCCGCATTCTTCAACTTTCAAATTTTGCAAACAACTGTCCATAAATAGGTTGAACAACCACGGGGACGCCACACAGCCCTGTCTGACACCTTTATGGATGCCAAACCAGTCCGAGTAGACCCCGTTGATCCTAACACAAGCACTAGAGTCCCTATAAAGAGACTCCAATGCCTGTATCAAGCCAGCGCTCAACCCAAATGAGTTCAGTGTTTGCCATAGCACATTCCTATCCACTCTGTCATAGGCCTTCTCCAAGTCCATGAACGCACAAAAAACCTTTTGGTTTTTGGCCAAAAACTTCTCCGCGATCATGCGCATGGAGAAGACTTGATCTGTACATCCCATTCCCTTTCTAAATCCCGCTTGCACATCCCAAATTTTTCCATCGGTTTCTTTCATGACCCTTTCAATTAGTACCTTGGCATACAGTTTTCCCACGATGCTAAGAAGGCTGATACCGCGGTAGTTTTTACAGTCCTGCTGCGACCCTTTTCCCTTATATACTGGGACTATCACGGCTTTGCACCAGTCTCCCGGTACCCGTTTCAGTTCCCAGCATAAATTAAACAAGGTGTGCAGCAGGCCTGCCACCACTTCCTCTCCAGCCCTCAGCATTTCGAGTGAAACTCTATCATATCCGGCAGCCTTACCTGCTTTCATGCTTTTGATTGCTTTCATTATTTCATCTATACTTATCTCGCTACCTCCTTCCTCTTCTTTCGGAGTTCCTATTTCATTCAGTTCATACGTTGTCTCCTCACTCATAAACATGCTTTCAAAATATTCCTTCCATCTCTTTAAACTCAAAACTTCATCATTCAGAATATAGCCATTCTCATCTGTTATAGCATTCATTTTAGGCTGTTTTGAACATCCCCTGGCAGTTCTTACGAGTTTCCAGAACATTTTAATATTTGCCTGGAAGTTATCCGATATTCTTCTATCATTTTTATCCGTTCTTTCTTGCTTTTTCCTTTCAACTACTTCTTTTACTCTTTTATTTAGATGTCTAAAGACTGCCTTTTTTCTTTCAAAATCATCATTCGTACCGCTAGAATTACCAGCCTTAGTTGCTAGTAAATCTAGCCATGCTCTCTTCTTTGCTTCAACTTCCGTACGTATCTCATCATCCCACCATAACGTATTATTTTCCTTTCATTCTTTCTTTTACTAACACCACATACTTCGGTAGCTGCATCTACTAAACCTTTCTTAACATTTTGCCATACATTCTCCAAGTCTAACTCATTCATACATAATTCATCCAAACCACTTACGTTTTCTTTCAGTCTACATTTAAACTTGTTTTTCTCACCTTCATCTTGTAATCTTTCTGTTCTAATACGCTGTAACGCAGTGGTAGACACAGATGACCGATGGCGCCACCGCCTGAATAGACCATTAATTCGGCATAAAACCAAAAAATGATCCGTTCCTACGTTTGACCCTCGGTAAACCCTTGTATCCACCACTGCGCCCCTCAATCTTTCATCCACAATTATGAAATCTATCATGCTTCTATCATCACCTCTTTCCCAAGTGTACATGTGAATCCTCTTGTGGCGAAAGAAAGTGTTCGTCACAAAAAGATTCTTTTCCATACATACAGTGAGGAGGCTTTCACCATTCTCATTTATACTTTCATCACCAAACGTTCCCAATATCCTTTCATAACCAAGCCTCCTCACCCCAACTCTTCCATTAAAATCTCCTAGCATAACAACATTTTCATTTCCCTTACATTTCATTAATACCATCCTTACCATTTCCCAAAACTGCTCTCGGATATGAGTGGGCTTAGACATGTCTGGGGCGTAGACCCCTAGCACAAACAACTTCTTTAAGCCCACTTTCAATCGTATCCATAGCAGTCTTGGGCTTACACATTCATACTCTTTCACACATTGCGCCATTCTTTCTGATAGGATGATACCTACTCCCTGGCATGCCCGCTCGAGCTCGTCTACACCAGACCAGTATGCGGTATACATGCCATGTGTAGTGACATCCTTCCCCTTCCGTTTCGTCTCATTTACACATAACAAATCTATTCCTCTATCATACATCACCTCGCATACTTCATCCATTTTATCATTCATTGCTCCACATACATTCAACGTAGCCAGACGGGCCTCTGCAATCCACTTTTCGCCCCTCCGGAAGACAGAACGTGACGGGTGGCGAGCCTCGTCGCCGGTTTTCCTCCCGGAGATTCTTCGCACCCCTGCCCCATTAAAGGGGCGCCGGGAACTCGGGGCCATTTCTTTAATTTCATTCCTCATGGTGCGAATAGGGTGGTATATTTAACGCCGCTACCACGGCGAGGAGCCGAGTCTGTGCTATCGGCTTGTCGCTCATTTAGCACCACCCGGGGGACACGTGTAGGGTGGGCCTAGGATTAGGTGGTCAAAGCCTACGGACGCGAGCGACTTATCCCCCTGTCTATTCAAAAAATGCGGTAATAATGAAGGTAACATATGGAACTACCATAAAAAATTAACGCACCAGATCATAAGAAATAAAACTAAAGCAGAAGACGAGTTTCATATATTACATGTGGGATATCATCATGAAAGGGTTATTTCCCTAGCTTCATAGCCTAGTTAAAACTATTTGTCTATCGTAGCAACTTCGGTATCCCGTAAGCGGTTATTTTTAGAGGCTGGATCTACCAGGAGAGAAACCACTTACTAGGCACCAGGTTGTCAAAATTGTTATTTTAAAATTCAATTCGAAAGAAATAAACGTAAAAGTAAAGTAAATATTTAATTAATTCTTGCTTTCTGATAATTATTCGATAAAATTAAATCTGTAATGAGCGATGTTGCATTCTATAGATGTGCTTACTTGGAAAAATTACGACTTGAGTTAACTCAAGTTCAAATTCACACAGCACAAACTAAACTCGAGTTACCCAACTAGAGTTAGCAGGACGAAACACAGTAAATGATTTGTAACAATTACTTTAATAAAATATCGATTCAATAAAAATATATACTTTTACACTTGTCCATCCCTACCACTGAGTAAAGGCGTAAAATCAGGGTAGTGTAATAACTGACGTCCCTAATTAGGGGCCACGCCCACCCTTCATTCAGGGCATAGATACAGGGTGGTGTAACAGAGGCTAATATAATAATAATAGTAGGTACTATTATTTTCCCCATAATCACGAAGTCAAAATTATTTTACGGTTTAAACATTTCTTTAGAAAAATGGCACGTTGATAGATAAAGGTTCGCCACCCCTGCCTTATGCTCTCATTCTCTCGCAGGAAAAATCCTATAGATGTATATGTTTGTCTCTTTTTCACAAAGATTCTAAAGAAGTTTTCACTTTAAAAAATTTCACCTCAGCCCCAACCAGCGATGTCTGGTGCTCGGAAGGTTTTTAGCCCCCATTGATATTTATACAATAAAAGCTACTAGTATCTATATATTTATTATTTTCATTAAAACCCTTCAAAATTCACTGCTCAACATAGTAGGAACGGGATACTTGCCGTAGTTTTTGGTGAGTTGGTGGTGGTTGAGTTGTTATCAGAAAGATGATGCTGCCTTTCATGTTTCAATTTCCCTCTGCCGCCCACAAAATGATATGATGGGGTATTCGATTATTTTAAGCTTTAAATAGCAGGTAATAAATTACCTCACTACACTGCAAAAACAATATAATAATGCTTATTTTCAGGACTATTTTTATTCCTGGTGGAGATCGCAATCCTTTGCTGGGTGAAGTTCTGGGACTACTCGTTCGCCGCAGCGACGGCAGCCACCGTCATCGTTATACCAGGTATAACATACAATGTATATATTTGTAGGGTAAGTTTTGTAGCGTGTTCGTTTCTTTAACAACCCTGTCCGGCGTTATATGTATGGTGAGTTAAGAACTCTATTCCTCAACAACGCAGCTTTAATTATGCAACTTCCAATTAGTTGTATTTTTCCCTTTATGAATGGCCTCGTACTTTTGTATTTTTGCAAGCGTCACTATAATAAGAAATTATCCTTTATAACAATTTTTATAAAAAAATTTTATTCCTTCCTCTGTGGTACCCATCGGAGGCAAATCTCAGCCACTGTTTGGTCGCTTCTGTAAAATAGCATCATGCTATAAGCAGGAGCGCTACCAAGCCTGGGCTGACGCATCAACGTCCCGGGATGTAAACACCAGCGCTCTAAAAAAGAAGTACAATTCCGCCTCCAGGTCCTTCAAAAGAGTCATTGCCAAGGCAAAGTTAGAGCACATAGGCAGAATTGGCGAGAAACTAGTTCGCCTTCCTTCTGGAACTCGTGCATTCTGGTCTCTCGCCAAGGCTGTCCAGAGGAATTTCTGTCAGCCATCTCTTCCATCTCTGCACAGGGAGGAATACTCACTGCCTCATACCGCAAAGGAGAAAGCCGATCTGCTAGGCTCTCCAACTCGACTCTCGATGACCCCCCGTCATCAGTACGCTGCCGACCATCCCGTGGTGTGAGTGCTCCATGCCGGAAGCGCAGTTCACACAGCGCTCGGTTCGCAAAGCACTCCTCTCCCTGGACATCCACAAGTCGAGTGGGCCTGACGGAATCCCCCCAATTGTGCTGAGGACGTGTGCTCCAGGGTTGGCACCGGTTTTAAAGCGTCTTTTCCGGTTCTCCTACTCCCTAGACGTAGTCCCAAAATCATGGAAGACGGCTTTCGTCCACCCGATCCCTAAAAAAGGCGGCCGCTCAGACCCGTCCAACTACCGGCCTATCGCCATCACCTCCTTGTTCTCCAAAACAATGGAGTCCATTGTAAACTACCAGCTCATGAGGTACCTTGAGGATAATCAGCTGATTAGTGATCGCCAATACGGTTTTCGCTGTGGTCGATCAGCTGGTGATCTTCTGGTCTACCTAACTCATAGATGGGCGGAGGCAGTAGAGTTCAAAGGAGAGGCTTTGACCGTTATTTTGGACATTGCGAAGGCCTTCGATCGGGTTTGGCACAAAGCGCTTCTTTCGAAGCTCCCTTGCTATGCTTCCCGAGAAATTGTGCAATTGGATTACCAGTTTTCTTGCAAAAAAAACTTCTTCAGAATATGTTGATGAGTCGCGATGTATCGCAGTACACCCTACTGCGTCACGAATGGGTTCTGACGGTTGATGGATGGACCAGGTTTTTACAAATTTGACGCTGCTTCGCGTCACAGGACTTGTCTGTCTTATGAAACCTACGAAATAAGGCGATGAATTCTTTGTTTATGCCAAACCTAATTTTCACGGATGGCTCAAATTAGCTTCACAAACCAGATTCTCGAAAAAGGAAATGGAAGTTTTATTTGGAACGTCTTTGTTTACTTTTTCATGCTACTTATATAAAAAGGCCTGTGTGTCACGATCTAAAAGATTTTGTCTCAGCAGTTTAGTTTAGCAGTTTCCCACTGCGGTGCTTAAGTGCAAGGTGGGGAACTTCATGTGTTTTTGAGATATTTTACATGCAGCTTTTCTAACGATGTTTTCCTTCACCGACGAGCACGTGATTTACAATGTGATCAGTGCAATTGAAAATTTCATTAGTTTCGGCAAGAATCGAACTGTTGCTCGCGTACTATGAAATTTACAGTGAGCGCTCAGCCCCTGAGCCACCAGACAATTTAAGAGGGATGCAACAACTCCACTTCAACTTACTTTTATTTATTGTTACTCTGATTCTACGGTGGATATTTTATTTCGAATTCTTATCAGGCGGAGGAACTCTTAAGATAGTCCCCTCCTTGCGAGTTGATGAGGAAATAGATAATGAGAAGAGGATGCGGATGAGAACGTATTAGAAACACATTTGAGGTTGCGGATGATGACAGAATCTCGAAAAAAACTAAATCTAAATTATTAAATTTTACTAACGAAATCATTGTGTGTGAGTCCGTTAATTTTAGAAAAAAAACTTTTAATTTGATAAAAAGTAAGAATTAAATTCAACTTCAAAACACTAAAAAGAACAAAATAAATTCACATTCTGAATTCCGTGCTAAAACTTTATGTGCAATGCCCCGACATCAGACACATTTTGATTTGGTTTTCTTTACACCTTTGAAGTCGGATTTTACATTTTATTAAAAGAATCTTTTGACCCTTTGAGTGAACTAAGATATATCACTAGAGGAAGGTAACAGAAGCTTAAGCTTCCTCATACGGCCAGTAAAGAAAGTCTGTGTCTCAGATCCAAACATCACCAAGAACACGCTTTTGCTGTTACACTGCTTACAACCGTTTATTTTTATTAATATTTTTCTACTTTCAGTTCTCATAGTCTTCGTTGTGTTCGCAATCCACTTCTATCACTCTCTAGTGGTTCAGAAGTGCGAGACTTCGGTCCAGGACATCGAACAATTGGAGAACATGAAGAGAGATCTGGACACCGCTACTGTCAAAGTCAATATGTTTTAAAAATAAACGATGAAGAATAAACACAAAAGTATCAGGGTGTAAGGATTAAAAGGAACTGTCATCGTTCTAAAGTTACTCTTCTTGGATCAACAAATTGCAATATTTGTCGAAATTTCCTAAGAAGGCCTATCTTTGTAAGACTATAACTGTAACCTTGAAACATATTGAAAGACGGATAAGTCAGTTAGGTGCCTCGTGAGAAAAGATTTCTATGTTGAGGATGTCTCGAATTGCCAAGTAAAAGCAATTAGTGCAACTTAAGTTTTCTAAAGATAAAATAAATCTTCGATCTACAAATAATAAATAATTACCTCGGTTATTATTTATTATTTGTAGATCGAAGAGTACAAATAATAAAAGAGAGTAGGCAGTGGAAAGTGCAGCGAGTTACTAGTACCACGCTAGGCCAATAAATAAGGCTTTAGGTGAAAATTGTGAAAGGAGTGAATATGGCTAGCCCATCGTGTACACAATTATAACACAATTTTCCACTAGTCGGCTTTACATATGGCACATTATTTCTTATTGTAAGTCTCAATAAACATGCGACCTGTAAGATCCACACCAACAAGTGGCAAGTCAATATTTTGAACCAATATACAAGGACATCAGACATCATTACTTGTATAATTAGTGGGAATTTTTACGTACTACACCGATTAACGGTTTTACGAAAAAACTTTTAAGCTTTTTCGTAAAACCGTTAAAGTTTTAACTTTAAGCTGCACTTCAGTATTCGTAAAAAATAAGTACCTACCATAAATATACGCCTTTCTAACACCAAAAGAGTTTTATATTGTAATATAGTCGAAAGTATAACTACTTAGAAAGTCATTTGCTGCAATTACCTCTACTTGTATAGGAATAAATATACCTACCACTAAGCACAAATCAATAATTACTATAGGTACATAATAGTAGAAATAATTGTAAATCCAGATTTCATTATTTTCAAGCCATTACACAATAAAACGTGTTCTCTTGTGATTTATATGAAACGAATATTTACGATACTACAATTATGTACCGATTTGAATTCTTAATTAGTTTTAATTTCATATGCCCGGCACTACACGTACCTACCTCTATACTCCATGGTTGGACGGTTGGAAGATCTTGTATTGCCAGCATATACCTACTTGTACTTCACATGTGCCTTGATATTATGGAGTAAACTTTTGAATTTTTTAATATTACATACTGACTTAAATATGAACCTTTTACATATGAATGTTGAATGCTTAATTTTAAGAGAGTATATTAATAGGCAATTTTTATTTAAAAGGAATAATTCTGAATATAAGACTTATTTAATTAGAAACTGAGAAACTAATGCTTCAGATGTTAAATACTATTTATTACGTAGAATTCGCACAAACAAAACAACAAATTCATTCAATTCACTATTAGATTTAACCTATTCCTGTATTTATATTATATTTAAGGCAATAATTTTAATTATTTAGTGTGATATTTGTTTGTAAATAATTATAAGACATTAACTAACTAATCGATATATTTTTACGTCAGATATTAGTAGATTTTTATTCTTGCTTCCTGTTTTTATGGAAGGTACTGAAAGATTTCACGTTTATCGAATACCCTGTAAAGATGATGCAAAAAAGGTAAAAAAGTAATAATATAGTACTTTTTACCATTTTTGGATTAATTACTTTTGTACCCACACGGCCACACGCTTGTAAGATCTTATTAAATTATAAATCTATATTTCATATATTATTGTCGTAAATATTTATTTTAGTAATTTTCACATCATATTTAAAATATGGTCATAACTTGTAAGTATGTAGACCCACTACAAGTAACAACAAATCTATCAGTATTGTAAGAAATTATAATGATTGAACTCAAATTCTCATAAATAGTTTTATATTCAAGTACCTATTCGTCGAAGTGTTTGACATTTTGAATAAATAATCGATTCTAACAAATTAGTTTTATTGTATTTGTCTATGACTAAAATTAAAATCTTCACGTAGATATATGATGAGGAGAATTGGAACAGTCGTTGAATTACGTGTTCGTGAAGATGCGGCGTATTGAAATTAATCAACCCATTATGTCCAATGACTGGCGTAGCATATGATCACGAGAAAGGCGTAAAAAGATTTTATAAAATCTAATATAAGACGCGATAAATCTGGTATATTGCGATTATAAATTCCACTTGTCAAGAGCGGCAATTGGAGCAAATCCTTTCTGCCGTAGAACATGTACAATGCCAGCAGTGCACTTTTAATTTAAAAGAGTAACGTAACGTAACGTATGTAAGTATTCTTGCACCGCCACCAAATTATGGTGGAGAATACCCACGAGCTCATATCATCCTGTTGGTATCATAAGAGGCGACAGAGAGAAACAATCCTGGATACGGGCGGCAGCGTCTTCCTAATACAAACAGTGGCTGCCAACCCGCCTGCAAGCGTTGCAACTATGGTGGAGAATACCCACGAGCTCATATCATCCTGTTGGTATCATAAGAGGCGACAGAGAGAAACAATCCTGGATACGGGCGGCAGCGTCTTCCTAATACAAACAGTGGCTGCCGACCCGCCTGCAAGCGTTGCAACTATGGTGGAGAATACCCACGAGCTCATATCATCCTGTTGGTATCATAAGAGAGGACAGAGAGAAACAATCCTGGATACGGGCGGCAGCGTGTTCCTAATACAAACAGTGGCTGACGACCCGCCTGCAAGCGTTGCAACTATGGTGAAGAATACCCACGAGCTCGTATCATCCTGTTGGTATCATAAGAGGCGACAGATAGAAACAATCCTGGATACGGGCGGCAGCTTCTTCCTAATACAAACAATGGCTGCCGACCCGTCTGCAAGCGTTGCAACTATGGTGGAGAATACCCACGAGCTCATATCATCCTGTTGGTATCATAAGAGGCGACAGAGAGAAACAATCCTGGATACGGGCGGCAGCGTCTTCCTAATACAAACAGTGGCTGCCAACCCGCCTGCAAGCGTTGCAACTATGGTGGAGAATACCCACGAGCTCATATCATCCTGTTGGTATCATAAGAGGCGACAGAGAGAAACAATCCTGGATACGGGCGGCAGCGTCTTCCTAATACAAACAGTGGCTGCCGACCCGCCTGCAAGCGTTGCAACTATGGTGGAGAATACCCACGAGCTCATATCATCCTGTTGGTATCATAAGAGGCGACAGAGAGAAACAATCCTGGATACGGGCGGCAGCGTCTTCCTAATACAAACAGTGGCTGCCGACCCGCCTGCAAGCGTTGCAACTATGGTGGAGAATACCCACGAGCTCATATCATCCTGTTGGTATCATAAGAGGCGACAGAGAGAAACAATCCGGGATACGGGCGGCAGCGTCTTCCTAATACAAACAGTGGCTGCCAACCCGCCTACAAGCGTTGCAACTATGGTGGAGAATACCCACGAGCTCATATCATCCTGTTGGTATCATAAGAGGCGACAGAGAGAAACAATCCTGGATACGGGCGGCAGCGTCTTCCAAATACAAACAGTGGCTGCCAACCCGCCTGCAAGCGTTGCAACTATGGTGGAGAATACCCACGAGCTCATATCATCCTGTTGGTATCATAAGAGGCGACAGAGAGAAACAATCCTGGATACGGGCGGCAGCGTCTTCCAAACACAAACAGTGGCTGCCAACCCGCCTGCAAGCGTTGCAACTATGGTGGAGAATACCCACGAGCTCATATCATCCTGTTGGTATCATAAGAGGCGACAGAGAGAAACAATCCTGGATACGGGCGGAAGCGTCTTCCTAATACAAACAGTGGGTGCCAACCCGCCTGCAAGCGTTGCAACTATGGTGGAGAATACCCACGAGCTCATATCATCCTGTTAGTATCATAAGAGGCGACAGAGAGAAACAATCCTGGATACGGGCGGCAGCGTCTTCCAAATACAAACAGTGGCTGCCAACCCGCCTGCAAGCGTTGCAACTATGGTGGAGAATACCCACGAGCTCATATCATCCTGTTGGTATCATAAGAGGCGACAGAGAGAAACAATCCTGGATACGGGCGGCAGCGTCTTCCAAATACAAACAGTGGCTGCCAACCCGCCTACAAGCGTTGCAACTATGGTGGAGAATACCCACGAGCTCATATCATCCTGTTGGTATCATAAGAGGCGACAGAGAGAAACAATCCTGGATACGGGCGGCAGCGTCTTCCTAATACAAACAGTGGCTGCCAACCCGCCTGCAAGCGTTGCAACTATGGTGGAGAATACCCACGAGCTCATATCATCCTGTTGGTATCATAAGAGGCGACAGAGAGAAACAATCCTGGATACGGGCGGCAGCGTCTTCCAAATACAAACAGTGGCTGCCAACCCGCCTGCAAGCGTTGCAACTATGGTGGAGAATACCCACGAGCTCATATCATCCTGTTGGTATCATTAGAGGCGACAGAGAGAAACAATCCTGGATACGGGCGGCAGCGTCTTCCAAATACAAACAGTGGCTACCAACCCGCCTGCAAGCGTTACAACTATGGTGGAGAATACCCACGAGCTCATATCATCCTGTTGGTATCATAAGAGGCGACAGAGAGAAACAATCCTGGATACGGGCGGCAGCGTCTTCCAAATACAAACAGTGGCTGCCAACCCGCCTGCAAGCGTTGCAACTATGGTGGAGAATACCCACGAGCTCATACCATCCCGTTGGTATCATAAGAGGCGACAGAGAGAAACAATCCTGGATACGGGCGGCAGCGTCTTCCTAATACAAACAGTGGCTGCCAACCCGCCTGCAAGCGTTGCAACTATGGTGGAGAATACCCACGAGCTCATATCATCCTGTTGGTATCATAAGAGGCGACAGAGAGAAACAATCCTGGATACGGGCGGCAGCGTCTTCCAAATACAAACAGTGGCTGCCAACCCGCCTGCAAGCGTTGCAACTATGGTGGAGAATACCCACGAGCTCATATCATCCTGTTGGTATCATAAGAGGCGACAGAGAGAAACAATCCTGGATACGGGCGGTAGCGTCTTCCTAATACAAACAGTGGCTGCCAACCCGCCTGCAAGCGTTGCAACTATGGTGGAGAATACCCACGAGCTCATATCATCCTGTTGGTATCATAAGAGGCGACAGAGAGAAACAATCCTGGATACGAGCGGCAGCGTCTTCCTAATACAAACAGCGGCTGCCAACCCGCCTGCAAGCGTTGCAACTATGGTGGAGAATACCCACGAGCTCATATCATCCTGTTGGTATCATAAGAGGCGACAGAGAGAAACAATCCTGGATACGGGCGGCAGCGTGTTCCTAATACAAACAGTGGCTGCCGACCCGCCTGCAAGCGTTGCAACTATGGTGGAGAATACCCTAGAGCTCGTATCATCCTGTTGGTATCATAAGAGGCGACAGATAGAAACAATCCTGGATACGGGCGGCAGCTTCTTCCTAATACAAACAATGGCTGCCGACCCGTCTGCAAGCATTGCAACTATGGTGGAGAATACCCACGAGCTCATATCATCCTGTTGGTATCATAAGAGGCGACAGAGAGAAACAATCCTGGATACGGGCGGCAGCGTCTTCCTAATACAAACAGTGGCTGCCAACCCGCCTGCAAGCGTTGCAACTATGGTGGAGAATACCCACGAGCTCATATCATCCCGTTGGTATCATAAGAGGCGACAGAGAGAAACAATCCTGGATACGGGCGGCAGCGTCTTCCTAATACAAACAGTGGCTGCCGACCCGCCTGCAAGCGTTGCAACTATGGTGGAGAATACCCACGAGCTCATATCATCCTGTTGGTATCATAAGAGGCGACAGAGAGAAACAATCCTGGATACGGGCGGCAACGTCTTCCTAATACAAACAGTGGCTGCCGACCCGCCTGCAAGCGTTGCAACTATGGTGGAGAATACCCACGAGCTCATATCATCCTGTTGGTATCATAAGAGGCGACAGAGAGAAACAATCCGGGATACGGGCGGCAGCGTCCTCCTAATACAAACAGTGGCTGCCAACCCGCCTACAAGCGTTGCAACTATGGTGGAGAATACCCACGAGCTCATATCATCCTGTTGGTATCATAAGAGGCGACAGAGAGAAACAATCCTGGATACGGGCGGCAGCGTCTTCCAAATACAAACAGTGGCTGCCAACCCGCCTGCAAGCGTTGCAACTATGGTGGAGAATACCCACGAGCTCATATCATCCTGTTGGTATCATAAGAGGCGACAGAGAGAAACAATCCTGGATACGGGCGGCAGCGTCTTCCAAATACAAACAGTGGCTGCCAACCCGCCTGCAAGCGTTGCAACTATGGTGGAGAATACCCACGAGCTCATATCATCCTGTTGGTATCATAAGAGGCGACAGAGAGAAACAATCCTGGATACGAGCGGCAGCGTCTTCCTAATACAAACAGCGGCTGCCAACCCACCTGCAAGCGTTGCAACTATGGTGGAGAATACCCACGAGCTCATATCATCCTGTTGGTATCATAAGAGGCGACAGAGAGAAACAATCCTGGATACGGGCGGCAGCGTCTTCCTAATACAAACAGTGGCTGCCGACCCGCCTGCAAGCGTTGCAACTATGGTGGAGAATACCCACGAGCTCATATCATCCTGTTGGTATCATAAGAGGCGACAGAGAGAAACAATCCTGGATACGGGCGGCAGCGTCTTCCTAATACAAACAGTGGCTGCCAACCCGCCTGCAAACGTTGCAACTATGGTGGAGAATACCCACGAGCTCATATCATCCTGTTGGTATCATAAGAGGCGACAGAGAGAAACAATCCTGGATACGGGCGGCAGCGTCTTCCTAATACAAACAGTGGCTGCCGACCCGCCTGCAAGCGTTGCAACTATGGTGGAGAATACCCACGAGCTCATATCATCCTGTTGGTATCATAAGAGGCGACAGAGAGAAACAATCCTGGATACGGGCGACAGCGTCTTCCTAATACAAACAGTGGCTGCCAACCCGCCTGCAAGCGTTGCAACTATGGTGGAGAATACCCACGAGCTCATATCATCCTGTTGGTATCATAAGAGGCGACAGAGAGAAACAATCCTGGATACGGGCGGCAGCGTCTTCCTAATACAAACAGTGGCTGCCAACCCGCCTGCAAGCGTTGCAACTATGGCGGAGAATACCCACGAGCTCATATCATCCTGTTGGTATCATAAGAGGCGACAGAGAGAAACAATCCTGGATACGAGCGGCAGCGTCTTCCTAATACAAACAGCGGCTGCCAACCCACCTGCAAGCGTTGCAACTATGGTGGAGAATACCCATGAGAGAATATGACAGCTGTCATTGTTGTTATTAAACATTAGCTCCGCGTTTTTACTCTTGGATAAATTCGAAATCTAATTAAAAAACTGTATTTTTGATGAAAACAAGAAAATTAAACTATAATATACGTGTGGAAGTGTTATTCGCGAAAATAGTACATGTTTTACTGAGAGAAAATTGAAGTAAAAACTAAGTGTGCCGTTCAGTTTAAATGGTCTAATGAAGTGCATAATTATATAAACAGTGTAATTTAACCCAAGTGAACTAAAATTAGAATAAATATTATAATCTCGCTTATATATATGTGATTTACGAGCCTAATACTATAATTTAAATCAATTGGATGAAGATTGTTGTGTGTTAAACTTTTAAACTACCCACAATTATTACTGGATTGATAGTGTATACTAGTGTCATCTATTATAGTAATAGAAACTGGTTAAGTCGATAAAGTAGTATTGTCAAGTTTTGAATGATAACAACAATTTCATCAAATGTTTATAAGGATACGTAGCCTAATAGTAAGTTCAGAGCGGTAATACCGGGAAGTCGGAGGTTCAAATCTAACACTTAAAAAAAAATATAGTCTTTTTTCATTTCTTACAAAATGGCATCAAGGGGTATAAAAATATTATGCAACAAATGTGATAAAGAAATACATCATAAGGAATTTCTTAAATGTTATGTATGCAAATACATTTGTGAAATTGAATGCTTAAGTATAACATCCAAACGCTTCTATCTAATGTCTAAAGAACGTAAACTTAAATGGAAGTGCCAAACTTGCTTAGGACAGAATACAGATGTTACAGAAGCTAAAAAAACCCCACAAAAACTAAGCAATGTGACAAAATCATGTTCAAAAAAAAATTTGGGTATTGATGAAAACATAACACAGAGAAAGCCAAGAGTGGGTAAACACATTTCAATTGAAGATTTATCAAGTAATGAGATCTTAGAAAACACCACGTTCTTAGATGATAGTTCACAAAGTTTACCTAATTTGACAACCACGGAAAGCTCCCTGATTAATGATCTTAGGAATGAAATACATGCGCTTTCTACGCAACTATCTAGCGCACACAACGAAATAGATTTATTAAATTTGGAAATCACAAAACATCAAAATAAAATTACCGAACAGCAAAAGAAGCTCGATATATACAAAAAACTTTTGTCAAATGGAGAAGTATCTTCACGAAGGTCAACACCGTTGAAGTTAGATAAAATTACACCGATAAAATTAGATAACATTATATCCAAATCACAGGATACGAATAGTAAAACCAAAGTTGAACAAAGTCACTCGATCACAGGAAAAGACCTAAAACTGCAAGAAACTTGCATAGAAAAAAAGAAAGATGTATGCAATACATCCAATAAAACACTTATGTCCCCTTCACCTTCAACATATACGGAGGCAAAACCTAATAATAAAAAGAATACGATCACAATTCTTGGGGATGAAAATACGTCGGGTTTATCTTCAGCTTTATACAAATCAAGAGAAGGAAAATGGAATAATAAGTATATGCCATTAGCTATAATAAAACCAAACGCTTCTTCATGTGATATTTTAATGCATTGCAACCAACTTGAAGATACAGTAACATTAAGTGACTATGTTATATTGTGTGTTTGGAGCCATGACAAAAATCCGTATAAATTATATTCTAATCTTAGCGTTGCTTTGTATAAACTCCGCAGAACTAATGTTTATTTATTACCTGTACTAAGTAATTTGTATTTAAATGAAAAAATGATAAATAATATGTATAAAATATTGACTCAAAATCACAAAAATTGCAGGCTTATTGACATTGATTACAAATACTGCAATATAAATTCAAAAAGCGATTACATAAATTACCTGTGTTATTCTATTAACATGTCTATAGATAGTCACGAGTATGATAAACAATTTATAGTGCAGAAAAGTAGGCTAAATAACTTGGCTGAAAAAATTGTAGATAGAACTTCGTTATTAAACGAACCAAAGAAGGGAACGATACCTTATTATTTCAAAAAACAACTTATAAAAAATCAAAAAGTTCATGAAGTTATTAATTATAAGAAGGGTACCATCGAATATTTCTTCGAAAAAATGAAAATGAAGAATTTGAAGTCATCGGACGGGGCTTTGCAAACTTGTAACGTTAATATAAATAATCCTGTAGCGAACCGCTGCATAGGTTCCTCAACAAGTAATAAAAAAATGCTTTTTCGATAAAAACCAGCCTAATCAAAAACTACTTCTTTTACATCAAAATATTGCTGGAGTTTTAAATAAACAAGATTTGATTGCAGTAAGTTTAAATGAACTAGCTTATAGCAACAAATATATTCAAATCATTTGCTTCACTGAGACCTTTATTAAAGGTGGCGAAGAACCTAATCTTAAGCTGCCAGGTTTTCGGCTGGCATCATTCTACTCCAGACCAAAAGAAAGACGTGGCGGAGTATGCATAGTTGTAAGGAAAGACATAAATTATAATGATTTAATGGTAACGAAAGAATATGAAATGACAAAACATTTTGAATGTTGCGGAATTGAAATTGGTAATTTTAATCTTATAATATTATGCATATATCGAACACCTAATTCAGACATATATATATTTTTCGAAAAATTAAATAAATTATTATTAAAATTATCAAGAGGAAATAATAAGCGAATAATCATAGCAGGAGATTTAAATATAGACACTATAAAGGTTAGTAATTACTCTAAGAAGCTTAAGGATTTATTACTAAATTTTAACTTAACTCAGCACATAACCTCCCCAACCAGAATTAATTCATGTATTGATCACTTAATAAGCAATGTTACAGAAGCAAAAGGTTCTATACATTATTTGGGCCTCTCTGACCACACGGGACAAGTACTGGAGCTACCTATGAAAATCAATAAAACAGTAAAATACTGGTTTGAGGTAAAAAGGGACTTTGCGAAAGATAATATAGAAAAGTTCTTGGAATGTATACAATCAATATCTTTTTCTGAAATCTATACTGAACAAGACACCAACAAAGCATTTTCAAGCTTTTATAATATTTACAAACTGTTCTTCGATCTGTGTTTCCCAACCAAATTAATTAAGATTTCGTTAAGAAATAATAAAAGTTATTGGCTTACAAGAGGCATAAAAAAATCTTGCGTAGTAAAAAGAAAGCTATACTGTAAATATCTGCTTACAGCGGCAAATAAAAGTCTAAACAAATCTAGATATATAAGTTATGCTAAAATTCTTAGGAAATGTATTTTTAAGGCACAAAAAATTCAAAATGAAAAATATATATTAGCATCAAATAATAAAGGTATAGCTATATGGAATGTCATAAGAACAAATATAACTAATAAACTAACTAATAAAGAAATAGATACCATAAATTACAATGGAAGAACCCTGGTAGAAGGATATGACATTGCAAATGGGTTTAATAATTTTTTTATAGATTCGACAAATAAAGACAGACCAAATATGTCAAATAATTGTATGTGTAAACAATCCCGTCACTCAACTATATTCTTACGACCTACGACTCCTGATGAAGTTAATCAAATTATATTATCTCTTCGAAACACTAAGTCGGTTGGGTATGATGAGTTACCGACAAAAATATTAAAACTAAGTTCTTTAAATATAGCACCAATACTTAGTCATATCATAAACTTATCTTTTACCCAAGGAATTTTTCCTGCAGATCTCAAGTATTCAGTTTTAAAACCCATCTTCAAAAAGGGCGATACTAAAGATATTAATAATTACAGACCTGTTGCAATGGTGCCCATTTTGTCAAAAGTTTTTGAAAAAGCAATACTTAAGAGACTTAATGATTTTATGGAAAAATTTAACATTATTAATAACGCACAAAATGGTTTTGTAAAAAATAAGTCCACAACACTAGTGACCTTTCAACTCGTTAAGCTTATTACAGAATGCGTCAATGACGGTGTACCGGTGGTAGCTCTTTTTTTGGATATGAGTAAAGCATTTGACTTTGTTCATCATGGCATACTTCTCAATAAACTCGAAAGATACGGAATACGTGGGAAAGCAAATGAATGGTTTAAAAGTTACCTCGGTCAAAGACAGCAATGCACTGAAATAACAATGCTCAAAAACCTTAGAAAGGTGCACATTCGGTCGGAATATCGGTTGAACAAATATGGTGTACCACAAGGAAGTATTCTGGGTCCTATACTCTTCCTAATATATATTAATGAGCTACCAACAATAACTCCTCATAAAACGATTCTTTTCGCTGATGATGCAACAATCATTCTTAAATGCACGAATAAAAAGATTTTTGAACTTGATATCATCGTAACAATATGACTGTAAATATAAATAAAACTAAAATAATGCAATTTCATACAACTAGAAGTAAGCAAATTAATTTAAATATAATGTACAATGAAAAAGTGCTACAAGAAGTTGATTATTATAAATTTCTTGGTATCACTATTGACAATAATTGTAATTGGAAAAGGCATGTTCAATCGATATGTGACAAATTAAACAGATTTGTATTTGCACTTCGCCGACTTCGAGAAATAGCATCTGCCAAAGCAGCCTTAAACGCCTATCATGGCTATGTTTCATCGATATTGCAGTACGGACTTCTAATATGGGGCAACTGTTCTGAAATAGAACGCGTATTTAAAATCCAAAAAAAATGCATTCGAGCAATCTGTGGAGCACATCCCATGACATCGTGCAAACCATTATTTAAAGAAATAAAAGTGCTGCCACTCGCATGTATGTATATAAAACAAGCGGCGATTTTTGTCAAACAATTCCCTGAATACTTCCCATGTAATAACTTTTTAAGAGATAGAAATTTAAGAGAAAAATCTAATAACAGAATATACTTTCCAAAATGTAAATTGATGCTCTTCCAAAAAAATTCATATATAATGGCGATTAAAATCTTTAACGCTTTACCCGACGAGTTTAAAAATTTCCCAGTGACAAAGTTAAAAAACCAACTTCATGAATGGCTTTTACTTAATTGTTTCTATACTGTTAATGAGTATCTTGATCACAAAAATCAAAACAAATTACATATTTAAAAACTGTATCCAAAAATGCTTGAATTTTTTGATTTGGACTTTGATAGTTATAGTATAATTATTAGTTAGTTAATTTTACTGTTTTTACATATGAACATTTTGATATTTGTAAATAAGTTAAATTCATCGAAAAAAATTGTTATATAAAATTAGTCAAAATTTGCACGCCTCGACAAGGCAGAATGTATAGGAACTTGCATGATATAATAATACTATTGTAATATCTACCTACATTCTATGCAAATAAATAATTATGAATTATGAATTATGAGCTCATATCATCCTATTGGTATCATAAGAGGCAACAGAGAGAAACAATCCTGGATACGAGCGGCAGCGTCTTCCTAATACAAACAGCGGCTGCCAACCCGCCTGCAAGCGTTGCAACTATGGTGGAGAATACCCACGAGCTCATATCATCCTGTTGGTATCATAAGAGGCGACAGAGAGAAACAATCCTGGATACGAGCGGCAGCGTCTTCCTAATACAAACAGTGGCTGCCAACCCGCCTGCAAGCGTTGCAACTATGGTGGAGAATACCCACGAGCTCATATCATCCTGTTGGTATCATAAGAGACGACAGAGAGAAACAATCCTGGATACGAGCGGCAGCGTCTTCCTAATACAAACAGCGGCTGCCAACCCGCCTGCAAGCGTTGCAACTATGGTGGAGAATACCCACGGGCTCATATCATCCTGTTGGTATCATAAGAGGCGACAGAGAGAAACAATCCTGGATACGAGCGGCAGCGTCTTCCTAATACAAACAGTGGCTGCCAACCCGCCTGCAAGCGTTGCAACTATGGTGGAGAATACCCACGAGCTCATATCATCCTGTTGGTATCATAAGAGGCGACAGAGAGAAACAATCCTGGATACGGGCGGCAGCGTCTTCCTAATACAAACAGTGGCTGCCAACCCGCCTGCAAGCGTTGCAACTATGGTGGAGAATACCCACGAGCTCATATCATCCTGTTGGTATCATAAGAGGCGACAGAGAGAAACAATCCTGGATACGGGCGGCAGCGTCTTCCTACTACAAACAGTGGCTGCCAACCCACCTGCAAGCGTTGCAACTATGGTGGAGAATACCCACGAGCTCATATCATCCTGTTGGTATCATAAGAGGCGACAGAGAGAAACAATCCTGGATACGGGCGGCAGCGTCTTCCTAATACAAACAGTGGCTGCCAACCCGCCTGCAAGCGTTGCAACTATGGTGGAGAATACCCACGAGCTCATATCATCCTGTGTAGTGTTATGCTTATACATACTTACATACCATTTTACACTATTTTAAATCTATTTTTCCATTCTGTTTTTGATTTTCTGCACTCATCGCAAAACTGGATATTTTGCATCACCTTTATTTCTATAGGATCCTGTAATATTTTTAAACCATAAGAACACAATAACAAATCATTTTCACTTCGTATTTTTCATGCTATCAGCACTTTTTAAATCGGTGTCAATGGAGTCTACCTTTTTCGGTCTTTTATTTAGTTCTCCGTAACTCTGCAATTTCGGGTTTCGTGCGCGCTGTTGCGCTACTTTTTTTTCCTATATAAATAATATCTTATTTTTCACTTAAATCTTGCCGTTTCTGTATTACGAGCCCAAAACCAAAATTTGACATGTTTTGACATCGTTGTTTATCAGGTTGTCATGGCAATTTTTATTCAAATATCGTTACCGGCCTGATGTTTTTACTTCAAAATACTCCTTTCTTCTTGGCCATTTACAAGAATTTGCTTTTAATTTAAATAATTTCAAATTTAATGAGAATAATATTACGTTCTTATGTGAGATCCGTCAAAAAGCAAAAAGAAGCCGAATTGAATCGGCGAATGGGGAGTCTGACTTGAGCTTTGATACTTGAAGCATCTCCTAAAGGCCTTTTCCGCACTGCCTCGGGATCCTGCAAGCCTCTGCCCGCTCCTTAAGTCGTCGCCTAGCCACGCCTACGCCTCCGCCTACTAGTGCGCTGTGTTTGCCTACTTCAAGCGCCGCGTGTACCTACTTTAAACGCTGCGTGCCTACTCCAGACGTTTCGTGGACCTACTCCAGACGCTGCGTACCTGCTCAAGACGCTGTGTGTGTCTACTCCAAGCGCTGCGTGTACCTTCTCCAGACGCTGCGTGTGCTTTCTCCAGATTCTGCGTGTACCTAGAGCAGGAGTTGTGCACCTATCATAGGCATAGCCTGTGCATACTTCGTTGCAGTATCTTTATCTTTGTTATTTTTTTTTAATAATATTGTAAATCACCATCTTCATTACAACCCATCATCACCTTCATACCTTTTTTTATAAAAGAAACTGTAAAATTTTTCAAATTTTTAAATAATTTATTTTATTTTGGTTGTTTTCGTTGTAGTTAAGTTAGGTTCTTTAGTTTTTATTGTCGCTTCACGACAATTTGGCGCCCGACGTAAAAGTTCTTCTTTTCTTCACCTTAGCTACGCCTTATCCATTTCCTTTTGATTGAATTGCTTTCTCTTTCGTTCTTAACTCTTTATTTACTCATCCTTATCATATCTTCCAAATTCTAAAACAAAACTTCATCTAGTTTTTCAACTTATCTGGATTATATTTAGACCTACATATAACACTTCACTTACATTCATCACTTTAATATTTTTATTCTAGAGGTACAATTTTTTATTAAATTTTTATTTCTTAAACTTAACTCTTAATTATAACAATGAAACGGGTTATTAAGTACGAATTCCTTAACAAGGCCGAACTCGAATACGAAGTGAAGATTAGATGTGAGGAACCAGCTAATACTGTTTTGCTTCTAAAAAAACAGGTTTTGCGTTTAGTTGAGAATTCTCACCCTGAAGATATTCTGACTTCTCCAATTCCGATCGAGGATGACTTGTCTCAAATTGGTTCTACTTTGACTTACCTGGACTGT
The DNA here is from genome assembly GCA_036936625.1 of Parnassius smintheus behrii. Classification (NCBI taxonomy): domain Eukaryota; kingdom Metazoa; phylum Arthropoda; class Insecta; order Lepidoptera; family Papilionidae; genus Parnassius; species Parnassius smintheus. The sequence continues at coordinate 19,986,398 of JAUPFT010000017.1, read as the reverse complement.
AAAATTGAAAAATTTTTACAAGGTGAAACCAAATACTTACGATTAATTGAAACTTTTATTAATCATGTTTTTTACAGATTGGAGCGAATAGATACTGACTTATATCCAGACTTTAAAGCTATTTTCGATACTTTGAAGATGAAATTTGAAGCTATTACTAAACAATTCGAATCCTTGACTCCACCTCCAACTGAAAATGACTCTCCATCACTTGACCCTCCTGTTGACCCGACTGTCATGGAACCTACTCTTGTTTCTCAAACATCTGTTAAGATCCATACCCCGTATCCTTCACTACTACCTCAATCTTTTTCTCCAACTAACGTCTTCAAAGATCTGAAAAGACACACCTTCAATGGTAAAAGCTGTCCAAGATCCTTTCTTCAAAAACTTGAAGAATACTGCTTAGCTCGTGGCTTACCCAAAGACTTGTTGATTTCTCAAGCGTTTGAAATTTTCACCGACAATGCTCTTCATTGGTTCAGATTTAAATATAATCAGAATCCAAACTTAACTTGGAACGAACTTTCCTCTTTATTAATCAAAGACTTTGGTGGTTTTGATTATGATTATAAACTTCTAGAAGCGATTAGGAACCGAACTCAAGGCCGTGATGAACCTATAGTCATCTATATTTCCATCATGTCTGGAATGTTCTCTCGTCTTTCGAAGAAACTCTCTGAAACAGAACAATTGGAGATTATTTTGAGGAATATTCGCCCATGTTATTCAGTCTTCGAAGCTCTAAAAGACATTGACTCTATCGACTCTCTTCTGGCTACTTGCCAAAACTATGAAAAGTTCCTTGACAGAGACAAACAATTTAAAGAACCAAATGTACAACAAAGTCCTCTTATTTCTGAATTCAACTACAAGCATTCCACTTCAAGTTCAGTTGGCTCTTCAAATTCTAATAACTCACAACCTTCTCCTCCCTTTATGAATAAATTCACTTCATCCTACAAATACCCTTCTAGACAAGTTAATAGTCTCTCTCAAACTAAAGCTCCTCAAGAAAGCTCTTTTTGTGTTCGCTGTCGTAAACAAGGTCATACTTTGAACCCTTGTACTCAACCACGATTCGTGATTTGTTTCAAATGTGGTCTTAAAGGTTTTAAAACTGCAGATTGCCCTACTTGTTCTCCCAAACCACATACTAGTTCAAAAAACTAACTGCTGACTTGAAAAGTAACTTAAACTTTGATAATGACGATTGGGCTAGTTGGATTAAAACAATTCAAAACTTCTTTTCTTGTTACAAAATCTCTTCTACACTCTACTCCAAAGAACAAGATCTTAATCGTCCATTCGTTAATGTCAAAATTTATGACTTAACTTTATCTGGTTTACTAGATTCTGGCAGCTCAGTAACTATTCTGGGTAATAATTCTCATTTGGAAATTCTTAAACTGGGCTGTAAACTTTTCAAGTCAGATCTTATTACTGTCTCTACTGCTAATAATCAAAAAGTTAATTCCTTGGGTTATTTTGACTTACCTGTTCATTTCAATAATCAAACTCATTTGATTAAAGCTTATGTTTTTCCGGAAATATTTCCTTCGCTAATACTAGGTATTGACTTTTGGAGAAAATTTAATCTGTTACCTAGTGTTTTATCTTCTCTTAACTTTACAGAATCTAAATGCTCTGCTATCGAAACTAAAGACATTAAAGTTTTACCTTATGAGCATTTAACTCCTAACCAAAAGGACATCGCTAACGACATCATCCAACGCTTCAAGACAATTTCTTTTGAAGAAAAAGGTATCCTGGGGAGCACACACTTAATCACCCACAAGATTGATACTGGTGATTCTCTTCCAATCAAACAAAGATGTTACAGACTGTCTCCTGAAAAACAAAAGGCGTTAATTAATGAAGTTGATAAGATGCTGAGATGGAACGTCATTGAACAATGCGAAAGTCCTTGGTTATCTCCAGTTCTCATCACTCCGAAGAAGAATGGTGAATGGCGTTTCTGCGTAGACAGCAGGAAGCTTAACTCAGTTACACGTCGTGATGCTTATAGTCTGCCACTAATAAGCGAAATTTTGGACAACCTGAAGAATGCCAAATACTTATCAAGCATCGACATTGCGAAAGCATTTTGGGAGATTCCCTTGAATCCTGCTGATAAAGATAAAACTGCATTTTATGTACCTGGAAGAGGTATGTTTAGATTCCAGGTAATGCCTTTTGGTCTCTCTAACTCACCTGCAACTCTACAAAGATTAATGGATATGCTTTTTACTCCTGAATTTGAGAACAAGGTATTTTGCTATCTGGATGACATCGTTATTATTAGCGAGACTTTTGATGAACACATATCGCTTCTCATGAAAGTTCATGAAAAACTTTCATATGCTAATCTGACTATTAACTTTGAGAAGAGTCAATTCTTCAAGAAAGAACTGAAATACCTTGGTTTTCTAGTGGACGAGTATGGTCTACGTGCTGATCCAGATAAAATAAAAGCTATTTTAGAATATCCTGTACCTACTTGCAGAAAAGAAGTACGTAGATTCATAGGCACCTGCAGCTGGTTCAGAAGATTCATTCCAAACTTTAGCACCATTGCCTCTCCACTCAACCAACTAACCTGTTCCGGGAAGAACGCTCCTAAATTTTTATGGAATTCACAAGCTGCAGCTGCTTTCCAGAAACTTAAAGAAGCTTTGGTAACTGCTCCTGTCCTTGCTTGCCCTAACTTCGAACTACCCTTCTCTGTACATTGTGATGCATCAAATTATGGCATAGGAGCAATGCTTACTCAACATCAAGATGACAAAGAAGTCGTGATTGCTTACATGAGTAAAGCACTAAACAAAAATCAACAGAACTACTCAACTACTGAAAGAGAAACATTGGCTGTAATAACTGCGTTAGAACATTGGCGATGTTATCTAGACAATGGTAAAGAATTTACAATATATACTGACCATGCTGCACTTAAATGGTTTCAGAACTTATTGAATCCATCAGGAAGACTTGCTCGCTGGACTTTACGCTTATCATGCTTTAACTTTGTCCTGAAACATAAAAAAGGAAAGGATAACGTTGTTCCAGATTTATTATCAAGACATAAGAATCAAGAACGTCCTGATACACGAGAAATTTCACCTCAAGGCGTACATCCTATTACGATTGAAGAACCACCTGATCGTGAACTTGAGCACTACAACAAGATTTTTCTCGGATGCTCCAACAACCCAGATGCATATCCCAACTACACTATCAGGGATAAAAAACTTTACCGCTGCATCCATTCTCCCGATCGTCTAAACGATGACTTTATTTGGAAAGAAGTTCCACTACCTCGAGATAGGCATACACTTATTGAAGTTAACCATGGTTCCCCTTCAGAACTCCATCTTGGTATCTTCAAGACATTCAAGAAAATATCTTTAAAATACTATTGGCCTGGTATGTTTAAGGACATTGCCAAATTAATCTCGTCTTATGAAACCTGCTTAACCTACAAACACCCTAATCATTCTCCCTATGGTCTTATGGGTAAACCCAAACTTTGCTCCAGACATTTTCAAACTATATCCTTAGATCTTATGGGTCCATTACCTATGACACGTAGACGAAATCAGTATATTCTAGTAATTAACTGCAATTTTACTAAATATACTATGATTTTTCCCCTTAAACGTGCTACTTCAGCTAATATTATTAATCTTTTGGAAAATTCAGTTTTCCTAGTTCATGGCATTCCCCAAACTATTATAATGGACAACGCGGTTCAATTTCAGTCGCGAGAATTCCAATCATTCTTAAATTCTTATAACGTTCCTTGTATTTTTCACACAGCTTTATATTGTCCTCAGGTTAATCCTACGGAGAAGTTTAATAGTACAATTATTACAGCTCTAGCATCTCTAGTAGGAGACGATCATAGATCCTGGGACAACCATCTTGCTAAGATTCAGTACGCAATGAACAGCGCTACAAATGTGGCTACTGGCTTTACTCCAAACTTTTTAGTCTTTGGTAGGGAAACAATACCTTGTGGTTCCTTCTATACTCCAACTCAGAACCTCGAGGAATTGATATTTATGCCTCGTGATATTTACGCGTCTAATGCTGGTCTCCTCTCATCTATTTTTCACAAAGTTCAAACTAAACTGCACATAGCTCACGCTACAAATAGCGCTCGCTATGATCTTCGCCGGTCTTTTAAAGAATTTAATGTGGGAGACACTGTTTGGCGTAAAAACCATGTTTTAAGCAATGCCGGCGCTTACTTTAATGCTAAACTTGCCCCTAAGTTCATTAAGTGCAAAGTGATAGCTAAACTGTCACCACTAGTCTATGTGCTTGAAGACCCTAATGGAGTTAGAGACAAGTGGCACATCAAAGATGTAAAATCATAAATTTTTTTTTAACTTTTATTAACTGTATATATGTATAAATATCACCATCATTCTCACCTTATTATTTTTATTTCTTTGTTTGTTTGGTGATCCAGTGTTCTTCAACACATCTTGCTTTAGGACCTCGAATTTTCGTTGGTTAATCTTCACTTTTTGTTTCAGACACATCTCGTTAGTGATGTTGCTGATCTCTGGCTTTGAGCCCTACCGCTCTGGCCGTTCTTAATCTTTACTTAAGTCATAGCGACTAAAGCTTGCTTAAGATTAATTTCTTTATCTTTATCTTCACTCAGGAGCGGATGACAACTCCTTAAATAAGCCTGGATGTCCTTTCGAAATGTTTTTTTTTCCACGCAGGAGCGGATGACAACTCCTTAAATAAGCCTGAATGTCCTTTCGAAAACACACTTTTAGAGTGGTAGTCATTGAATGTGAACTCCACCCTTACCTGAATGCAGATGATGAATGTAAGAGATAGTATATCTGATTTTGCCTGTTGATGTCTGTTACTGCAAAGCTGTGTTTTTATGGTTTATTTTAGAATGTACATGTAAAAATTTTTGCCGAGTCAAAAATTTTCCAGGGTCGGGGGGAAAATGTAGTGTTATGCTTATACATACTTACATACCATTTTACACTATTTTAAATCTATTTTTCCATTCTGTTTTTGATTTTCTGCACTCATCGCAAAACTGGATATTTTGCATCACCTTTATTTCTATAGGATCCTGTAATATTTTTAAACCATAAGAACACAATAACAAATCATTTTCACTTCGTATTTTTCATGCTATCAGCACTTTTTAAATCGGTGTCAATGGAGTCTACCTTTTTCGGTCTTTTATTTAGTTCTCCGTAACTCTGCAATTTCGGGTTTCGTGCGCGCTGTTGCGCTACTTTTTTTTCCTATATAAATAATATCTCATTTTTCACTTAAATCTTGCCGTTTCTGTATTACGAGCCTAAAACCAAAATTTGACATGTTTTGACATCGTTGTTTATCAGGTTGTCATGGCAATTTTTATTCAAATATCGTTACCGGCCTGATGTTTTTACTTCAAAATACTCCTTTCTTCTTGGCCATTTACAAGAATTTGCTTTTAATTTAAATAATTTCAAATTTAATGAGAATAATATTACGTTCTTATGTGAGATCCGTCAAAAAGCAAAAAGAAGCCGAATTGAATCGGCGAATGGGGAGTCTGACTTGAGCTTTGATACTTGAAGCATCTCCTAAAGGCCTTTTCCGCACTGCCTCGGGATCCTGCAAGCCTCTGCCCGCTCCTTAAGTCGTCGCCTAGCCACGCCTACGCCTCCGCCTATTAGTGCGCTGTGTTTGCCTACTTCAAGCGCCGCGTGTACCTACTTCAAACGCTGCGTGCCTTCTCCAGACGTTGCGTGGACCTACTCCAGACGCTGCGTGTCTATTCCGGACGCTGTGTGTGTCTACTCCGGAAGTTGTGTTTGCCTACTTCAAGCGCCGCGTGTACCTACTTTAAACGCTGCGTGCCTACTCCAGACGTTTCGTGGACCTACTCCAGACGCTGCGTACCTGCTCAAGACGCTGTGTGTGTCTACTCCAAGCGCTGCGTGTACCTTCTCCAGACGCTGCGTGTGCTTTCTCCAGATTCTGCGTGTACCTAGAGCAGGAGTTGTGCACCTATCATAGGCATAGCCTGTGCATACTTCGTTGCAGTATCTTTATCTTTGTTATTTTTTTTTAATAATATTGTAAATCACCATCTTCATTACAACCCATCATCACCTTCATACCTTTTTTTATAAAAGAAACTGTAAAATTTTTCAAATTTTTAAATAATTTATTTTATTTTGGTTGTTTTCGTTGTAGTTAAGTTAGGTTCTTTAGTTTTTATTGTCGCTTCACGACACCTGTTGGTATCATAAGAGGCGACAGAGAGAAACAATCCTGGATACGGGCGGCAGCGTCTTCCTAATACAAACAGTGGCTGCCAACCCGCCTGCAAGCGTTGCAACTATGGTGGAGAATACCCACGAGCTCATATCATCCTGTTGGTATCATAAGAGGCGACAGAGAGAAACAATCCTGGATACGGGCGGCAGCGTCTTCCTAATACAAACAGTGGCTGCCAACCCGCCTGCAAGCGTTGCAACTATGGTGGAGAATACCCACGAGCTCATATCATCCTGTTGGTATCATAAGAGGCGACAGAGAGAAACAATCCTGGATACGGGCGGCAGCGTCTTCCAAATACAAACAGTGGCTGCCAACCCGCCTGCAAGCGTTGCAACTATGGTGGAGAATACCCACGAGCTCATATCATCCTGTTGGTATCATAAGAGGCGACAGAGAGAAACAATCCCGGATACGAGCGGCAGCGTCTTCCTAATACAAACAGTGGCTGCCAACCCGCCTGCAATCGTTGCAACTATGGTGGAGAATACCAACGAGCTCATATCATCCTGTTGGTATCATAAGAGGCGACAGAGAGAAACAATCCTGGATACGGGCGGCAGCGTCTTCCTAATACAAACAGTGGCTGCCAACCCGCCTGCAAGCGTTGCAACTATGGTGGAGAATACCCACGAGCTCATATCATCCTGTTGGTATCATAAGAGGCGACAGAGAGAAACAATCCTGGATACGGGCGGCAGCGTCTTCCTAACACAAACAGTGGCTGCCAACCCGCCTGCAAGCGTTGCAACTATGGTGGAGAATACCCACGAGCTCATATCATCCTGTTGGTATCATAAAAGGCGACAGAGAGAAACAATCCTGGATACGGGCGGCGTCTTCCTAATACAAACAGTGGCTGCCAACCCGCCTGCAAGCGTTGCAACTATGGTGGAGAATACCCACGAGCTCATATCATCCTGTTGGTATCATAAGAGGCGACAGAGAGAAACAATCCTGGATACGAGCGGCAGCGTCTTCCTAATACAAACAGTGGCTGCCAACCCGCCTGCAAGCGTTGCAACTATGGTGGAGAATACCCACGAGCTCATATCATCCTGTTGGTATCATAAGAGGCGACAGAGAGAAACAATCCTGGATACGGGCGGCAGCGTCTTCCTAATACAAACAGTGGCTGCCGACCCGCCTGCAAGCTTTGCAACTATGGTGGAGAATACCCACGAGCTCATATCATCCTGTTGGTATCATAAGAGGCGACAGAGAGAAACAATCCTGGATACGGGCGGCAGCGTCTTCCTAATACAAACAGTGGCTGCCGACCCGCCTGCAAGCGTTGCAACTATGGTGGAGAATACCCACGAGCTCATATCATCCTGTTGGTATCATAAGAGGCGACAGAGAGAAACAATCCTGGATACGGGCGGCAGCGTCTTCCTAATACAAACAGTGGCTGCCAACCCGCCTGCAAGCGTTGCAACTATGGTGGAGAATACCCACGAGCTCATATCATCCTGTTGGTATCATAAGAGGCGACAGAGAGAAACAATCCTGGATACGGGCGGCAGCGTCTTCCAAATACAAACAGTGGCTGCCAACCTGCCTGCAAGCGTTGCAACTATGGTGGAGAATACCCACGAGCTCATATCATCCTGTTGGTATCATAAGAGGCGACAGAGAGAATTAATCCTGGATACGAGCGGCAGCGTCTTCCTAATACAAACAGTGGCTGCCAACCCGCCTGCAAGCGTTGCAACTATGGTGGAGAATACCCACGAGCTCATATCATCCTGTGTAGTGTTATGCTTATACATACTTACATACCATTTTACACTATTTTAAATCTATTTTTCCATTCTGTTTTTGATTTTCTGCACTCATCGCAAAACTGGATATTTTGCATCACCTTTATTTCTATAGGATCCTGTAATATTTTTAAACCATAAGAACACAATAACAAATCATTTTCACTTCGTATTTTTCATGCTATCAGCACTTTTTAAATCGGTGTCAATGGAGTCTACCTTTTTCGGTCTTTTATTTAGTTCTCCGTAACTCTGCAATTTCGGGTTTCGTGCGCGCTGTTGCGCTACTTTTTTTTCCTATATAAATAATATCTTATTTTTCACTTAAATCTTGCCGTTTCTGTATTACGAGCCCAAAACCAAAATTTGACATGTTTTGACATCGTTGTTTATCAGGTTGTCATGGCAATTTTTATTCAAATATCGTTACCGGCCTGATGTTTTTACTTCAAAATACTCCTTTCTTCTTGGCCATTTACAAGAATTTGCTTTTAATTTAAATAATTTCAAATTTAATGAGAATAATATTACGTTCTTATGTGAGATCCGTCAAAAAGCAAAAAGAAGCCGAATTGAATCGGCGAATGGGGAGTCTGACTTGAGCTTTGATACTTGAAGCATCTCCTAAAGGCCTTTTCCGCACTGCCTCGGGATCCTGCAAGCCTCTGCCCGCTCCTTAAGTCGTCGCCTAGCCACGCCTACGCCTCCGCCTACTAGTGCGCTGTGTTTGCCTACTTCAAGCGCCGCGTGTACCTACTTCAAACGCTGCGTGCCTTCTCCAGACGTTGCGTGGACCTACTCCAGACGCTGCGTGTCTATTCCGGACGCTGTGTGTGTCTACTCCGGAAGTTGTGTTTGCCTACTTCAAGCGCCGCGTGTACCTACTTTAAACGCTGCGTGCCTACTCCAGACGTTTCGTGGACCTACTCCAGACGCTGCGTACCTGCTCAAGACGCTGTGTGTGTCTACTCCAAGCGCTGCGTGTACCTTCTCCAGACGCTGCGTGTGCTTTCTCCAGATTCTGCGTGTACCTAGAGCAGGAGTTGTGCACCTATCATAGGCATAGCCTGTGCATACTTCGTTGCAGTATCTTTATCTTTGTTATTTTTTTTTAATAATATTGTAAATCACCATCTTCATTACAACCCATCATCACCTTCATACCTTTTTTTATAAAAGAAACTGTAAAATTTTTCAAATTTTTAAATAATTTATTTTATTTTGGTTGTTTTCGTTGTAGTTAAGTTAGGTTCTTTAGTTTTTATTGTCGCTTCACGACAATTTGGCGCCCGACGTAAAAGTTCTTCTTTTCTTCACCTTAGCTACGCCTTATCCATTTCCTTTTGATTGAATTGCTTTCTCTTTCGTTCTTAACTCTTTATTTACTCATCCTTATCATATCTTCCAAATTCTAAAACAAAACTTCATCTAGTTTTTCAACTTATCTGGATTATATTTAGACCTACATATAACACTTCACTTACATTCATCACTTTAATATTTTTATTCTAGAGGTACAATTTTTTATTAAATTTTTATTTCTTAAACTTAACTCTTAATTATAACAATGAAACGGGTTATTAAGTACGAATTCCTTAACAAGGCCGAACTCGAATACGAAGTGAAGATTAGATGTGAGGAACCAGCTAATACTGTTTTGCTTCTAAAAAAACAGGTTTTGCGTTTAGTTGAGAATTCTCACCCTGAAGATATTCTGACTTCTCCAATTCCGATCGAGGATGACTTGTCTCAAATTGGTTCTACTTTGACTTACCTGGACTGTAAAATTGAAAAATTTTTACAAGGTGAAACCAAATACTTACGATTAATTGAAACTTTTATTAATCATGTTTTTTACAGATTGGAGCGAATAGATACTGACTTATATCCAGACTTTAAAGCTATTTTCGATACTTTGAAGATGAAATTTGAAGCTATTACTAAACAATTCGAATCCTTGACTCCACCTCCAACTGAAAATGACTCTCCATCACTTGACCCTCCTGTTGACCCGACTGTCATGGAACCTACTCTTGTTTCTCAAACATCTGTTAAGATCCATACCCCGTATCCTTCACTACTACCTCAATCTTTTTCTCCAACTAACGTCTTCAAAGATCTGAAAAGACACACCTTCAATGGTAAAAGCTGTCCAAGATCCTTTCTTCAAAAACTTGAAGAATACTGCTTAGCTCGTGGCTTACCCAAAGACTTGTTGATTTCTCAAGCGTTTGAAATTTTCACCGACAATGCTCTTCATTGGTTCAGATTTAAATATAATCAGAATCCAAACTTAACTTGGAACGAACTTTCCTCTTTATTAATCAAAGACTTTGGTGGTTTTGATTATGATTATAAACTTCTAGAAGCGATTAGGAACCGAACTCAAGGCCGTGATGAACCTATAGTCATCTATATTTCCATCATGTCTGGAATGTTCTCTCGTCTTTCGAAGAAACTCTCTGAAACAGAACAATTGGAGATTATTTTGAGGAATATTCGCCCATGTTATTCAGTCTTCGAAGCTCTAAAAGACATTGACTCTATCGACTCTCTTCTGGCTACTTGCCAAAACTATGAAAAGTTCCTTGACAGAGACAAACAATTTAAAGAACCAAATGTACAACAAAGTCCTCTTATTTCTGAATTCAACTACAAGCATTCCACTTCAAGTTCAGTTGGCTCTTCAAATTCTAATAACTCACAACCTTCTCCTCCCTTTATGAATAAATTCACTTCATCCTACAAATACCCTTCTAGACAAGTTAATAGTCTCTCTCAAACTAAAGCTCCTCAAGAAAGCTCTTTTTGTGTTCGCTGTCGTAAACAAGGTCATACTTTGAACCCTTGTACTCAACCACGATTCGTGATTTGTTTCAAATGTGGTCTTAAAGGTTTTAAAACTGCAGATTGCCCTACTTGTTCTCCCAAACCACATACTAGTTCAAAAAACTAACTGCTGACTTGAAAAGTAACTTAAACTTTGATAATGACGATTGGGCTAGTTGGATTAAAACAATTCAAAACTTCTTTTCTTGTTACAAAATCTCTTCTACACTCTACTCCAAAGAACAAGATCTTAATCGTCCATTCGTTAATGTCAAAATTTATGACTTAACTTTATCTGGTTTACTAGATTCTGGCAGCTCAGTAACTATTCTGGGTAATAATTCTCATTTGGAAATTCTTAAACTGGGCTGTAAACTTTTCAAGTCAGATCTTATTACTGTCTCTACTGCTAATAATCAAAAAGTTAATTCCTTGGGTTATTTTGACTTACCTGTTCATTTCAATAATCAAACTCATTTGATTAAAGCTTATGTTTTTCCGGAAATATTTCCTTCGCTAATACTAGGTATTGACTTTTGGAGAAAATTTAATCTGTTACCTAGTGTTTTATCTTCTCTTAACTTTACAGAATCTAAATGCTCTGCTATCGAAACTAAAGACATTAAAGTTTTACCTTATGAGCATTTAACTCCTAACCAAAAGGACATCGCTAACGACATCATCCAACGCTTCAAGACAATTTCTTTTGAAGAAAAAGGTATCCTGGGGAGCACACACTTAATCACCCACAAGATTGATACTGGTGATTCTCTTCCAATCAAACAAAGATGTTACAGACTGTCTCCTGAAAAACAAAAGGCGTTAATTAATGAAGTTGATAAGATGCTGGGATGGAACGTCATTGAACAATGCGAAAGTCCTTGGTTATCTCCAGTTCTCATCACTCCGAAGAAGAATGGTGAATGGCGTTTCTGCGTAGACAGCAGGAAGCTTAACTCAGTTACACGTCGTGATGCTTATAGTCTGCCACTAATAAGCGAAATTTTGGACAACCTGAAGAATGCCAAATACTTATCAAGCATCGACATTGCGAAAGCATTTTGGGAGATTCCCTTGAATCCTGCTGATAAAGATAAAACTGCATTTTATGTACCTGGAAGAGGTATGTTTAGATTCCAGGTAATGCCTTTTGGTCTCTCTAACTCACCTGCAACTCTACAAAGATTAATGGATATGCTTTTTACTCCTGAATTTGAGAACAAGGTATTTTGCTATCTGGATGACATCGTTATTATTAGCGAGACTTTTGATGAACACATATCGCTTCTCATGAAAGTTCATGAAAAACTTTCATATGCTAATCTGACTATTAACTTTGAGAAGAGTCAATTCTTCAAGAAAGAACTGAAATACCTTGGTTTTCTAGTGGACGAGTATGGTCTACGTGCTGATCCAGATAAAATAAAAGCTATTTTAGAATATCCTGTACCTACTTGCAGAAAAGAAGTACGTAGATTCATAGGCACCTGCAGCTGGTTCAGAAGATTCATTCCAAACTTTAGCACCATTGCCTCTCCACTCAACCAACTAACCTGTTCCGGGAAGAACGCTCCTAAATTTTTATGGAATTCACAAGCTGCAGCTGCTTTCCAGAAACTTAAAGAAGCTTTGGTAACTGCTCCTGTCCTTGCTTGCCCTAACTTCGAACTACCCTTCTCTGTACATTGTGATGCATCAAATTATGGCATAGGAGCAATGCTTACTCAACATCAAGATGACAAAGAAGTCGTGATTGCTTACATGAGTAAAGCACTAAACAAAAATCAACAGAACTACTCAACTACTGAAAGAGAAACATTGGCTGTAATAACTGCGTTAGAACATTGGCGATGTTATCTAGACAATGGTAAAGAATTTACAATATATACTGACCATGCTGCACTTAAATGGTTTCAGAACTTATTGAATCCATCAGGAAGACTTGCTCGCTGGACTTTACGCTTATCATGCTTTAACTTTGTCCTGAAACATAAAAAAGGAAAGGATAACGTTGTTCCAGATTTATTATCAAGACATAAGAATCAAGAACGTCCTGATACACGAGAAATTTCACCTCAAGGCGTACATCCTATTACGATTGAAGAACCACCTGATCGTGAACTTGAGCACTACAACAAGATTTTTCTCGGATGCTCCAACAACCCAGATGCATATCCCAACTACACTATCAGGGATAAAAAACTTTACCGCTGCATCCATTCTCCCGATCGTCTAAACGATGACTTTATTTGGAAAGAAGTTCCACTACCTCGAGATAGGCATACACTTATTGAAGTTAACCATGGTTCCCCTTCAGAACTCCATCTTGGTATCTTCAAGACATTCAAGAAAATATCTTTAAAATACTATTGGCCTGGTATGTTTAAGGACATTGCCAAATTAATCTCGTCTTATGAAACCTGCTTAACCTACAAACACCCTAATCATTCTCCCTATGGTCTTATGGGTAAACCCAAACTTTGCTCCAGACATTTTCAAACTATATCCTTAGATCTTATGGGTCCATTACCTATGACACGTAGACGAAATCAGTATATTCTAGTAATTAACTGCAATTTTACTAAATATACTATGATTTTTCCCCTTAAACGTGCTACTTCAGCTAATATTATTAATCTTTTGGAAAATTCAGTTTTCCTAGTTCATGGCATTCCCCAAACTATTATAATGGACAACGCGGTTCAATTTCAGTCGCGAGAATTCCAATCATTCTTAAATTCTTATAACGTTCCTTGTATTTTTCACACAGCTTTATATTGTCCTCAGGTTAATCCTACGGAGAAGTTTAATAGTACAATTATTACAGCTCTAGCATCTCTAGTAGGAGACGATCATAGATCCTGGGACAACCATCTTGCTAAGATTCAGTACGCAATGAACAGCGCTACAAATGTGGCTACTGGCTTTACTCCAAACTTTTTAGTCTTTGGTAGGGAAACAATACCTTGTGGTTCCTTCTATACTCCAACTCAGAACCTCGAGGAATTGATATTTATGCCTCGTGATATTTACGCGTCTAATGCTGGTCTCCTCTCATCTATTTTTCACAAAGTTCAAACTAAACTGCACATAGCTCACGCTACAAATAGCGCTCGCTATGATCTTCGCCGGTCTTTTAAAGAATTTAATGTGGGAGACACTGTTTGGCGTAAAAACCATGTTTTAAGCAATGCCGGCGCTTACTTTAATGCTAAACTTGCCCCTAAGTTCATTAAGTGCAAAGTGATAGCTAAACTGTCACCACTAGTCTATGTGCTTGAAGACCCTAATGGAGTTAGAGACAAGTGGCACATCAAAGATGTAAAATCATAAATTTTTTTTTAACTTTTATTAACTGTATATATGTATAAATATCACCATCATTCTCACCTTATTATTTTTATTTCTTTGTTTGTTTGGTGATCCAGTGTTCTTCAACACATCTTGCTTTAGGACCTCGAATTTTCGTTGGTTAATCTTCACTTTTTGTTTCAGACACATCTCGTTAGTGATGTTGCTGATCTCTGGCTTTGAGCCCTACCGCTCTGGCCGTTCTTAATCTTTACTTAAGTCATAGCGACTAAAGCTTGCTTAAGATTAATTTCTTTATCTTTATCTTCACTCAGGAGCGGATGACAACTCCTTAAATAAGCCTGGATGTCCTTTCGAAATGTTTTTTTTTCCACGCAGGAGCGGATGACAACTCCTTAAATAAGCCTGAATGTCCTTTCGAAAACACACTTTTAGAGTGGTAGTCATTGAATGTGAACTCCACCCTTACCTGAATGCAGATGATGAATGTAAGAGATAGTATATCTGATTTTGCCTGTTGATGTCTGTTACTGCAAAGCTGTGTTTTTATGGTTTATTTTAGAATGTACATGTAAAAATTTTTGCCGAGTCAAAAATTTTCCAGGGTCGGGGGGAAAATGTAGTGTTATGCTTATACATACTTACATACCATTTTACACTATTTTAAATCTATTTTTCCATTCTGTTTTTGATTTTCTGCACTCATCGCAAAACTGGATATTTTGCATCACCTTTATTTCTATAGGATCCTGTAATATTTTTAAACCATAAGAACACAATAACAAATCATTTTCACTTCGTATTTTTCATGCTATCAGCACTTTTTAAATCGGTGTCAATGGAGTCTACCTTTTTCGGTCTTTTATTTAGTTCTCCGTAACTCTGCAATTTCGGGTTTCGTGCGCGCTGTTGCGCTACTTTTTTTTCCTATATAAATAATATCTCATTTTTCACTTAAATCTTGCCGTTTCTGTATTACGAGCCTAAAACCAAAATTTGACATGTTTTGACATCGTTGTTTATCAGGTTGTCATGGCAATTTTTATTCAAATATCGTTACCGGCCTGATGTTTTTACTTCAAAATACTCCTTTCTTCTTGGCCATTTACAAGAATTTGCTTTTAATTTAAATAATTTCAAATTTAATGAGAATAATATTACGTTCTTATGTGAGATCCGTCAAAAAGCAAAAAGAAGCCGAATTGAATCGGCGAATGGGGAGTCTGACTTGAGCTTTGATACTTGAAGCATCTCCTAAAGGCCTTTTCCGCACTGCCTCGGGATCCTGCAAGCCTCTGCCCGCTCCTTAAGTCGTCGCCTAGCCACGCCTACGCCTCCGCCTATTAGTGCGCTGTGTTTGCCTACTTCAAGCGCCGCGTGTACCTACTTCAAACGCTGTGTGCCTTCTCCAGACGTTGCGTGGACCTACTCCAGACGCTGCGTGTCTATTCCGGACGCTGTGTGTGTCTACTCCGGAAGTTGTGTTTGCCTACTTCAAGCGCCGCGTGTACCTACTTTAAACGCTGCGTGCCTACTCCAGACGTTTCGTGGACCTACTCCAGACGCTGCGTACCTGCTCAAGACGCTGTGTGTGTCTACTCCAAGCGCTGCGTGTACCTTCTCCAGACGCTGCGTGTGCTTTCTCCAGATTCTGCGTGTACCTAGAGCAGGAGTTGTGCACCTATCATAGGCATAGCCTGTGCATACTTCGTTGCAGTATCTTTATCTTTGTTATTTTTTTTTAATAATATTGTAAATCACCATCTTCATTACAACCCATCATCACCTTCATACCTTTTTTTATAAAAGAAACTGTAAAATTTTTCAAATTTTTAAATAATTTATTTTATTTTGGTTGTTTTCGTTGTAGTTAAGTTAGGTTCTTTAGTTTTTATTGTCGCTTGACGACACCTGTTGGTATCATAAGAGGCGACAGAGAGAAACAATCCTGGATACGGGCGGCAGCGTCTTCCTAATACAAACAGTGGCTGCCAACCCGCCTGCAAGCGTTGCAACTATGGTGGAGAATACCCACGAGCTCATATCATCCTGTTGGTATCATAAGAGGCGACAGAGAGAAACAATCCTGGATACGGGCGGCAGCGTCTTCCTAATACAAACAGTGGCTGCCAACCCGCCTGCAAGCGTTGCAACTATGGTGGAGAATACCCACGAGCTCATATCATCCTGTTGGTATCATAAGAGGCGACAGAGAGAAACAATCCTGGATACGGGCGGCAGCGTCTTCCAAATACAAACAGTGGCTGCCAACCCGCCTGCAAGCGTTGCAACTATGGTGGAGAATACCCACGAGCTCATATCATCCTGTTGGTATCATAAGAGGCGACAGAGAGAAACAATCCCGGATACGAGCGGCAGCGTCTTCCTAATACAAACAGTGGCTGCCAACCCGCCTGCAATCGTTGCAACTATGGTGGAGAATACCAACGAGCTCATATCATCCTGTTGGTATCATAAGAGGCGACAGAGAGAAACAATCCTGGATACGGGCGGCAGCGTCTTCCTAATACAAACAGTGGCTGCCAACCCGCCTGCAAGCGTTGCAACTATGGTGGAGAATACCCACGAGCTCATATCATCCTGTTGGTATCATAAGAGGCGACAGAGAGAAACAATCCTGGATACGGGCGGCAGCGTCTTCCTAACACAAACAGTGGCTGCCAACCCGCCTGCAAGCGTTGCAACTATGGTGGAGAATACCCACGAGCTCATATCATCCTGTTGGTATCATAAAAGGCGACAGAGAGAAACAATCCTGGATACGGGCGGCGTCTTCCTAATACAAACAGTGGCTGCCAACCCGCCTGCAAGCGTTGCAACTATGGTGGAGAATACCCACGAGCTCATATCATCCTGTTGGTATCATAAGAGGCGACAGAGAGAAACAATCCTGGATACGGGCGGCAGCGTCTTCCTAATACAAACAGTGGCTGCCAACCCGCCTGCAAGCGTTGCAACTATGGTGGAGAATACCCACGAGCTCATATCATCCTGTTGGTATCATAAGAGGCGACAGAGAGAAACAATCCTGGATACGGGCGGCAGCGTCTTCCAAATACAAACAGTGGCTGCCAACCCGCCTGCAAGCGTTGCAACTATGGTGGAGAATACCCACGAGCTCATATCATCCTGTTGGTATCATAAGAGGCGACAGAGAGAATTAATCCTGGATACGAGCGGCAGCGTCTTCCTAATACAAACAGTGGCTGCCAACCCGCCTGCAAGCGTTGCAACTATGGTGGAGAATACCCACGAGCTCATATCATCCTGTTGGTATCATAAGAGGCGACAGAGAGAAACAATCCTGGATACGAGCGGCAGCGTCTTCCTAATACAAACAGTGGCTGCCAACCCGCCTGCAAGCGTTGCAACTATGGTGGAGAATACCCACGAGCTCATATCATCCTGTTGGTATCATAAGAGGCGACAGAGCGAAACAATCCTGGATACGGGCGGCAGCGTCTTCCTAATACAAACAGTGGCTGCCAACCCGCCTGCAAGCGTTGCAACTATGGTGGAGAATACCCACGAGCTCATATCATCCTGTTGGTATCATAAGAGGCGACAGAGAGAAACAATCCTGGATACGGGCGGCAGCGTCTTCCTAATACAAACAGTGGCTGCCAACCCGCCTGCAAGCGTTGCAACTATGGTGGAGAATACCCACGAGCTCATATCATCCTGTTGGTATCATAAGAGGCGACAGAGAGAAACAATCCTGGATACGGGCGGCAGCGTCTTCCTAATACAAACAGTGGCTGCCGACCCGCCTGCAAGCTTTGCAACTATGGTGGAGAATACCCACGAGCTCATATCATCCTGTTGGTATCATAAGAGGCGACAGAGAGAAACAATCCTGGATACGGGCGGCAGCGTCTTCCTAATACAAACAGTGGCTGCCGACCCGCCTGCAAGCGTTGCAACTATGGTGGAGAATACCCACGAGCTCATATCATCCTGTTGGTATCATAAGAGGCGACAGAGAGAAACAATCCTGGATACGGGCGGCAGCGTCTTCCTAATACAAACAGTGGCTGCCAACCCGCCTGCAAGCGTTGCAACTATGGTGGAGAATACCCACGAGCTCATATCATCCTGTTGGTATCATAAGAGGCGACAGAGAGAAACAATCCTGGATACGGGCGGCAGCGTCTTCCAAATACAAACAGTGGCTGCCAACCTGCCTGCAAGCGTTGCAACTATGGTGGAGAATACCCACGAGCTCATATCATCCTGTTGGTATCATAAGAGGCGACAGAGAGAATTAATCCTGGATACGAGCGGCAGCGTCTTCCTAATACAAACAGTGGCTGCCAACCCGCCTGCAAGCGTTGCAACTATGGTGGAGAATACCCACGAGCTCATATCATCCTGTTGGTATCATAAGAGGCGACAGAGAGAAACAATCCTGGATACGAGCGGCAGCGTCTTCCTAATAGAAACAGTGGCTGCCAACCCGCCTGCAAGCGTTGCAACTATGGTGGAGAATACCCACGAGCTCATATCATCCTGTTGGTATCATAAGAGGCGACAGAGCGAAACAATCCTGGATACGGGCGGCAGCGTCTTCCTAATACAAACAGTGGCTGCCAACCCGCCTGCAAGCGTTGCAACTATGGTGGAGAATACCCACGAGCTCATATCATCCTGTTGGTATCATAAGAGGCGACAGAGAGAAACAATCCTGGATACGGGCGGCAGCGTCTTCCTAATACAAACAGTGGCTGCCAACCCGCCTGCAAGCGTTGCAACTATGGTGGAGAATACCCACGAGCTCATATCATCCTGTTGGTATCATAAGAGGCGACAGAGAGAAACAATCCTGGATACGGGCGGCAGCGTCTTCCTAATACAAACAGTGGCTGCCAACCCGCCTGCAAGCGTTGCAACTATGGTGGAGAATACCCACGAGCTCATATCATCCTGTTGGTATCATAAGAGGCGACAGAGAGAAACAATCCTGGATACGGGCGGCAGCGTCTTCCAAATACAAACAGTGGCTACCAACCTGCCTGCAAGCGTTGCAACTATGGTGGAGAATACCCACGAGCTCATATCATCCTGTTGGTATCATAAGAGGCGACAGAGAGAAACAATCCTGGATACGGGCGGCAGCGTCTTCCTAATACAAACAGTGGCTGCCAACCCGCCTGCAAGCGTTGCAACTATGGTGGAGAATACCCACGAGCTCATATCATCCCGTTGGTATCATAAGAGGCGACAGAGAGAAACAATCCTGGATACGGGCGGCAGCGTCTTCCTAATACAAACAGTGGCTGCCGACCCGCCTGCAAGCGTTGCAACTATGGTGGAGAATACCCACGAGCTCATATCATCCTGTTGGTATCATAAGAGGCGACAGAGAGAAACAATCCTGGATACGGGCGGCAGCGTCTTCCTAATACAAACAGTGGCTGCCAACCCGCCTGCAAGCGTTGCAACTATGGTGGAGAATACCCACGAGCTCATATCATCCTGTTGGTATCATAAGAGGCGACAGAGAGAAACAATCCTGGATACGGGCGGCAGCGTCTTCCTAATACAAACAGTGGCTGCCGACCCGCCTGCAAGCTTTGCAACTATGGTGGAGAATACCCACGAGCTCATATCATCCTGTTGGTATCATAAGAGGCGACAGAGAGAAACAATCCTGGATACGGGCGGCAGCGTCTTCCTAATACAAACAGTGGCTGCCGACCCGCCTGCAAGCGTTGCAACTATGGTGGAGAATACCCACGAGCTCATATCATCCTGTTGGTATCATAAGAGGCGACAGAGAGAAACAATCCTGGATACGGGCGGCAGCGTCTTCCTAATACAAACAGTGGCTGCCGACCCGCCTGCAAGCGTTGCAACTATGGTGGAGAATACCCACGAGCTCATATCATCCTGTTGGTATCATAAGAGGCGACAGAGAGAAACAATCCTGGATACGGGCGGCAGCGTCTTCCTAATACAAACAGTGGCTGCCAACCCGCCTGCAAGCGTTGCAACTATGGTGGAGAATACCCACGAGCTCATATCATCCTGTTGGTATCATAAGAGGCGACAGAGAGAAACAATCCTGGATACGGGCGGCAGCGTCTTCCTAATACAAACAGTGGCTGCCGATCCGCCTGCAAGCGTTGCAACTATGGTGGAGAATACCCACGAGCTCATATCATCCTGTTGGTATCATAAGAGGCGACAGAGAGAAACAATCCTGGATACGGGCGGCAGCGTCTTCCTAATACAAACAGTGGCTGCCAACCCGCCTGCAAGCGTTGCAACTATGGTGGAGAATACCCACGAGCTCATATCATCCTGTTGGTATCATAAGAGGCGACAGAGAGAAACAATCCTGGATACGGGCGGCAGCGTCTTCCTAATACAAACAGTGGCTGCCGACCCGCCTGCAAGCGTTGCAACTATGTTGGAGAATACCCACGAGCTCATATCATCCTGTTGGTATCATAAGAGGCGACAGAGAGAAACAATCCTGGATACGGGCGGCAGCGTCTTCCTAATACAAACAGTGGCTGCCAACCCGCCTGCAAGCGTTGCAACTATGGTGGAGAATACCCACGAGCTCATATCATCCTGTTGGTATCATAAGAGGCGACAGAGAGAAACAATCCCGGATACGGGCGGCAGCGTCTTCCTAATACAAACAGTGGCTGCCGACCCGCCTGCAAGCGTTGCAACTATGGTGGAGAATACCCACGAGCTCATATCATCCTGTTGGTATCATAAGAGGCGACAGAGAGAAACAATCCTGGATACGGGCGGCAGCGTCTTCCTAATACAAACAGTGGCTGCCAACCCGCCTGCAAGCGTTGCAACTATGGTGGAGAATACCCACGAGCTCATATCATCCTGTTGGTATCATAAGAGGCGACAGAGAGAAACAATCCTGGATACGGGCGGCAGCGTCTTCCTAATACAAACAGTGGCTGCCAACCCGCCTGCAAGCGTTGCAACTATGGCTAATATCCCCCCGTGAGACAATTTACTGGGAGGTCTACGTTCAACAGACTTGAGAGGCTTTAACAGTAATGATGTTACAGTTTCACAGTATGTCTACAGTTATTTTTATCGATTATTTTAATATTATCGATACAAACAATTTTAGGCAGAGATTTAAATATACATATTATATGCTATAATTCATAAAAGATAGCTTGATCTCTGCGACAGCTGTCAGTAAAATCACGCCTATAAAGTCCTGAACTTCTCAGTAGTACAGACAGTACCTATCAATGTCATACTTTATGGGCATGCACTCCCGTAAAGTTTGACATTGACAGGTTCTGTACTAATAAGAAATTCAGGACTTTATAAGCGTGATTTTTACTAACGGCTGTCGCAGAGATCAAGCTGTCTTTTATGAACTATAATACTACTGGTGCGTGTGTGTCGGAGTAAAATGTGGCGCTAGTCGTTATTTGTGAGGTTTTTAGGAGCCATCTACTTGTTATTAGAAAGATATGTCAATGTCAAGTACCAATAAAAAATATAGTAAGTAGTAGTAGTATAAGTTCGAGTGTTAGTGTTGCTAGGAATAAGTTGAATTTTGTACTACAGATTAAATAACTGCTAACTAACTAAATATTATAGATATTTTTTCGGTTTGTTGAAAAATGCCCTAATGGGCAAAGTTACACTGCTTGGGCAAACTTGCCACGTTTTACGGTAATAAAAAATCTATTGAATTTCTACATAATCTTGATTCCATAATAGACAATATCAATTATTTTACACTACAACTAAACCACATAAATGCGAAATAATTATTGATAACATCTGCATCTCCTCATAAAGTACGCATTATTTGGGATAAGCAATTTATTAATGAACATTATGATCAATTAAATTTTTAACGTAGGACTAAAATTCGATTTTATAAAAAAATATTTTGAAATTTGGGCGTATTTCTAATACGATTTATTGTAGCGAGAGCGCGTGGAATGTGCCTATCAGTGTCATTGTAGTCGTCGTCGTAGTAGGTAGCGCCTTAAATGTCTTTGACTGTCCTAATTGTGACAGTCTGTCCCGCCCACTTTGGGTTTCCTCTTGTTTTTATATTCCGTGCGACAAACTAATCAAGAAAAAGCATTTTGGCCGCTTGCGCTTACAAGCGCCATCTAGCGGCGGATAACCGAAGACTTTCGTTCTGATAATTCAAATTTGGACCACCGGACCACCATTCGATTGTACACTAGGTACGGTCTCGAGAGTTCGAATAATATTCGATTGATTCACAACTCGATTCAGAGGGGAATAGGCCGGCTTGCATTGTTGTCGATCCCGCTCGCTCTAATTCAGCATCAACACTAGTAACAAAGAATCACAGCGTTTCTAATAGTTCTATCCAGCGGCATCAATAGTAATCTCATGAAATTCAATGTTGCTTCCGATAGTTTGTCGCCTTTTGAAGGGTTTGTTAAACTTGTAAATATTGCATTTTTTGTACTTACGTCATTGTAGCCATATAGATGCGATATTTACGTTACAATTTGTGACTCACATCAGCGACGGCACAAATTACAGCTTTCCTTAGAGAGTAGTATATTCCTTGAAGTACCTACATCAATAAATGAGGGAAAAGGTGCGACACAGAGTAATTACTTACATAGCGACAGGTTGAGCGCTGCGATTATGAAGTGTAGAAGTAAGGAGTACCAACTCCCATAGTAGAATAGTTGAAAATGTGGTCATCTGTGAGCAGTAAATAACAGCTCAAAAACTCTCCACAACAGCGCTGGAGTAGCTACTGGGATGAAATGAACTTAGCAGTTGTCGCCAGCTTAAGTGTGCTGCTAAACTGATCCCTAAAATCTAAAATAATTTTATTTAGTAAATATAACCTAGAAAAAGTCGTCTATCTCACTAATCTTTCTCGGTACGTTGTTTAAAATTTACCCTGTTGTTATAGTGGCGCCACCCTTATTTAACGGTTTTCTATGGACACTTCTTAATAAACAGTCTGTACTCCTTACTTCTACACTCCATAGGTTGAGCACTGCGATGGTCAATCTGGCTGTACAACCTGACAATGAGGGCGGCGCCATTTAAAAATGAGAATACTCAACAGATCATAAAGCGGGAAGTTAATTTCTTGGAAAAATGTAAAGGCTAATGTTTTTTTTTTCTGAACTATTTTATATTAATTAGATTAAAAATAAATAAACAATACCACAAATATTCATGAAAATAGAATTTTTTTAAAAATAGTTAATAATGTGAAAAAAAAATTAAAAAGCAAATCACTAACGCATTGTTTTGTTATTGTATTAATATAATACTCTAGAGACTGATAAACTTTTATTTAAAACCAATTTCTCAATTAAGTGACATTGTGTAAAGCGCCCTCCACATTCACGCCGTGAACACCCGTGAAAGGCGTGAACCGCGAATGTGGATGGCTTTCGCGCCCGTTCACGGGCTTCGCGCCTTTTCACGCCATGTTCCCCGTTCAGTGTCGGTATTTTGTGACCGCTTCAAAGGGTTTACGACGCGTGAACCTCCCGTGAACGCAAGCGCATCCACACTCGCGCGTGAAAACAGTAACGCGCGAGACTCGTTGCTGTGAGGTTGTGCTTATTTGTATTTTTTTACGGAGGACCTGGCGTCAAAATGAGCGTCAGTTGGACGAACGAGCAGGAACTCTTGTTGATCGAGTATTATCATGCCGAATCCATTTTATGGGATGCTAAACATAAAGATCATAAAAATAAAATGAAAGTACATGACGCTTGGATACGAATAAAGGAAATAATGAATATTATTTTATTTTATAGGCTAGGGTTACAAACGAGCACAAAGTCCACCTGATGGTAGGTATGTGGATGCTGTATTCTATAGACATCTACATCTATCCTCGATTACGAATCAAAATGCAGATGCGTTGTCACACGTAAGGACTAGAATGGAATGCCTCCTTTCTAGTAAAAAGGGTCTCCGGTTCTCTACACTCACCATACGAAACACAGCAGCATTAATCTACTATTTTACGTGTGGTATTCTATGAGAGCGTGGTCCTTCCTCGGTCGAGCCGACCCATTCGTGCTACAACTATACTACTAATATAACTGCAGCATGGCTCTGCCACAAAAAGCGTTGAAGTGACTGATTGAAAAAAAAAGAAAGTCTAATGTCCAGTTATAGAAATTATAAGAAAAAGGTGAAGGATTCTGAAAGGAAGTCCATAGCAAGCAGCGACAAAATTTACAAGCCCATTTGAATTGCCTTTGACGTGATCGATGCTTTTCTAGAAGAAAGCGACAATTGTAAAAAAAAAACTACAAATACGGTTTTTTTATCATATACTACACGTAACTGTCGTGAGCCAAAGCGTATAGCGTCACGGCGATAGCGTGCATATTTCAGCGTCCATTCTCGACGAGCGCGCGAACTAAACTGTGAACGATAGCGAATGTGGAGGGATGTGTTTTTCGCGACGACTTCGCGGCAAAATTACGGCGTGAATTCACGCCGTGAATCACACAGGAGTCTGGAGCCCGTATAACAAAAAACTTCACCTGATTGTCAACTAGCGACATCAGGTGAGCGTAAGATTATTAGCCCTCAATAGACAATTACGGGAAATTCTCCCGGCAACGGGAAAGATCAGCGTCCAGGAGTGAAATTTTATGGACTGATGAAGAAGACGAAAGTAAGGTGGACATTTGTAAAGTTTTAACATGAAAATAAAAATAAAGTTGTATATATTTTTCTAATTTATTATTTAACAAAATACACTTGTCAGAATCATATTTTCATCCTTATCAACGTGCACACTAATACAGGCTATGTTTAAAATAAATTTAATCAATTACCAGAGTATATTATTCACTATGCATGGATTAGAACTTTCAGTCATTACATAGTATCGCCAGTATCGCAATAAAAAGCTACGATATTTACAATTCGACAATAGTACACGGAAAAACAGATTTTTGTACTCGTATAGTCTATTCGCTTAGATATGGTTGCCTTTGTGTCACGCCACCTTGGCACGTGCCGCATTTTGTCAAAAGCGCCGCTGTGACATCAAAACTCGCCGCGTGCGGCATACACCCGCAGGAATATTTGACATTTTAAAACGAAGTGAAATGTTGTTTTTATTAACTCTGCTACTTAAACAGATAATGTTTTTTCGTCCTTGAGAGGACAGTGAAGTGCCTCAAGATGAAATTTTGTGTAAACCAATAACAAAAATTCTATTTTAGCACAGCTTAAAGATCTTAGAGTTGAGTAACAATGTACTTGTGCAGAGCAACGGTGGCTATACCGCGGGGCAGGGGGCGGCCCGACCCTGTGCTATCGCACTTCACCAAGTCATAGAGAATACATGCGGTTGGCGCGAGCGTGTTTTATAGTACTTGTAATTTTAAGCGCCCTTTTCAAAAATATAGTAAAAATATATATAATGGTGAGTTACTGTTATAATTATATGACTTACTTAGCAAAATTGAATTTAAATGACGGCTATGCTTATGTTTCCAACATTTTTTTTGTTAATAAAATTGTTTATGCGAATATGTTACATAATCAAATTTAACGATCGAAAAATGAAAACATGTATAAAAAGAAAGTGTCATGAAAATACTTGGCAGTGCAATACTTGTAAATATATTTTTTCTAGTAGTAAGTAATAAAAAATAAAAATGATCGTTTAATAAACGTTTTTAACTTATAAGTATGTACATATTGTTAATAAATGATGATGAGTATTACAATATCTAAAATCATTTTATTTTCATTTTCGTGACAATCCCTAGCATAGCCTCGTGAATACATGCGCGGGTGGTGGCTCCACCGGACATCAAAGGCGTTTCACAACTGAGTTAGAACTGTGATTTTAGTATAGATTTAGAATGTGATGACGTTGAATGCCTTAGTTTCTTCTTGAAGATACTTAATGAGAAGGATTGTGGCTATATTTGTAACCATGTTCATTTTATTTTTTATATTCGTTAAATTTGATAGCTGGATGTCTGATAACTGTGGTATAACTGGACAGTTCTAGTAATTTAAAGGTCTTCACTCATTACTCAATCTTTACTAATCCTTACTCAATAGAACTCGGAAAAAGAAAATCGGTAATAATATAAAATTATAAAAATAAGTAGGTATACAATATCTAAGAAATTTTACTTAAATATTACCATCCAGTACAATTCTTCTCTTCATAACATAACATTCATTTCAATGCAAACTGTATTACCAGTCTTATCAATATTTTTTGCTAAAATGACTTAAACTATCACATGTAGGTCTAAAAATGAGTACCTAACTGGTTTCGAAGTGAATAAAGAAAATTTTTATTTGGGTTTTGTTTCCCCCGCATGGTTGAATCATGTTGGACAAATATGCTTGTAGAAATCCTCGCCTTAACCACTTTAATACCAACATTTTAATAGGTAACAAAATTAATTAATTATGACAATAATGTGATAGAGCTGATAAATATTGTAACATAATGTAAAACCAAGAAAAGTTCAAGTATACTTGTGTCTATTTTGGATGTTTAATGAAATGAAATTAACTATGTTAATTTTTCTACAATGAGATTCCTAAAATGAAATAAATATGAAATAATGGGCACCATAAAGCTTTTGGAATTAAATTACTGCATAAAAACATTAATCTATTTGTATATCACTGGCAACTATTGAAAAATATGGTAAAATAGAAAATGTAAACATATCATAATAAGTATACTATAGACATTTACTGGGTAGGTAGTTACTTACTGGTCTTTACATTATGCTACATGAATAGAAAGACTTATCAAAGAATTTTTACTCATTATACCTTATTTCTACCAGGCAGTCTAAAAACATTAAGATTTAAATTATCACATTTCAACTTCCATCCCTGAGGGCTCACTGACGAGAACTCCATTTCGTCTCTTCTGTTCTTCTTGTGGTTTTTCTTCTACTTCCTTTATCTTTTCTAAAATGTTTTCTTTAGGCTTCCAAACAACAAGAGACATGTGTGGCTTCTCCAATCTGTAAAAGTTGTTTTAAAACCTATGATTACTACTGAAAATTTCGTTTCTTGTTGTTTTACATACGCAATCACGCCTGTCACCCAGAGGGGTAGGCAGAGACTACAGCCTTCCCTTTGGCACGATACTGACACACCTCTCTCGCCTCTTCCACATTCATATACCTACGCATTCATGCTCGTTGTTTAAGGGTACTCATAATTTGGCCCCTTTCCAGTAGGTCGCCAATTTGGTCGACAAATTTTCGCGTAGGGCGTCCCTTACCGACTCTGCCGAAAACTATGCTAAGGTACTAATTGAAAGGGTCATGAAAGAAACTGATAGAAAACTTTGGGATGTGCAAGCGGGATTTAGAAAGGGAATGGGGTGTACTGATCAAGTCTTTTCCATGCGCATGATTGCGGAGTAGTTTCTGGCCAAAAACCAAAAAGTTTTTTGTGCGTTCATGGACTTGGAAAAGACTTATAACTGAGTGAACTGGAATATGTTATGGCAAACACTGAACTAATTTGGATTGAGCGCTGGGCTGATATACAGGCATTGAAGTATCTTTATAGGGACTCCAGTGATAGTGTTAGGATCAACGGGGTCTACTCGGACTGGTTTAGGATCCATAAAGGTGTCACACAGGGGACTGTGTGGCTTCCCCATGGCTGTTCAACCTATTTATGGACAGTTGTTTGGAAAATTTGAAAGTTGAAGAATGCAGGTTAAGAATGAGTGAGGTAACCGTCAAATGCCTTTTGTACCCCGATGACCAAGTTATATTTGCATCGTCGGCGGTGGAGTTGCAAATGATGGTTACATTAATGAACAGGCCGTTAAAAGAAAGGGGAATGAAAGTGAACGCAAGTAAGACGAAAGTTACGTTTTTTGAAAGAGAAGAAAGTAAAACGGTACGTGAAATAAGAATAGAAGGAGAGCGGGTCGAGCTAGTAGATGAGTTTCTTTATTTGAAATGCGTATTTAGCAGTGATGGGAGATATAATAATGAACGACGAGTGAACGCAGGAAATAAGAGTAAACACTCTATTGTGGAAAGTCAGAATGTGTCAAAAAAGACATGCATGGCAATTCACAATGCTGTGTTGGTCCCTACTTTAACATATGGTAGTGAAAGTTGGGTGTGGCAGAAGAAGCACGAGAGTAGAATAAATGCAGTAGAAATGCGGTCGCTAAGGAGTATGTTAGGGCTGAATCTGAGTGACAGGGTGAGAAATTGTGTAATAAGAGAAGAGTGTGGTATGCAAGATGATGTTGTGACGAGGATTACGAAAGGAATACTTCGGTGGTTTGGTCATGTAGAAAGAATGAATGAGGAAAGAGTGACAAAGCAAATTTATATTGGTGAAGTGAACGGCAGAGTTGGAAGGAACACCCTTGTTGTTTTACTACACTTATTTGCCAAAAGTATTGTGTATTATAAACTCTGTATTGCAAACCGTGCAGGGCAGTATAAGAATATGCTCTACACTGGGTGTATACCTGGGGTGTCTTAAGAAGTGACAGAGGGAAACTAAAACAGGGAATGGGAAGCTGCATCTTCTTGATGTCTTAAAATAACTTTTTTGTTGGTTTTTTGTGGTTGCAACTAGTTTCTGTGTTTCTATCACTTCTCACATTGCCTCCAGGATGATAATACAGTGGACCCCCAGTAATGCGACAAACATTTTGCAGGGCGGTGTCGGACTATAGAATTTGTCGGATTTTATTTATTTTTTTTTTATAGAAGAAGGGGCAAACGAGCATGCGGCTCACCTGATGTTAAGTGACAAACCGCAACACCAGGAGAATTGCGGATGCGTTGCCGGCCCTTTAGAAAGGAGTAAGCTCTTTTCTTGAAGGTCCCTAGGTCGTATCGGTCCGGAAAAATCGCCGGTGGTAAACTATTCCACAGAGAGGTTGTACGTGGAAGAAAACTCCTTGTGAAACGTACAGTGGTGGACCGCCAAGCATCCAGATGGTGTGGATGGTATCGGGACGTTTGCCGTGTAGTGCGTTCACGAAATTTGGCGGCTGGGATTAATCCGAACAATTCCTCAGAGAACTCCCCGTGATAGATGCGATAAAATACGCAAAGAGATGCAACATCTCTTCGCAGCGCCAGTGAATCGAGCCGATCGGAAAGCACTCGGTCGTCGACGATTCGAGCCGCTCTGCGCTGGATGCGGTCAAGTGGAAGGAGCTGGTACTGGGGAGCCCCAGCCCAGAGATGGGAACAGTATTCCATGTGCGGCCGAACCTGCGCCTTGTAAAGTTGCAGGCGGTGTGCCGGCATGAAATACTGTCCCGCTCTGCTGAGCACGCCAAGCTTTTTAGAGGCCAATTTGGCCTTCCCTTCCAAGTGACCACGAAACTGCACGTCACTCGATATGTCGACGCCGAGGATTCCGATACTGGCTAAGGCAACAAGGGGAGTGCCTTGAAACTGTGGGGATACGACAAAGGGGTTCTTTTTAGCGGTTAACGCGCAAACTTGTGTCTTCTGGGGGTTAAACTGGACTAGATTTAGTCGTCGCCAATCCGAGACTCTGTTCAGCAAAGTCTCGACTTCAGACACAAGTTTGTCCCGGCACTCAGAGACGTTTTCCCGAGAAATATTGGCTCGGCCGGTGTAAAGAGCATCACCAGTGCTGTCATCTGCATAGCAATGAATGTTACGGGTTTGCAACATATCATTGATATGCAGAAGAAACAGCGTTGGCGATAGCACGCAGCCCTGTGGAACACCAGCATTAATAGGCTTGCAATCGGAGCTTGCACCGTCTACAACGACCTTGATGCTCCGATCCGCAAGAAAGCTGGTGATCCAATCGCACAATTTCTCGGGAAGCCCATAGGATTATATAGTACTGCCTTAGACCCCCTATAGTCCGGAATTTTTTACAAAAGAGTACCTTGTAATCCGATAAATTACAGATCCAATGATAAGATTCTATATGTTATATATATATATATATATATATATATATATATATATATATATATATATATATATATGTACTCAGAAGTACAAATCATATGTACTTCATTATGTATGTCAAATTTAGTAAAATAAACAACACACTTGAGAGCTTACGTTTTATTATAAAATTAACATCATTAAAGCTATAGAACTTAGAAAAAATATGCAATAATTTTACATTAGGAAATAATTGTGTACAAACAAATGTACATACTAAAATAATCAAAAATTATGAATCAATCAATTTCAGAAGCATCAATGTGAGAGCGTTATCAAGAAGCAATAACGCTTTTTGAGGAAAATTATGATCTTTTAACCATTTTGAAAATCAAATTTTTCAATCAGAATCAAAACATACCCTACGCATCGAGTATAATAGTGATGGGCGTACAAGTTATAACTTGTTAAATCAGGCATTAGCGAAGATTGCCAAACATACAATAATAAATAATAGACCATGTTGGATTACAGGGGATGCCGGATTACTGGAGGTCCACTGTAAAAGATAGTGGATTCTCTTACACTGCCACTACACATCATAGAGAGAGAGAGAGGGTGAGGGAAAGGGAGAGAGAGAGAGAGAGAGAGAGAGATATTGTATCATTTAAGTATTTAAAATAAATTGCATAAGTATCAAAGAATTTAATTTAAGTCTATGCAAATGGATGTGGTAAGCATTATTACTAAGAATATTGCAGTAAATAATGATCTCATATAAGCAAATTAAATATGTATTATATATTACAAGTGTTAGTAACAGATTTAATAATTTATTTACCTTTCAATAAGAGAGGCAGGTAATAAAGGTTCCCCTTGTAACTTTTTAAGTTCTTCTGAAAGAACTATTTTATGGCCTTTCAATTTTTCACTAATAGATGTTGGAGTTTCCATTCCTACATCCATGTTCTCTTCTGCTGGTGTTGCTAAAGAATGTGCTGTATATTCTGATGATATGTGCAGTCCACTTAAATGAGCAGCCATTTTTTCCTCAGTTATAAGTTGCTTTGCCGGACTAAACAATATTAACTGAATTTAATATGTGCTAGCCATTATTGTTTGCGTGAGTTTGTCACATATAATACATAATGAAGAGGGGAATGTACAAAACTTACAAGATTTTTAAGGGGCCGAGGGAGAATGAAGCCCCTGTGAAATGGACCGCAGTTAGTGATTGCAATCCGGATTCTTCGAAATTCGAAAATAACTGAAAAATCCGGATTTTCCAGAGTTTTATAAATCCGGATTTTAAGATTCAAATCCGATTTTTTCGGATTTTAGTGAAAATTGAGTCTAATGGATAATATTTTACATTTATCTACAAATTTTCATTCTAACTAATGAATAGGTAGGTGTTACCCTACTCTAATATGTTCAGTTTATGAATGTGTTTTATTGTTTATTTTCATCATCACCACCATCATTACAGTCCTTCACAAGTCCACTGCTGAACATAGCTCTTCCTCAAAAAATGCAACAAAGCACGGTCTTGAGCCACCAGCAACCATCGACTCCCTGCATGTCTTACCAGGTCGTCACTCCATCTAGTGGGGGGTCGCCCACCGGTACGAAGCTGCCACTTGAGAACCATTTTTCCCCATCGATTGTCGGTTCTTCGGTCGGCCGATCCATTGCCACTTCAACTTACTAATCCGTTGGGCTACGCAGAGAAACCCTGAGCATAGCCCTTTCCGCAGCACCTTGTGTGTCCTTATACGGCCAGCAGTGAAGGACCACGTTTCAGATCCATAAGTAACCACTGGCAACACGCATTGGTTGTACAGTCTCATTTTTAGGTTTTGAGGTATACCTGTCTAGAAGATGTGTTGTAATTTCCCGAATGCTGCCTAGCCGAGTTGAATCCGTCGATTAACCTCTTGGTCAAAGTCGGACTATTTGTCCCAGGTAAATTCACTCGTCAACAACTTCGAGCTTAGTAATCCCAACTACTACCAGCATAGGTGTGACATGGACATTAAACAGGATCTTTGTTTTGTCCATGTTTATCTATGACCTATCTGTTGGGAGACACTATTGAGTTCATTGAGCATAGTGCTTAGGTCCTCCAGTGATTCTGCCATAAGGACTTATCGTCGGAAAATCGAAAATGAGTTATGTACTTGCCATTCATGTTAATACCGTATCCTTTACAGTCCAGTAGCTTGAAAACATCTTCCAATACAGCGGTGAAGAGTTTGGGGGATATAACGTCACCCTGTCCTACACCTCCCTACAGTTGGATAGGTTTCAAACTCTGGTTCTGTACTCGGATATCCATCATAGCCCTACTGCACAAACACTTCAGCACTTCGATATACCGACAGTCAACTTGGCACCGCTGAAGGGACTGTAGCACCGCCCAAATTTCGACGGAATCAAAGGCTTTCTCATAGTTCACATACACCAGGCAAAGTGGCAGATTGTACTCTTCGCTCTTCGGTACAATCTGCCGTAGGATATGTATGTGGTCTATGGTACCGAAGCCTTTTTGGAAACCGGCTTGCTAGGGAGGCTGGAAGTCGTCGAGTCTGCATGCGACACGATTCGTAATGACTCTCAAAAACGGCACGTAGACGCGGCTCAGAAGGAAAATTGGTCTGTAGTTCTTCAAGAGAGCGTTGTCCCCTCTCTTAAAGAACAAGACCACCGTACTTCTGCTCCACACCTCCATAGTGCCACCATGGAGGACGGAATTAAAGAGTTTCTGAAGGACTTAAGTACCAGTTTTCCATCCGCTTTCAGATGATCCGCTGTAATTCCAATCTCGCCTGGGACCTTGCCGTTTTTAAGGTGCTGGAGAGCCATTCTAATCTCGCTCAGACTGACGTCCAGGATATCATCGGAATAGTGTCGGATAAGACTTGCTATTAGATCGTTACTAACACTTGCGTGTGGCTTCAACGATAATGTGTACAGTTGCCTCTCAATCTCACTCAAAATCTCAGGTGTCCCGGAAACAATGCTGCCACACTCAGTCTTCAGCCTTGACAGTTGGCTCTTTCTGACAGACAGACCTCCGGCAAAGACTTTGGAGCCCTTGTTCCACTCGATCGCTTCTTTGCGTTGACTTCTTTAGACAAGATCTCTCCAACTTAACGTTCAGTTTCAGTGTGCCTCTAACCATTCAGTGATCGCTGCCAGTTTTTACCCTTGCGATCACTGAGACATCACTGAACAGTTGTCATCTAGTCGTTATAATGAAGTCAATCTCATTTTTTCTCGAACCGTCGGGGTTCGACCATGTCCACTTTCTATGGGGCCGCTTCTGAAAGAAAAGAGTTCATCATAAAGAATCCCTCTTGCTCCATGATGTCGGCCAGCTGCTGGCCCCTTGGGTTCTGTTGCCTTATCCCAAATTTCCCTACCTTCAGCGGACCGATTTTTCTTGTGCCTAGCTTTGCGTTGAAGTTTCCCATTAACACTGTATAGTGAGTTTTGAAGGAATGCGTGGTTTTAGAAATATCCTCATGCATTTCCTCTACCTCCTCATCGGGATGTGCCGACATTGGTGCGTAAACCTGTATGACCTTCAGCGAATACCGTTTGACGATCCTGAGTACAAGGTATGCAACACTCGTCAACACACTCCCAATCTTTATAAAGTTATAAACGAGAGACTAGTGGACGATAAATCCAACACCCCCTTGGGACAGATGGTCTTCCTCCCGGTGATAGAACGAGTTGCCGGATTCGAGAATCACCGTGTCCTCCAACTCTTCGGACCTCGGATAGTCCTATAATATTCCAACACAACTTGTCTATTTCTTCTTCCAGCTCCAGGATCTTCCCGTCAGTCCTCAGGGTGCGTGCATTTTAATTTGTCAGGTCGATTCGTTTTAGGTGGCAACTGAACCTCCACTGGAGATTGAGTTGCCACCTAAAACGACTCGACTCGACTGAAGCACCCCTGCCCTGCCGTTACCATGGTCTAGGTGCCGTCTATTTGCGTCGTTGCTCATGGGGGGGTATATGTCCATAGTTGTCACGCTTGGCGAGCGGGTTGGTAACTGCAATTTTTTGTTACTTTTAACAGGAAGATGCTGCTGCCCATCTTCTGCCTGCTTCCCTCTGTGGCCTTTTACGACACCCACGGGAAGATATGGGGTAGTGGGTATTCTTAACCGCCGCTACACGGTTTTTGTTTATTTTGGTTGATTTTATTCCATCGTGTCGGAATAAATGCAGATTTTAAATGATTTATGCTGTTTTATTTCAGTTTTATCAATTCACCCCAAAACTTCGAAAAATCCGGATTATCCGGATTTTAATCATAAGAAAATTCAAAAATTCGGATTTCAAAAAAAACGGGATTTTGCAATCTCTAACCGCAGTGACTTTTTTAAAGAAAATAAATTAAATTTTTTTATGCAATTTCTTAATTTCAAAAAAGCTAAATTATTTATAAAATGCAACATAATTACATAAAATATTAATAGGTTATTTGTGGATAGTAAAAGCTCACATTAAAATAACACAAGTCTGTTCTAAATTTAAAAATCGTAATTTTACATACACGAAAAATAATTGCAAAAATGTATGTAGGACATCATAATAGTTTAATATATACATATATATATATATATATATATATATATATATATATATATATATACAATGATATATATCTACTCCATATATTATAGTTAAATAAGTATATAATATATAGAGTAGACTAGCAAAACAAAATGTATCCCTTCCACAGGTTAGAACATATAAGCAATTACATGTTTTATGCATGTAATTGCTTATATGTTCTAACCTTTATTTACGTGGTAGAGCCATGCTGCAGTTATATTAGTAGTATAGTTGTAGCACGAATGGGTCGGCTCGACCGGGGAAGGACCACGCTCTCACAGAATACCAGCGTGAAATAGTAGCTTAATGCTGCTGTATTTCGTATGGTGAGTGTAGAGAACCGGAGACCCTTTTTACTGGAAATGAGGCATTCCATCTCAGTCCTCATGGGTGACAACGCATCTGCATTTTGATTTGCAATGGAAGATAGATGTAGATGTCTATGGGCCGCAGCAACCACTTACCATCAGGTGGACTTTGTGCTCGTTTGTCACCCTATTCTATAAAAAAAAAAAAAAAAAAAGATAACCCCATAATAATTATTTCACTGATCACTTTTGTTAGGGAATTAAGACTACATCACTATATCACTTGTAACTGTTAGAAGTGATATTTTTTTGTTGACAGCTTATAGAAATCAGATAAATTTGTTTGTGACAAAGAGTAGAATTACTAGTACAAGTACATGTACCCTCCTTTCCAATGTGGCAAAACTTTTAAGTCATGTTTGTAGTGGGTGCATTCTTGTATACGCCTATGCCTAATCTTGGACTAAGAAAGGCTATTGATGTGTGTGATGTTGACATAAAAATATATAAATAACAAAACACTGTAAAAATATTAGTTCTAACAATAAGATTATTTAATAAAAATCTTTTTTATGGATTTTATCACTTTTTAATACACTGATTTAACTTATCTTTAATTTCAGATAATGTTTTGGATGTTTTGCAGCACCTGTGTTAATCCATGGTAATGGGGGAAACTAAGGTGTTTGAGATCTTGATGTCATAATTGACCCAGGCTATCTTCATGTTTTGTTTATTTAAATTTTGGTGTAAAATTTTTTTTAGTTACTTTGCTTATTAAATTTCCTAAGGCATTATCAGTGAATTTAATAATTTATTTAGTATTTATATACAAGAACCAATTATATTAAACAAAATTCATTCATATCAATAGTCCCCTGCTGAATGTAGGCCTCCCCATAGAATGCCTCATAAAGAAGATATTGTTACGCCGCGCTCAAATCAGCGCCATCTAGTATCAGGAGCGAGAGCGGGGGGGCTTTGCAGAGAATGACATCGCCGATCTCTCGACCAACAGCGCCACCCGAGGAACTAAGTTTCTAGAAAATCTATACTCGAGCTCTCGGTACCTTACGCGTGTTTACTTGAACATTCCGGATGTTTTGCTGATTTGAATAAATAGATGGCGCAAGATGCGATCGGGACAGAGTTGAACTCAGCGACACAAGCGACGCTTTGGAGCGAAATTAAGTGAATTAGTGTGTTTAATTATTAGTGTTTTAACTTTAATTTGTGTAAAGTAAATTAAAGTGTTAATTTAGGTAATTTTATCGGCAATTTTTATTGTCACGAACCTCAAGCTCGTAACAATTGGTGTCAGAAGTGGGATAAAATAATGCCGATTTTACCTAAGGAGGAAACAGAGGGTGTCCGTACCCGAAGTCAACGCCAGCAGGAGACGGACCAGAGGAGATTTGGTGGTGCAACGCCGCAGATGTCTGAGGGCCAGCCGCCGGCCACGGAAGCCGGTCCGTCAGCAGCTTCTACGTCTGTGGCACCTGACTTAGGTGCTCTGATGGTGATGCTGCAGGAGCAGGCTCGCCGACAGGAGGAGCAGGCTCGCCGACAGGATGAACAGGCCCGCCGGCAGGCGGAACAGGTCCGTCAGTTGAAAGAGCAGCTGCAGAACGGACGGGAGGAGCAGGCTCGCCAGCAGGCGGAACAGGTCCGTCAGTTGAAAGAGCAGCTGCAAAGCGGACAGGAGGAACAGGCTCGTCAGCAGGCGGAACAGGCTCGTCGGTCGGAAGAACAGATGCTCCTCATGAAGGACCTTCACGCTACCTTTGGGAAAGAGATAAGGCAGGTGAAGGATAGGGTTGCTCAACACGACAACCGTCTGTCGGAAGCTGAAACCCGAATCGAAGAACATGAAACCCGAATCAACCATGTGAACAATCGGGTTGACAACGTGATGGCTGACGTGAAGAAAACGCTGAACGAACTCAAACTTGGGGATGGAACTACAGCTCCCGTAGTAGCTTCAGCACCTTCGCTACGTGGGTTCAAGGTGCCACCGTTCGACGGGACTTCTTCCTGGTCAGCCTACAAAATCCAGTTCGAGGCTGTTATGAAAGCGAACGGCTGGAATAAAAGTCAGGCCATGACTGCTCTCACACTAGGCCTGCGCGACCAGGCCTTAACAGTTCTGGAAGCTCTCGGTGAGGAAGTGACATATGAGCAGCTTCTTGAGGCCTTGGAGGCGAGATATGGTGACGCTCACCTGGAACACGTCTTTCGCGCGCAGCTTAAAGATCGCGTGCAACGCAGCAACGAAAACCTGCAGCAGTGGGCCCTTGAGGTGGAGAAGATGGTTCGTAAAGCATACCAGTCTGTACCTGCGCTCATTGGAGGGAACCTGGTGCAAACATTCATCGACGGCATCCGCGACCTGGAAGTCAGAGCTGCTGTGAGGCTCGGGCACCACGAGACGCTTAAGGGCGCCTTGGCCCATGCACTGGAGGTAGAAGCCGTGCGGCAGGATCATCGTTCCCATCGCGTCAGGGAGGTTGCAGCAGCTACAGTTCGCGACCGCAACAAAGGATACAGCCCAAGGTGCTATGGCTGTGGGGAAAAGGGCCATCTTCGATCCAGCTGCCCTAAGCGAACCCTAGAAAGGGAAGGTGAACGATATCAGGAGGGTAGTGCAGCTAACGGCACTGCCTGGCGGCGACAGGATCATCGTTCACCTCACGCTAGGGAGGTTGCAGCAGTTACGGTTCGCGACCACAATAAAGGATACAGCCCTAGGTGCTATGGCTGTGGGGAAAGGGGCCATCTTCGGTCCAGCTGCCCTAAGCACACCCTAGGAAGGGAAGGTGAACGGTCTCAGAAAGGAAGTGCGGCTAACAGCACCGCCCAGCAGCAGCAGGAATACGACTTTGAGATCGAACATCGCAGCGAGAAATCTCCTGGCAACGCAGATGCATTGTCAAGAAGACCTTGTCCTGAAGATGGTAACCATTGTAGTAGGCAAGGTAAGGAAGTGGTATCCGTGAGGATGCTCAGGACAGACCACCTCAGTAACGGGTGGAAGGACAGCCTACGACGTGCACAGCAGGAAGATCCAGACATCAAGCCGATTCTGGGATGGATGAAGGCCCGTGCTACCAAGCCTAAGTGGAGGGACGTCTCAGCGATTAGTTCAACCACGAAAAGCTATTGGGCCCAATGGGACAGCTTGCTGCTTCAGGACGGAGTCCTGTGCCGTAAATGGGACAATGGTCGAGGAGACAGCTGTCGTTTGCAATTGGTTGTCCCTAAAGCTAAAGTGCCGAATGTTTTACAGCTGTGCCATAATGGTCGTTCAAGAGTCCATCTGGGAGTTAAACGAACTCTACTGAAGGTCCGAGAACAGTTCTACTGGGTCCATTATCGTGACGATGTGGAGGATTGGTGTCGTACATGTACAAGTTGTGCGGCTGCGAGGGGACCTCAGACACGGAGTAGAGGAGCATCGAAATTGTACAATGTTGGTGCACCACGGGATAGGACATCCCTTGACATTGCGGAGCCGTTACGGCAAGGCGCAGGAGGGAC
The DNA here is from genome assembly GCA_036936625.1 of Parnassius smintheus behrii. Classification (NCBI taxonomy): domain Eukaryota; kingdom Metazoa; phylum Arthropoda; class Insecta; order Lepidoptera; family Papilionidae; genus Parnassius; species Parnassius smintheus. Next base: position 19,947,785 of record JAUPFT010000017.1, on the reverse strand, counting down.
TCCTAAGATCGTCCATGCGGATCGCTTGGCGCGTTATTGTGGGGCCGATGATGCTCGGGACGAGCATGTCTTAGGAGGGGGCAGTGTTACGCCGCGCTCAAATCAGCGCCATCTAGTATCAGGAGCGAGAGCGGGGGGGCTTTGCAGAGAATGACATCGCCGATCTCTCGACCAACAGCGCCACCCGAGGAACTAAGTTTCTAGAAAATCTATACTCGAGCTCTCGGTACCTTACGCGTGTTTACTTGAACATTCCGGATGTTTTGCTGATTTGAATAAATAGATGGCGCAAGATGCGATCGGGACAGAGTTGAACTCAGCGACACAAGCGACGCTTTGGAGCGAAATTAAGTGAATTAGTGTGTTTAATTATTAGTGTTTTAACTTTAATTTGTGTAAAGTAAATTAAAGTGTTAATTTAGGTAATTTTATCGGCAATTTTTATTGTCACGAACCTCAAGCTCGTAACAATATGGTTGGCAATGCAACAGGTTTCATGGATTGATTCACTGAATCCATCTAAAGTTTCAGTGGTCTAAAAAAATCATTCCTTAACACCAAATAATTGTTTTTTTTTTAAATTAATTGGACTTGGATTAATAGGCCTCAAAACTTTAAAAAAATAATTTCTTGTAAATCTATATTTTTTTAAAGGAATCGAGCCGAAACCGCAATCGAGCGGCTGACCTAATGGTAAGTGACTACTGCTGCCCATGAACAACTGCACAGCAGGGGAATTGCGGATGGTATGGATGTTATCGGTAGTATTGTTGTGATGTGCGATGGTGAAATTGAGCATCTAGAATTAGTCGCGAGAATTCCTGAGAGCACTTCTCGTGGTAGATGCGATAAAATATGCACAGAAATGCAACTTCTCTTCACAGTGCCAATGCCAATGAGTCAAGCCGATCAGAAAAAGCTCGGTCACCGACGATTTGTACCGCTTTGCGCTGGATGCGTTCAAATGAAAGGAGCTGGCACTGGGGAGCCCCAGCCCAGAGATGGGAACAGTATTGCATGTGCGGCCGAACCTGCGCCTAAGTTGTAGGCGGTGTGCCAGCATGAAATACTGCCCCGCTCTGCTGAACACGTCAAGCTTTTTAGAAGCCAATTTGACCTTCTCTTCCAAGTGACCACAAAACTGCACTGCCGATACTGGCTGAGGGACTGAGGGGAGTGCCCTGAAACTGAGGAGATACGACAAAGGGATTCTTTTTAGCGGTAAATGCGCAAACTTGTGTCTTTTGGGAATTGAACTAGCCTAGATTAAGTCGCCCCCGTCTGAGACTCCTCCGCCCCCGTCCGAGACTCCTCCTCCGCCCTCATCCCTGTGAGAGTGCTATTTGTCACTTTCATCCATTATACTAGCAATAATTTTGTAAAATTATTTGTTAATTCTTTGAAAAATAACTTACAACTTCATATGGAAACGGAAATTAGTCTAACTGTGTAACTTTCATGAAATACTTGACGCTGACAGAATCAATTGGTAGTTGCCAAACTAGAAAAAAAATTATAAGCCGCTGGGGTTACACTAGGCCAGAATCATCAATAATATACTTTCACAGGATTCTAAACCCAATCCCCAATTCCTACAGATGATTCTAAAGGATACTGAAATTAAATAATCCAATATTAATAGAGAAGACGTCTGGATGCTACTATCTGCATGATAATTCCATTATCCAAGCATATCACTGCAAAACTTCAAAATGCTGATGACTTTTATACGTGGTAGAGCCATGCTGAAGTTATATTAGTAGTATAGTTGTAGCATGAATGGGTCGGCTTGACCGGGGAAGGACCACACTCTCACAGAATACCAGCGTGAAATATTAGCTTAATGCTGCTGTATTTCGTATGGTGAGTGTAGAGAACCGGAGACCCTTTTTACTGGAAACGAGGCATTCCATCTTAGTCCTCACGGGTGACAACGCATCTGCATTTTGATTCGTAATCGAGGATAGATGTAGATGTCTATGGGCCACAGCAACCACTTACCATCAGGTGGACTGTGTGCTCATTTGTCACCCTATCCTATTAAAAAAAAAACTGTAAACTTTTTCTACAAAAAACAAACAAAAACTAAAAGCTGAAGGTAGCACGGGTAAACTATTTTTAACAGGTTATCAGAACGTGAAAATCCTCAATTACCCCTAGCCATGTGTGCTGCAAAGCTCCCAAAACTTCAGAAATTTAAAATGAGTCAAAGTCAATTAATGTTACTTTATGAACAGTTTTTTGTAAATATAAGAAATCGTTAAAACATTATTACTTACATAACTGGCTCGAGATCTAAACTTTTTCTTTTACAGTGCAAAACAGAAGTACTTTTAGGCTCTAATGATGTCTGTGCAGTAAACTGAACTAACTGTGGTGGAGAAGGCATACCCCACGAAACGCCATGAACATTCCAAGGTGCACCAGAAGGAACCGGCATGGCATGTGGCTCTTGAACTGTACGATTATAGGACTGCCCGGAAGACAGGGCTTGCTGGGCAAACATTTGTTTAGCCAGCTCATCAGATTGACCGTATTGATATGGGGGATATTTGTACACATCCATTTTAAATATCACGTAACACAATACAGAAAAAATAATTTATTAACTCGTTTAGTAAAGTCGCACTTAGCTCATAAAAAATCCAGAATTCACCACAAACAACAGTTAGTTATTTGATACCTATCACTTGATATCAATAAAATCGAATAAAATTCGTAGACTATATAGTGCTCTGCACAGAATACATTTACCCTGACGGGTGATCTGTTAATAACACAGAACACATATACCCCTAAAGGGTTAATAACACAGATAACTATAATAAACACTTCCACCATAGATAAATAAATAAGTAGCAAGCTAACTTCCACTCAATTCCACAGACTAACTATAATTATAGTGGATTCCTCTTTTTTTTATTAACTGGCTTTACGGCTCTAGGTTCCAGCCCTTCTGAGCCTATCATTTCTTTCGGAATCTTCATTTTTATATTCTTTTTCTTCACAATATGCTGATGCGTCACATTGCGAAGCCCTTGGGAGATTTCGATGACAGCTCAATCCAGCGGACAGTTGATGACAACAGCCAATCAAGTTCATATGGCGCACAAGCGATCAAAATAACTTGAGATTTATATCGACATCAAAGCACTTGTTTCGTCGTTTTCTCTAATAGTTCACACGCGCGGACACTTAATTCACAAAATCGCATCACTTTTACGAATCAAAATCCACTTCAAACCATTAATTAAGCGACAAAACAGGAGCGACAATCCGTCTACGGCCAGGTTCCCGCCAAAGCTCCCAGTGGATTCCTCAATTCCACAGAATCATGGAATATAGAGGTAAGGACGTAGACAGTAGTTTTATCCGTCTACGAGTAAGGACATGGAGTACTCTAACGTCCATGCGTAAGGAGGACAATCTCCCATAGAATAATAGTTGAAAACATGGAGGTTAGAGAATTACAGAAATATTCTGGAATTAGATTAAAACGTATTATAGGAATATTTATAAATAATACTTATAACATGGAGTGTAGAGGTAAAGAGAACCATCTCACATAGAAGAAAAGTTGAAATAGTGTCCATCTGTAAGCAGTAAATAACAGTTCAATAACTCCACAACAGCGCTAAAGTAGTGTATACTCTTGGTAGTCTGTGTATATAATGTACTATGCTGCCCTATTAAATACAACAGCGATATCTCAGTGAAAGCAAATTTTGAGATATTTGAATTTTAGTAAAAGTAGTTTTATTTATACTTATTAAATGGATAAAAATAATGGAATAATATTGACTATATTCTTAACTCTGTAGTTGAAATATCAAAAGTTTATCAATATAATGGAATATACTATAATAATGTCATATATCGCTATACCGTTAAGTAATTATTTAATTTTTTAATTATAAATATAATTAACTTTTAAGATACCGCCTTTTGGTTAATTCCTTTTTTACATGTCTCTTTGTAAAAAATATATCGATTTCGTGGAGAATAAAACAACACTACATCAATTTAAGAAGTCATTTAGTAATTTATAATAATATGAAAAAAAAAACTTTTCAAAAAAAATAAATGAAACGTGTTCTATGAAATGTACCTAGATAGTTACTCATACCTAATCAAATGTAGGCAGTTCTCTCAAAAATGACATTCTATTTTGAGGTATAATATTTTGCAAAGACTTCAAAATATTTTCTTTTTTGTATTTAGAAATGTCTTTTGGGTCAGTTTTCCTTTTTGGTGGTGACAAAACGCCAGTTTTCAAAATTTTATTTCCGAATCCATTACTGTATGTCAAATCAAAACTGCCTCTACTAACTTTTACTTCGACAATTTCACTTATATATGGACGAGGGTTGATTTGAGATAGTTTATACTGAGTTGTGTAATCTTCCCACTCATAAAAATCTTATAGTCATATTTTTAGGCTTTACATTTTTTCCCGCAGTACTAACTGCTACTACTGGGAAAAGTCTGAAAAATGATAGATTTTGTTTTTCATACGTTTCATTGACAACGCCACTTTATGGTGGAAGCTGTCGGCCGACATAAAGGTACGAACTGGTTCAATGTGACTTGAATTAACAATGTAAAATAAAAAAGAAAAGAATGACAAACTTTTGTTCTGTGATGAACTGATGAACAATTATCAACCCATGGTATGATATTATGTATATATTATGTATATATATCATGTTCTGCACCTGGGCGTGTGTTGATATAGACGTGTTATTGTAATTCGGATTTTAATCTAATTAATGTGCAAAAACTGTTTAGATAATTCTTTGAGTTATACCACCGTGTTTAGTGTATTGAAGATGGTGAATCTGTGCAAAAGTTATAGCTAATTATTGTGTAAACAAGTGAATAAAACCAAAAATTGTTTTAAAATATTCCGTTGGTAAAACTATTCACTGCACGGAGAACAAAAGATTGGACTTTGGATTCACTAGACGGGATAAGCTTGTAGCAAGGAGTGCTTGACCATAGTTAGAACCATTCTTAAAATTCAAGCGCATCGTCATTGACGGCGTGGTGTAGCGGTGCAAGCGTATTACTCATAGAGTGAAGGTCGGAAGATCGATCCCGACCGAACAAAATTTTCCCCTTTATTTTTTTTATTTTTTTTTATCAATAATATCAGACTTTTTAAAATATTATTCCGTTTGCTGATATATTTTTTCTAGTATCACTATTATTATATTTTTTTTGAAAAAAAAATTTTTTTTTGAGAAAAATGTCTTCTACCACAAAGAAGTGCTCTGGCTGTAAAAACAATTTGCCAAAAAGGGAACATATGGTATGTGTCACGTGTAATCTCGGGTACGATTTATTCTCTGCTAATATAACACCTAAACGCTTCTACCTTATGGATCAAGAGCGGAAAAATAATTGGAGATGTCAGGAATGCTCTAGTAAACAACCCAAATCCGATAATACCTGTGCGCACAACATATCGTCCCATGGTATCTGGCGATGATACCAATGTTGAAGAGGAGAGTAATATCACTGTACGGACAAAAAAACAGCGCTCAAAATCCGATAGCAACGATTCCTACATTAAAGAAGATTCGTTACGTTCAATAATAAAGCAGGAGATAACTGACACCATCAAGCAATTGGTTTCTGAACACCTAGCAAATATCGCGTCTCAGGTGACTGGCTTCCACGAATCTCTAGCATTCTTTAGTAAACAATATGATGAACTTATGCAAACTGTGAAGGAAAGAAACGAAGTAATACAGAGTTTAATTCAGAAAAATGACAATCTATCGTCGCAGGTAAGGAGTTTGACAGAGAGGATAGAGCAAATAGAGCAAAACATGCGTGCTCCTAACGTCGAAATCAATGGGATTCCAGAGCATAAATCGGAAAATCTTCTAAAAACTATAGAGCAGCTGGGATTTGCGATTGAAAACCCCCTCGGTGACAATGATGTTTGGCACGTATCCCGTATTGCGAAGCTCAACAAGGAGAGCGACCAACCCCGCTCCGTAATTGTCAAACTACGTAGTCAACGCCGTCGCGATGAGTTGTTAGCAGCAGTAACAAAGTTTAATAAAAAGAATCCTGATAACAAATTAAACTCTGAGCATTTGGGAATTGGTGGACGTCGAGTGCCTGTACATGTTAGCGAACATTTAACACCGAAAAATAAGCACCTACATGCGGCGGTTCGAAAAAAAGCAAAAGAGACCGGCGCCAAACTTGTTTGAGTGCGGGACGGTAAGATCTTTGTTGGGAAATATGAACAGAGTCATGCCATCTATATTAAACATGAAGAAAGCTTGAAATTAATTGTCTGGTTTTAGAAACTCAATGTTACGATAGATTACCCCTTAAAATGTCTGTAACAATTTACTATCAAAACGTACGAGGTTTGAGGACTAAAACGGAGGATGTTCTTAAAAATATACTTATGAAAATTATAGCTTAATTGTATTTACTGAAACATAGTTGAATAGTAATATAATGAACAGTGAATTTATAGATAAACGTTACGTTGTATATAGAAAGGATAGATCATGCTCAAGGAGTTCAAAGAAAGACGGAGAAGGTGTGATGGTTGCAGTGTCTAATAATATTCCTTCTTCTCGACAATCAAATTGGGAAAGTAATGCAGAAGATTTATGGGTATCTATTGATGTTAAAACTAACGACACACTCCAAAAAATTTCTATCTGCGCCGTTTACTTACCTCCTCCTGTTTCTTCTGAAACTTTATCTAGCTTTTTATAAAACTCTACTGATATCATAGATATATCAGATAAAGTCATAATATTGGGCGACTTTAACTTAGGTTTTATTGATTGGTCCCGTAAGTCGGATAGTGACCCATGTATTGCAACAAATTATTGTTCGAAACTAGGACTCTCTCTTATTGACTTTATGGCTGTCAATAATTTATCGCAAATGAACGATGTGTCTAATGTTGATGGTAGAATACTAGATCTAGTTCTATCCAATGTTGATTGTTTAAATGTTACTAAATCTATAAGTATGCTTAACAAAGTAGATCAAAAACATCCTCCAATTTTGATATTGATCCCAAAACTTACTTCCGAGTACCTCAAGCCGATAACAAGCCATCGTTACAACTACTTTAGAGCAGACTATGGCAATATTGTACCTTACTTGAAGAGCATTAACTGGCAAGTGGAGCTAGAAAAATGTCAAAATGTTAACGAAATGACTAATATATTTTACCACTTTTTAAATATAGCCGTAGCATCCTATATTCCTAAAACAAGACCTAAACTAACTGAATTTCCTTCGTGGTTTAGCAATTCCCTAATTAAAATAATTTCCGAGAAAAGCAAAAAAAGATTAAAATATTTGAAATATAAGAACCCTCGTGATCAACTAGAATACGAGCTTCTTCGCGAACGTGCTCATAATGTAAGTAGTCAATGCCTTTTTAATTTTAAAAAAAGAATTGAAAGCAATATTTCTAAAAATCCAAAAAGCTTTTGGCGTTTTGTGAAGGACAGGCGCAATGGTGTATCCAATATCCCAGCTATAATGTATCAAGCTGATCAGGTCGCAAACACCGGACCAGATATTGCCCAAATGTTTGCAAACAAATTTTCATCTGTTTTTAGTAAAGTGGCTGCAAACGACGGCGATGACGTATCTATGTTCAATAATTCATGTTTATATTCTGTAAAATTAACTGAAAGAGACATTATAGGTGCAGTCAAAAAGCTTGACATTTTCAAGGGAGCTGGCCCAGATGAGATTCCCCCTGTTTTCGTCAAACGTTGTATCTCGGCCTTAGCGTTACCACTGGCTATTATTTTCAATCAATCTTTGCGTGATGGAGTATTTCCTGATATTTGGAAAAATTCAAAGATCGTTCCGGTATTTAAAAAAGGCGTTATTAATGACGTTAGTAACTACAGACCGATTTCAATTATTTCATGTATTCCTAAATTGTTTGAATCCTTGATATGTCCAATTATTACGCGTCACTTAAGCACATGTATATCAGACCATCAACATGGGTTTAGGAAGGGCCATTCGATTAAAACTAACCTGGTATCATTTATGTCGTATCTCTGTAAAGAAATTGACAAAAGACAGGAAGTTGATACTATATATATGGATTTTTCTAGTGCATTCGATAAAGTCTGTCACTCGCGCTTAATTAACAAGCTAAAAAGATATGGGGTATGTGGATCTTTGCTAGAATGGTTCCGGTCTTATTTAGCAAAAAGACTCCAGCTTGTGGTAGTGAATGGTTACGAATCAGAAAGTTATATAGCGTTCTCAGGCGTCCCGCAAGGATCGCATCTGGGTCCAGTCCTTTTTGCTGCCTTTATCAATGATATAACTTTTGAAATACGCAACTCTGAATTCTGTCTTTTTGCTGACGATTTAAAAATACACAAAATAGTAAAATCTACTGTAGACGTGCAACTCATCCAAAGTGATTTCAACAGAATTAGTACATGGTGTCAATTAAATGGTATGATACTTAATACTAAAAAATCATATAATATTAAATTCTCAAGAAAGTTTATACCTTTCACGTCCTCCTATAAGATGAACTCTTGATGATACCTTGGAGCAGGTTAAAGAAGTTCGAGATTTAGGCGTAATAGTGGATAGCAAATTAAATTTTAAGTCTCACATTGACGCTACCGTCCAAAAAGCTGGAAGAATGCTTGGCTTCCTAAAACGAAACGCTAAAGGTTTTATGTCAGCCAAAACCAAAATAATTTTATATAACACCTTGGTTCGAAGTCACCTAGAGTTTGCATCGGTGGTTTGGGGTCCTCAGTTTATCACTTATTCCCAACGCATTGAAAGCATACAGCGTTCATTTACTAGACATCTTGCGTTCCATTCTTCGGGCATTTCCCACCGTATCACCTATAACGTTCGTCTCAAACATTTCGCAATGATGTCACTTTGTAACCGTCGTGTATTGCTGAATATATTGTTTTTTTTAAAAATAATTCTGGTGCCGTAGATTGTAATAACCTACTTCAGTGCATTAATCTTAACATCCCATGCGACTATCCACGCCATCCTATTACTAAAATCTTTTACATCCCTGCCAGTAGAACAAACCTCTTAAAAAATTCGCCTATATCAAAAATTTGCGCCGAATACAACCGGGTATGTGCATTTGTGTACATTGACATTTTTCATGACTCATGCATTGGTTTGAGAAAGAAGTTATCTGTGTACCTGCTCTCTAAGCAGGTTCTTAAAATTTCTTAAAATTTTGTAAAATTATTTTGATAATCTGCGTACTATTTTTGTGCTTTTTTTTGTTTTCTAATATTCGTATTTATAATAACATGTCTTAGATTTTAAGAGAATGTTGTACACGTCTTTTATTGGCGTACATACCAGGCCTTTGTTTTATGTAAGATTTGCATATAAATGTATTGTGTGTTATGCTGTTGATGTGTCATAATAGGTAAATAAATAAATAAAATAAATAAATATCCTTTTTATCGTGGTGAAAAATAAAGAAATGATAATATGCACTTATGATTTCATTTTTTGAGCATCCAAACTACCTTTCATACTATAGTACAGGAAAAACACACAATCAATTTCGGACTGCACCTGTCGGCTTAAAACTTTCATTGTAAACCACATTTCTGTGGGTGAAAATAGTTGTTTTAAACATATCGATCCTTGTTAGCATGATAACTTTTTGTAAACCTGCATAGTATACAACAGCATCAGTTTTATTTAACTCGCTGTCTAATTTGTATTGCTGTCTTGACAATATTGCCCTTTCGTTATGATTAACGCACTTAGTACATGCTAAAAAGCTTTCTTGGAGGTTTTCTTTAGTATGTGTGCTATCATACAGGCGAAATTCTTCACAAAATTCGAAATTCCTCACACTCTTCGTGACCGAGCTTTACAAACAATATGATTAATTCCCGAACTACTTCTCGGTATTTGTCATAAGAGATGTTGTGAGAGGGGTTTTTTTCTAAAAAATCTTTGTGCATGGAATTTATTGTCAAATCAATAAGCGGTTGGGGGCGTGTTCACGTCTATGATGAGAAATGTTTGACTCGAAACTCAGTATGTGTCCCTTAATAGGATTGCAGTCAACTTTATTATGAGGCGTAGCTCCAAGTCTCTTATCTACTGGCGGTGCAACCGAATCTTTAAAATCTACCAAAGCCGTCTGTAAAGGTTTGCCATTAAACAGTTTGTAACCCAAAGTTGATAAAAAGAAAGTTTTGCATATCTCATACGCTGTGCCAGTACCGTCTTTAAGTAAATATTTATTTTGTAGCTTGAATTTTTCTGTATTTGTTTCCAGGAGCTTTAGGTAACATTGTTCTTTGTTTCACAGGCTTTACTGAAGCAAGATGTAGCATGAAAGCTTCCCTTTCTTTGCCACTTATCTTCCAGATGCTTGCATTTATAATTTTTCGTTGTTCCTTGGTTATATTCATAATTTAACAGCGGTAGAGCCACGCGGCGTCTTTGCTGTTGCACGTATGGGCCGGCTCAAACCGGAGTGGTACCTCACAGAATACCGGCGTGAAGTAAAAGCTCTGCTTCCGCGTTTCATCTGGTGAGTGCAGGTGGCCGGAGGCCCAAATCCCCCCCCCTCCCCCCATCAACATGGTAGCGGAATTAAATGATGATAGACTACCCCAGGAGGGTACCAGCACTCCTGGAGAATCCCTCGCTGAGCATCCACGACCATGTTTCTCCACTCCTGAGCGTGGGTGATCAGGCTGTCCCGCGTATTCTGGGGGTGGGGGCAAAATTCCTCTCAAGACTACAACTGCTCGGGGAAAACGGAGCAACAAGACCAAGGCGACCCCTGCCACGCTATCCGTGAATTTCTGTAATATCAGGGGAATTCACTCTAACCTCAACACAGTCCACTACCATCTCGAGACGGCGAGGCCGGCTCTGCTCTTTCTGACCGAGACGCAGGTATCCTCTCCGGCTGATGTCTCGTATCTCTCCTACCCGGGGTACAAACTGGAACACTCCTTTGTGCCTCGGGCTGAAGTTTGCGGTTACGTCAGAGAGGACATCTGTTCTTGACGCCTCGGCAGTCTTAAAGGTTCGGACCTGTCCATCCTTTCGCTACGCGTAGACAGCGACCACCATCCGCGCGTCTACGTGTGCCTCTATAGGTCCCATAGCGGTAATGCCGAAACAGACCGACTCTTCGACTACGTCCAAATGGCTACAGATTCGTTGCTACAGCAGATCCCCTCCGCAGAGATCGTGATCCTCGGCGACTTTAACGCCGCAGCAAAATATTTTAGCGATGTGAATATCCAGTATTTGTTATCCATCACGCCGAATGGCTTGGTTCACGCTTAACCGATCATGCAGGGAGATCTGTTCATGATTTTGCCTTGGCATATGATCTGACACAACTGGTTACTTCGCCTACGCGGATTCCAGATGTGGAGGATCATGCACCTTCCCTGTTGGACCTTCTGCTGACCACTCACCCGGATGAATATCAGATTTCCGTCGACGCCCCTTTCTCTTCTGTTCTACCTAACTCACATATGGGCGCAGGCAGTAGAGTCCAAGGGGGAGGCATTGGCCGTTAGTTTGGACATTGCGAAGGCCTACGATCGGGTTCGGCACAAAGCGCTTCTTTCGAAGGTCCCTTCCTGTGGGCTTCCCGAGAAATTGTGCGATTGGATCATCAGCTATCTTGCGCCAACGCTATTTCTTCTACATATCAATGATATGTTGCAAACCACATTCAAATAACATTCATTACTATGCAGATGACAGCACTGGTGATGCTCTTTACACTGGCCGTGCCAACATTTCTCGGGAAAACGTCTCCTAGTACCGGGACAAACTTGTGTCTGAAGTCGAGTCTTTGCTGAACAGAGTCCTGGATTAGGGGCGACTAAATCTAGTCCAGTTTAACCCCCAGAAGACACAAGTTTGCGCGTTAACCGCTAAAAGGAACCCCTTTGTCGTATCTCCTCAGTTTCAAGGCACTCCCCTTGTTGCTTCAGTAAGTATCAGAATCCTCGGCGTCGACATATCGAGTCACGTGCACTTTCGTGGTCACTTGGAAGAGAAGGCCAAATTGGCCTCTAAAAAGCTTAGCGTGCTCAGCAGAGCGGGACAGTATTTCATGCCAGCACACCGCCTGCAACTTTACAAGGCGCAGGTTCGGCCGCACATGGAATACTATTTCCGTCTCTGGACTGGGGCTTCCCAGTACCAGCTCCTTACACTTGACCGCATCCAGTGCAGAGCGGCTCGAATCGTCGACGACCGAGTGCTTTCCGATCGGCTCGATTCACTGGCACTGCGAAGAGATGTTGCATCTCTTTGCATTTTCTTTCGCATATACCATGGGGAGTGCTCTGAGGAATTGTTCGGATTAATCCCAGCCGCCAAATTTCGTGAACGTACTACTCGGCAAACGTCCCGATACCATCCACACCATCTGGATGCTTGGCGGTCCACCACTGTACGTTTCAAAAAGAGCTTTCTTCCGCGTACGACCTCTCTGTGGAATAGTTTACCACCGGCGATTTTTCCGGACCGATACGACCTGGGGACCTTCAAGAAAAGAACTTACTCCTTTCTAAAGGGCCGGCAACGCACCTGCAATTCCCCTGGTGTTGCGGTTGATCATGGGAGGCGGTAGTCACTTGACATCAGGTGAGCCGCATGCTCGTTTGCCCACTCTTCTAAAAAAAATTCACAACTTTTTGCAGGAATCTGGACAGGGTGGTTTCACGTTGTGTTTCTCTCTTGTCTGATTTTTTACTTCTGCTCTAACCTTGAGTGGTTGATAGTATTTTTTTAATTTCCTAATTGTGCCTGCTTTGGTATAAATCGTAGGATCATATGTTATTGTCAGCTATCAAGATTATATTCAAGATTAATTTTTTTTAATATAGAAGAGGAGGCAAACGAGCATGCGGCTCACCTGATGTTAAGTGATTACCGCCGCCCATGATCAACCGCAACACCAGGGGAATTGCAGGTGCGTTGCCGGCCCTTTAGAAAGGAGTAAGCTTAAAAAGTTCCATACCCTGAAGTACCTCATCAGCGACAGAATCCGCAACAACGTTGGGATCGTCTGGCGAGAAGCAAATCCGCCCCCAAGGGTAGGATGCAAAGAAAGACCGCATCCCATCCCAATCGGCTGACCTATAGTGCCAAACACGGCGGCAGCCTGCATAATGCAACCGCGATTTCAGCGTGAGTGACACCACACTCCGGACAAGACAATGGTCCGAGGAGCCTAAAGAGGCGTCGATGGAAATCTGATATCCGTCCGGGTGAGAGGTCAGCAGAAGGTCCAACAGGGAAGGTGCATGATCCTTCACATCTGGAATCCGCGTAGGCGAAGTAACCAGTTGAGTCAGACATATGGTCTGACACAACTGGTTACTTCGCCTACCAAGGCAAGGCAAAATCATGAACAGATCTCCCCGCATGATCGGTTAAACGTGAACCAAGCCATTCGGCGTGATGGGCGTTAAAGTCGCCGAGGATCACGATCTCTGCGGAGAAGATCTGCTGTAGCAACGAATCGGCAGCCATTTGGACGTGGTCGAAGAGTCGGTCTGTTTCGGCATTACCGCTATGGGACCTATAAAGGCACCCGTAGACGCGCGGATGGTCGTCGCTGTCTACGCGTAGCCAAAGGATGGACAGGTCCGAACCTTCAAGTCTGCCGAGGCGTCGAGAACAGATGTCCTCTCTGACGTAAACGCAAACTCCAGCCCGAGGTACAAAGGAGTGTTCCAGTTTGTATCCCGGGTAGGATAGATACGAAACATCAGCCGGAGAGGACACCTGCGTCTCGGTCAGAAAGAGCAGAGCCGGCCTCGCCGTCTCCAGATGGTAGTGGACGGCATTTAGGTTAAAGTGAAGTCCCCTGATATTGCAGAAATTCACGTTAATTTAGCAGCGTTTAGGTTAGAGTGAAGTCCCCTGATATTGCAGAAATTAATGCTTATAACGTTGTTTCCTTGCTATAAAGTCTTAACTGATACGTCATGAACAGCATGTGCCATACCGTACGTAAATGATTTTTCGAAGTATCAGACGTATGAACACCATTTTCGAAAAAAGTTATTCTTAATTTTTTTTCTGCATCGCTTTGAGAGAAACAGGATCAGTGTTGATCATTAATTACAGTCTCCGTGCGCTGCGCTTCTGTAAAAGCACTATCTAAATTAAAAGCATTTTGTCGTGTGGCCGTTTTCAATTAAATCATTATGTAATCATCAATCGGCATAGGCGTCAATATAATGAAAGAGATAACGGATATGTCGACCTTTTCGTTTTTCGGTATTCTCTTGATGATGATTGAAGTATTCAACTTTTGATGTATAGATGGACCCGGTAAAACGTTTAAATATTCCGAGTCGAAATAATTTGACTCTTGTTTAGTCCGAACAAGTGATTGATCTGCGCTGTCGTGTTTTGAAAATAGATGATCATCATCTGTATCGCTACTAGGAAAAAGTCTGGATCTACATTTTTAATACTATGTTTTTGTTGTTTAGATTGTTTGAACCGGTTTCTCAATGCTTTGCTTTTTGTGCTATCAGCATCATCATTTTTGTAATTCAGCATGACATGGATTACGTTCCTGAAACAATGTTGTTTTATAAGTTTTATTTACTGGGCAGTTCTGTTATGAGGAATATTTCTAAAATTCTTATGCTATAGGTCCTCCAGCAGCAATTCGTAATCATCATCATCACTTATCAAGTGTTTACAGTTAGTAAATACAAGTTATTCAGGAAATAAAATGTAGTAATACATTCACGTAATTTTTAAATACGAGTAGCAAAAAACTTCAAAGTTCCACATAAATTATATGTACCAACTGCTAGACACGGAAAAGTTTTTACATCGTCTTAGTAAATCTTTACCTCTTACCTATTACTTTTAAACTAATTTCAAGGCTCGCTTTAATCAATTAAAAATCTAAAACATACTCAAAAACAAAGCTGTGTATTACAGCAACTACGTCTACGACGATTCGTGCTCAAAAAGTTAGCACAAAAGTTTCAATAAAAAGAAACTTATGTTAAATTGTTTTATGAAAAAGTTCATGTAAAATTGTAATACAATAGGACTTACTTGAATATAGAAACGCGAAACTAAGCCACTAAACGCTGTAACTTACAGGTAATATTATAAAATACACCAGAAAATCAAATATCACCTCATTGCAACGAAAACAAACTAGTAATAACATGAACTGTCAAAAGAAAAGCAAGTTGCTGTAGTATGGATAAGAAATCCGACCGTATAATTATATTAGAATTCATGAAACAATTTGATTTGGCGGTGCGGCCGTATCTGAATTGGTCAAATAAAACCGCGTGTTTATTAAACAAAAATATACTAAGCGAAATAGCAGTAAGTCAGAATTCACTACCCGCGTAAAACTTGCCGCTTATCGGTTTAGAAAAATTGCTGTTACTTTTGACGCAATTTCATCATCATCATCATTACAGCCCTTTACAAGTCCACTGCTGAACATAGGCCTCCCCCAAGGTATGCCACAAAGCACGGTCCTGAGCCATCTGCATCCATCGACTTCCTGCATGTCTTACCAGGTCGTCACTCCATCTAGTGGGGGGTCGCCCTACACTTCGTCTACCGGTACGAGGCTGTCACTCGAGAACCTTTTTTCCCAACGGTTGTCGGTTCTTCGAGCTATATGGCCGGCCCATTGCCACTTCAACTTACTAATCCGTTGGGCTATGTTGGTCACTCTGGTACTACTGCGGATATCCTCATTTCTAAGTTTATCACGCAGAGAAACTCCGAGCATAGCCCTCTCCATAGCTCGCTGAGCGACTTTGAGCGTCCTTATACGGCCAGCAGTGAAGGACCACGTCTCAGTTCCATATGTCATCACTGGCAACACGCACTGGTTGTGCAACTTAGTTTTCAGGTTTTGAGGTATACTTGACGAGAAGATGCGTTGTAATTTCCCGAACGCTGCCCAGCCGAGTTGAATCCGTCGATTGACCTCTCGGTCGAAGTTGGACTTACCTAGCCGGACTATTTGTCCCAGGTAAACGTACTCGTCAACAACTTCGAGCTTAGTGCGCCCAACAACTACCGGCATAGGTGTGACATGGACATTAAACATGATCTTTTTTTTGACGCAATTTGGCGGTATCTAAATTTAATGCTGGTTCCCTAAGCAATATTGATATACTTAGAGTGCCTTAGTAATTTGATGTAAAACTGAGATAGGTAAAATTTTCTTGGGGTTTTATCACAAGTTTTACACAAGTACGGCTAACAGGCTTAGTTCAGTAGATGCGTGTATGTTTATGCTATCCGATGGCTTAAAAATCAAATTTCACTATTTTTTTGAGATACCGTTTTTGCAGTTGCACTTTTTAGTAGAGCAGTATGTGGAGTATAGTAATTATAATAGCACAGACCAAAGACTACAATATTACATAGGGAAAGCATAGACTTAGATTCTTTTTTCTCTAGTCAAAGCTTAGAACTAGGCATGTCGAATCACTCTTAAAAAAATCGATCACTCAATCGATTCAAATCGAACATAGTAGAATCGATTATTGATTAAATCGAGGATTAAAAGATCGATTGTCGATTAATCGTGACATTTCCAAACATTGTTTTCAGAATTGCGATTTTTCTTAAATTGAACTTTTATAATTACATGTACCTTTTGTTTTATGTATAATTACAGGCTGTGGTACATTCCATCTTAGTTAACAACGTATATGTAGCCATCTTTGTTTGTTGTTAAAATTCACATCAGACTAGGCTGTATGATTTCAGGCTTTTGCCTGCCTTAATTGGCGAATCGTAAAAACTACAAATAATTCAATTTTTTATAGTTTAGACCGTAGACAGAGCAACCTCTAGACTAAAGATTAGCGTGGCTTAAATTTTTTAGAGTTTAGACCGTAGACAGAGAAACCTATAGCCTAATGATTAGCGTGTTCTCAAGTGAGAAAGGGCGATAACGTAGTTATAGGTTATACAATAATCTTTATGACTTTTAAACATATTTAGAAAAAAATTTAATTGTTCTAGGAACTAAACTGAACAAGATTCACCAATCTTAAGCCGATAGAACACATTTTTTCTCACTCAAACCAACTTGTAAAATCCTTAGATGGCTACGAACTGTCAAAGTTGTTTAGCAAAGTGTAGTTTGCTAAACAAAAAACCAGCACGGAGATAGGGACCAACAATCACACCGCTCTGTCTCATTTCTATGCAAGACGTATGCATAAATCTATCTTTTTTGTGTGCGAATGCGAAAGAAGGCGTCAATTTATCTATAGGTTTCTCTGTCTACGGTTTAGACAGACTTAATACATGGGTGTCTTCGTAATAAATGGTTGCGTAAATTTGTTGTATTTCCGCATGTTTTTACTTCGATATGACACTACTTGCATACGCCAATCTATCCCTTTTTTACAAGGTGATTCCATGTATCACATTTCGTTCCACAGGCAAGATTAGAATTAGAGTTTTAGAAATGAAAAACTATTTTTCGATATATTTGGATACGTTCATAAATATTTATTTTATTCCTATATATATTGCGTTCAAATTATCAACCAAGTACAACTGGTTCTTTTTGCGTCCACCAACAGCAAAAAACCAAAAAACTGCGGTTTCTAACTCTTACCCCAGCCAGTTTAAGAACTTTAGCGCTAGTACTTGAATCAGATGAATCAGTCCGATTCGAGAGGTTTTTGGATCGATTCTTCGAAGCGATGCGGTGCTCTGAATCGATGTAAAAGATCGATTATTTTACTCCATATAATCAATTTTTCGATTAATTGGTTTTAGATCGACATGTCTACTTAGAACGTAGACAGTGAGTGAGGTTATGTGATTAAGTCACAAATTATCTACATGCTAAAAAATAAAAATAATATTTTGCTGTACGAATTATTTCTATAAAATTGTATAATAATTTAAAATATGTCTCTTGAAACCGATAGTAAAGTTATTTCTATAATAAATAATATTAAGGAAAATAAAGGAAACATACAAAATGAAATGCCTGAAGTAATAGAACCTAAAACTAAAAATACCCAAAAACTTAAGGAAGGCATAAGAGGCAAGCCTAAATCTGGTAGATTTTGGAAATCTAAAAAGGAAAGGTAAATCCGCCATATTTTAGTAATTATCACGTCGAAGAGTCTATGATAACACGCGTAGGGTATTGGCCCTCATTGGTGTTGAATTTTTAAAACATAAAAGTTAATTATTATATAAATAAGAATATTTCTTTAAAACTTTAAAAAATGACATTTATTCAAACCCTAATAAATTTATACATTTACCTTTACAGTTATTAATTATCCGTTGTTTTTAATAAGATGCTGCTGCACATCTATTTAAGTTTCCCTCTGTTTCCTCTTCACTTCACTCGCGAGCTGATATAGGGTAGTGAATTGTGTTACGCCATCACAGCACAGCGACAATATTTATGCATAGATTGTCTCATATCAGAATATTCGGCTGATTTCTAATAAATAGTATATCTTTATCACAGCCTATCAATGTCCACTGCTAAACATAGGCCCTCCCCATTGATTGCCTTTAAGGTGATATATACCATGGTTGTCACGTATTGTTGGTTGGTTAGCAACTGCAGTTTATTTATAATTATCCTTTGTTTTTACATTTACATTACGTAATTATCCTTTTTTTTTACATTACTGCTGCACATCTCCTATTTTATTTTCCCTCTGTTGCCTCTTACGACACTCACGGGCTGATATAGGTTAGTAAATTACCATACGGCATCACTACACAGCGACAATACTTATGTATACTGTTACAGCCTATGAAAGTTCACTGCTGAACATAGGCCTCCTAATAGCCTCATAGGGAGAATATTTAGCATAGTTGCTACGGTTTGCAGGCACGTTGGCAACTGCAGTTTTTAGTTAATTTAAACCACAGTTGTTATTAGGAAGATGCTCCTGCTCATCTCCTGGTTTATTTCACTCTGTCACCTCTTACGATACCTATAGGAAGATATGTAGTTATTGATTCTCTTACACTGCAACTACACAGTCAGATAAACATTTACTGTAAAGTAAACATAATTGCAAAAGTTAATGTTAACCTTTCCACACTTGACTCCAAGAATAAATCTATTCCTCATAAAAATAAACCATCAAATTAATTGTTTGTTTCGTAAAGTTGATTCTAAGGGTTATTCCTTTCATCCATCCCGGATTCGAATCGGAATTCACATTTTCATTGTTATTTCGGCTTTTTTCCCCCAATACAGTTCAACAGAAAATGTATTCATTTTTTAATATATTATAGATATATCATATCTTATTGCTAGACATCGGATTTTATGCACTTGCTTATGCAAATATATAACTATCTGATCACAGTGTTAATGCATATTTTACCCTTTTTTCCCAATAATGCTTATTTCGTTTAGTAGCGTGAGTTACTATATAGATATAGATAGAGGTACTATACTATATAGATAGGGACCTAGGTGACAAATACGTGTAGGGCGCAAGCTCAGTGGCTAACTGAACTGTCCAAATTTACTGCACATTACTTGCTTAGCTCACGGGTTTAATCGCCTTGCGGAAGAGATAAGGGAAGAGTATGGTAATGTTAACAAATTCCTCTACAAAAAAAGCATTTTTAGAAGCACCATTGGGTGTGCTCTCTTACAAAGAACAATTGCCAAATCTATAATAACATAATTTATAATAACTCGAAGGGGTACTTGGCTAAAGGTGGTGTTATTCCATGCTGAAATTTTTGAGGCCGTAAAACAAGTAAAATTTGGCAGTACGGACGGCCATTGCAATTATGTCAAGCAAACTGGCATTTGAAGACACATCCATTAAACAGAATAGCGCCCTCATCTCAACACATTTCCACAAGTTATCAGATGCCATAGAAAATTGGAAACAAAAAACTTTCCTCTATTTAAATCAATAGAAATACTGAAAACAATGATCGAACTTGCCAACGCCCTTTCTAATTCAAATCAGAAAAGATTAGCACAAAGTTAGACGTTATATTGTATAAAAACCTATGTCTTAAAAACAAAAAGAACATAATGATTTCTTATATTTATACGAACACTATACATTGATTAAAACTACTTTTACGGATTTTATCGCGTTTTATTTATTTTATTTTTAATACCCGATGTTTCGGGTGCTTTCCAGCACCCATGGTCACGGGGGACTGAGGTGACTGACGTCCTGATGTCAAAGTTAACCCGGAGTACCTTCAGCTTTTTAATTATTGTCTTTGGTCCGATCTATGCAGAATAAACTAACTGTGTTTTGAAGTCTTGCAGTGGTATGCTTGGGTTTAGTTTTAATTTTATTAATTATGGGATCTGAAGCAGGTGGTAGTAACCAGCCTCCTTCTCTATTGAAATTATGATGTTTTTTAATTTCAATAGCCTCACGTATCATCCTTGGTAGGAATGGATGTTCTTTCGCGAGGATTTGTGGTCTATCAAATCTGATGTAATGGTTGGGGCCATCTAGGATATGATTGCAGCTGCAGATTTCCTGGAACATAGCTGACGTGAAGCATCAACGTTCCGGGAAGTCTGCAGTTTGCGATCATATCCTAGATGGCCCCAACCGTTACATCAGATTTGATAGACCACAAATCCTCGCGAATCCTACCAAGGATGATACGTGAGGCTATTGAAATTAAAAAACATCCTAATTTCAATAGAGAAGGAGGCTGGTTACTACCACCTGCTTGGGATCCTATAATTAATAAAATTAAAACTAAACCCAAGCATACCACTGCAAGACTTCAAAACACAGTTAGTTCATTCTGCGTAGATCGGACCAAAGACAATAATTAAAAAGCTGAAGGTACTCCGGGTTAACTTTGACATCAGGACGTCAGTCACCTCAGTTCCCCGTGACCATGGGTGCTGGAAAGCACCCGAAACATAGGGTATTAAAAATAAAATAAAACGCGATAAAATCCGTAAAAGTAGTTTTAATCAAAACACAAAGAACATTAATGCCTACATCAACGGCACAGGTATTGTCTTACGCTGCCTAAACAGGTATCTCCAGAAATGGCGCCAAATTTTTAGTTTTGTCCAATGTCCTCAGTAGGTGTAGAGAGGTCGTTTTCAGCGTATAAATGTATACTGCGTGACAAACGTCACAAATTTGCGCTCGAAAATTTGGAAAAATACTTAATTGTATATTGTAATTAAACCATGCATAATTTTAAAAACATTTCGCTGTTTTTGTACCATCTTTAATTAAAATATATAAAGATAAAAATGCTTTCTTGATTTTGCATTGTGCATATTTTGGGCATATCAACAGTTTTAAGTGCATATTTCGGCCTTTTTCAGTGCATATTTGCATGCATATTTTAGCACCTTGTTAGTGCATATAATCCGATGTCTACTTATTGCATTTAGACCAAATTAAACATCCTCATTTTAAATAACAATAACTATAGTACATACCAAATCGATTGAGAAACACGGACAACGACCTTTCGGTCGTTTAACCAGGGGCTCCAAACCTTCAATATATAGGCACTTTTCATATGTAGTACTTTCTTTATTTATAATGATTTTTTTTAATAATGATTGATATAATATATATATATATATATATATATATATATATATATATATATATATATATATATATATATATATATATATATATATATATATATATATATATATATATATATATATATATATATATATATATATATATATATATATATATATATATATATATATATATATATATATATATATATATATATATATATATATATATATATATATATATATATATATATATATATATATATATATATATATATATATACAACGTATGGCTACAATGGCGACTTTAATTTAATACACGGGTAGGGCTAGTGACCATTAATCATATTCATTTTAAAAAGTTAAAATTACTCGTAAATTGAAAAATTATTTTTTTCAAACAAACTAAATATTAAAAAAGTAACTATAATTGGAATCATCCTTGCAAAAATTCATTCATGAAAATACTTACCTAGTTGGTTTATGTTAACTCGGAGCGGCAACGCAGCGTTTAGCGGGCTGGCAACCGCGCAAAGTGTTTTGTTTATCAAAGAAACTTACCGGCGTAGCGGCGCGCGTCCTAAGTGGTACCTACAGCGGAGATGCTTAGTCAAACACGTATCATATCACACTCTCGTGTTACTATTTGTTAACTGTTATCACTAATCACTGCTTTAATTTGTCTTTATTTTAAATTTTCTTGTTTTCAATAAGGCCACCTTGTTGGCAGATACAAAGAACTAAACGGCGTTTCATGTTTTCTCGCACATTTGATAATAAATTGTCACTTATAGCCATTTCCTTCAATTTTTCAAACGCATTTATTATTCGATGGCGTAATTGTTCCACCGAATCCACGTTCTCCGCGTATACATCGTTTTTGATGCACCCCCAGAAAAAAAAATCGAGTGGCGTGAGGTCTGGCGATCTTGCTGGCCACCTACGAGGTCCAAATCTACCAATCCATTGTGCACCAAACGTGTCATTTAGCCACTGCCTGAATGTTGTTACAGAGTGTGCAGGCGCGCCATCTAATTGATACCACATTCGTTGGTATCGATGGACGTTTAGGTTGTTTGTGTATTCTGACACCGTATTATTTAATAGATTAACAAACCTTTCGCCGTTCAAAGCCCCATCAATGAATACGGGTCCGATGATGTTGTCACCATGAATAGCTGCCCAAACATTTACCGAAAATCTGTACTGATGGGCTGACTCCCGCCAAACGCGCGGATTTTGGTTTTTAGGTGCCCAGTGGTGCAGATTGTGCTGGTTCCACATGCCGTTTCTGGTGAACGTGCTTTCATCAGTCCAACAAATTTGAGAAAGAAAGTCACTGTCCTCTTCAATTTTTCTCAGTAACCACTGACAATAATTAACTCTTATTATTTTATCACGCGATAGCAGAGCATGTACTTTTCTAAACTTGAATGGGTGCCACTTTTCGCGCTTTAATATCCTATGGACGGTTCTGTGATGGACTTGAAAATGCCTAGCACTCTGGCGAAGGCTAGTTTTGGGTTGTTCTTCGAAGTGTTGTATCACATTTTCAGTTAAATGGATTGGGTATTGTCGTGTAGGCGGTCGATCAGGGCGTTGATACCTAGGATCCACTGGTCGGTTTTCGCGGATGCGCTGAAGAGCTCCTACAATAGTGCGAGAATGAGTAGGGCATTGTCTTGTATCGCCATATCTCTCGCGATATGTTCTAATCGCAAGGGCGGCATTTTGATGACATTCTCCGTAAATTAGGATCATGTCCGCATATTCAGCTGCTGTGTAGTTCGGATCTGTATTTGCCATCACGATCACAGGTTTACACAAGCACTAATAACACAAATAAAAGCGTCCGTATCGCAAGAGATGTAAATGTACCAACTAAATTGGAAAAAAACCAAAACAAAGCGTTTTTATCGCAGTACCATAACCTAATTACACAAAAATTAATAAATAAAACAATAGGTAAGCGTCTTTTCGCGGAATTATTCACCAAAATATTAGTCGACCTAATTATGCGCACTGCTATGAACAAGTGTGTCAAGGACACGGGTTCAGCTAGTACTATAAAAATATTTCGATATCAGTGTGGCGGGGTGCGGGAGAGGAGCAGGTGTCTCCTGCGCCGGCCGCTCGCCGACAAATCTTCTTTCCTTCAATAGTATTGCTTATTCGTTTTAATTTCGATGATGCAATGTTATGATCCGTGAACCCGGCAAATGACCACTGCGCGACAGTTCTTTAAGTACAGGTTGCTCTAACATGCTATTTTCTAAAATTTTAAATATATCCCTAAATAATGTCGTTTAATGGCAATATAATTTCGTCATGAAATGAAAGTGTGAAAACGTATATGTGTGTTAAATTAAAGTCGCCATTGTAGGCCCCACGTTGTATATATATATATATATATATATATATATATATATATATATATATATATATATATATATATATATATATATATATATATATATATTAACTATTATTAAAAAGTTATGTAAAAAATCGCTGTAGAAGAAAAATCATCTATTGTTATAAAGTATTTTATTCATTTCATTCATCATAACACATATAAAGATTCGAGTGATAATGACACCGAATAAGTACGTTTTTATTCAAAAGATAAAACTTTATTTTCAATGTTATATAAGAACTTTATTTTTATTCGGTGCATGCGGGCCGGCCCAAAAAAAGTGACGCATCTCTGGCTGCCATTGTCACGTTTCTTTTAGAACGAACTGACGTAACGCGCGTTTTGTTTATTTTAAAGGGATGAATTTGTAAAAGCTCAATATGGTGATTATATTGCTTCAAATATTTTTTATATAAAACTGTTATTAATTGAATTGCTGCGTTACATACCATAAATTGAAATATGAAATATAACACATTTTCGCGATGTACCGTAAGATTTTGCGATGTTTATAGGAATCACAGACAATATTATTTAAGAAATAAAAAAACAAAATATATGTGCTGACCTAGAAGTGTGAATAATATCAATATTTAAATATTGTTATCACATCTAAATTGAGATTTTGTAAGTTACGCCTTTTGACACTCGGCTCATATTTGAGGTCATTGACCGTTTTTCTCAATCGATTTGGCACAGACTATATTTTATAAATTCTGTAATATGTCCAGGAAACGACTAACACTCATTTCATTATTGAGTAGAAGTGATTGTATATCCTTGATATATTCGTTTCTTTTAATGGACCTTTGCGATTGTTTTCTTTGTTACAACGGATGTGTTAGCGAAAAAAGGGGCATTTTTTTGCGAGCAATCCAATAACTACCAAATTTGGATTTTTGTTTTTAACTTCATTTGAAAAAGTTTTATGCCAATGTTCTAATGAATTTGTAATTCTTTGAGGCACTCCAAATGAATTCTAAACAGCCACATACTATTCGTCCTTGAACCATGTTTTTTTACTGTATTTCTCAAACGCCATCATGTTATTGTTACGAGCTTGAGGTTCGTGACAATAAAAATTGCCGATAGAATTACCTAAATTAACACTTTAATTCACTTTACACTAATTAAAGTTAAAAACACTAATAATTAATCACACTGATTCACTTTATTCCGCTCCGAAGCTTCGCTTGTGTCGCCAACTCCAATACTTCCCGATCGCATCTTGCAGCGCCTATTTATATAAATTAGCAGCGAAATATCCAGAATATTCAAGTAAACACGCGCAAGGTACCGAGAGTTCGTGTTTCGACTTCAAGAAGTTTAGTTCTTCGGTTCGATACTAGATGGCGCTAGTGCCGTCGACTTGAGCGCGTAACATTATCATTATTATTCAAAAAAGATTTATCAAACAGTCATCATAAACGACGGTACACATTTGAGGGAGAAAATCGGAAGAATAATAATTTACGAATTTCGTCTATCCACAATGTCGGGTGGATAAACGGACACGCATTCCCGAGTATCCACCCTAGGGTGGATAAACGGAATACCCCGATTCTTATTGGCATAAAAAGTAAATAGAAATAAAAATTCATATTTAGAACATCTGACACCAGGCCACTGGCACTTGTAAAAAATGAGACAATAAAGTAAAAGCTAAGAAAGGAATATACAGGATGTTAGTGTAAACACCGTTGTCCTTGAAACTAGTGGTTTGGTTTTACTTATAGAACGTGAATTTAATGAATTAAAAAAAACTCTATTTTCTTTCATAAAATTTAAATAGTTTCTGTCCGACACCGTCCGTAAATTCATGGATACCCTATGCGCCCGAGTGACGTAATCACTGTAAAAATCACCGCCCGGGCTAGCTGCCTACACAACATTCAACATAAAAACTTAATAGGTACACATCCGTGATGTAACTTTTCCTTCGTATTTTCATCCTGACTTAGGACAGGCAAAAATTGAGGAATTAAGGAAAAATTGAGATATTAATAAAAAAAATTGTTATTTTTCATTGAATTTACGTTCTATAAGTGAAACCAAACCACTGGTTTCAAGGACAACGGTGTTTACACTAACATCCTGTATATTCCTTTCTTAGCTTTTACTCTATTGTCTCATTTTTTACAAGTGCCAGTGGCCTGGTGTCAGATGTTCTAAATATGAATTTTAGTGTGTTAACTAGAATGTACATTTTTAGAGTAACTTAATGTTATTATTTGATGGTTTAATTGAGCCGTGCTCACTTCAAGTAATAATCAGTGCATTTTGTGTGTGAACAGAATTAAAAAATTATTTTAGCAATCCGAACTCCTAGAGGAATCTTAGAAAGAGCTTAATATATCAATGTTTCCACTGCCGGGTTCCGGAATAGGAACCAGATTTTTTTTGTAAATAAATGGTTCCATTGGGTCATTTTAAAAACATTAAATTTTAATAGTAGGTAACTGCACTAGCCTGCCAGACTGTATGTAGTTAATCCAGGAGTGTGTAAGTTTAAACTTGGTACAATTTTATACTTCTGTCCTTCCACCTCCACTATTTCTAGAGCTGAACTATAGTGGGCAAGTTCATCAGCCTCATCATTGCCCCTAGCAAGATCTACTGTAGTCTTTTATTGAAGTGTTATGTGAGTACTCATGGTCATGGGATACTGGATGCTGTTTAGCGCGCAGAACGTCGGAAATTAAAAATAAGTTAAAATATATTTATCACTGTTGGTAAGAAGCAGCAGAGGGAAACAAGCTAGGTTAAAAAATAGATCCTATTACGTGCCTCTATATAAATTTATCAAAAATACAGTGGGGAAATTATAATAAACCGAATAAAAATACTCAAGACCTGGCCTAAAGGTCTAGATACCAGGCCATAAACTCCAAAAAAAAGCAAGCTAGGAGATGGTTCACCATCTTCATAATAACAACTAGAAAATAAAAAATACTGTAATTGCCACGTGGCAACTATGGCAAATTTCCCCTCCATGAGGCAATAGTATTAGAATTAATAGGGCAGGCCTATGTTTAGCAGTGGACTTAAACTATAATAGTAATGTTATGACTTGATGGAAACATTTATTTACAAAATCCTTAAAATTTATTTCATTCAATGTTTATTCGCATAAATGTATTAATTACTATATTGTCAGTTATTAAAAATAGTTTTCATAGAATCCTTTATTGTATTTCTATTTATTAATAACAAACATTCCTATTTTTTAAGGTTTTCATCAATAAATAAAACCAAGGGACTCAAATTGGATTTCCAGAAAAAAACGGCATTACGCATAGAGCTGAAGCGTACAAAAGAGTTATCCAAAAATATTGTTGAGCAAATAAAAGAAAAAGAACTTCAGCGTAAAGAGAGACGGCGCGAAAATATAAAGCGGACTGCTGAAAATAAGCAAAAGGCAGAGATTGTTCAAGTTATTACTAACACAGCAAAACTAAAAAGAATGAAGAAAAAGCAGTTAAGATTTATTCAAAAGCGGGATACAAATAAGGCTGTAGAAGAAAATAAATAAAAGTATATATTTTACAAGGTGTTGTTTTATTATTTAAAATTTCATACAAATCAAAAATTCACATTCTATGTGTTACCTTCACCTCCAGATAGTGTATTAGTCGGAAGCTAAAAATGATTAAAATATTGTAGAAATATGGATGGTATAATAATCAGTGACATATTTTGCCGCTAAAAACTCTGGCCACAAGATTTTGGTCACTCATTTTTGTAAACAAAATTAAAAATATGTTATACAAATTTATTAATAATAATAATATTATGTTAGTAATAAGATTTAAATTTAGATGTCAGTGTGCCGCCCTAACAAACGTTAATTTATTAATTATTTAAGTTATTATTAAAATAACAAAAATTAACTACCCATTGACGCGGTCATTGACATGATGGTTAAATGCAACCATCCACCAATATTTATTAATTATTTATAACATATTTTATTAAACTTCAGAAGGGCGGGGGTTAGTCTACTCCTAACTTTTTGATATTATCAGTAGGACTAGATTAACACTTATTCTGCTCTCCTGTCCGGCGAATAGTTTGGCGAATGGCTCTGGGGGCAAGTCTGAGGAGTTTTCGGTCACGTCGTTGCCGCCTGTTATTTGGTCCGATTCAATAGGAAGCAGACAGAACAGAAACAATCAGACGATCCTCTTTTTCTTATCTTTTATCCCACCCCCTTTTTCCCATCCTAACCCAATCCAAAGTGTCAAGCATACCGTGCCGATGGATGCGTGGCTGCAGGGTCCGGCCAGTCGCAAACGGTGCCTACCCGAGACCAGGATGATTCGGTTAGTATTTAAGCCCTTCCTTCGGCATGGCTTTGCAGGGGGTGACCGAATATGCAACTGCAACACTACGCCCCAACCTGGGACGAGCCGTGAAGTGGAGGGCACGTCTGCACCCGGACCACAATCGAAAACGAACCAGGGAGGGGAAAAGAGAAAGTTCGCTAGGCCTTATAAGCTTAGTGGAGCAGTAAGGAAGAGGTTTCTTAGTGGCTCGCCGTGTAGTGGCGGTTGAGAATATCCACTACCCCATATCTTCCCGTGGGTGTCGTAAGAGGCGACAGAGGGAGACAGGCAGGAGATGGGCAGCAGCATCTTCCTGATAACAGCAATGATATAATAAAAAAACTGCGGTTGCCAACCCGCTCGCCATGCGTGGCAACTATGGCAAATATCCCCCCTCATGGGGGGATATTTGCCATATATTCTTTACTCATGTAACGACGCAAACAAACGGCCCCCAGTCCCCGGCGGCCCCGCTATTCCTGGCTACGGTGGCGACCATGGTAACGGCGGGGCAGGGGGTGCTAAGAATCTCCGGTGGAGGTTCGGTTGCCACCTACGACGACTCGACCTGGCAACATATAACGCACGCACCCTGAGGACTGACGAGAAGATACTGGAGTTGGAAGAAGAGGTAGACAAGTTGCGCTGGCATATTATTGGGTTATCCGAGGTCCGAAGAGAGGGGGAGGACACGGTAATCCTCGAGTCCGGCAACTTGTTCTATCACCGGGAGAGCGACCATCTGTCCCAAGGAGGTGTCGGATTTATCGTCCACAAGTCTCTCGTTAACAACGTTGTAAAGATTGGGAGTGGTCGACGAGGGTCGCGTACCTGATACTCAGAATCATCAAACGGTATTCGCTGAAGGTCACACAGGCTTACGCACCAACCTCGGCACATCCCGATGCGGAGGTGGAGGAAATGTATGAGGATATTTCCAGAGCCATGCATTCCTCCAAAACCCACTACACGGTGTTGATGGGAGACTTCAACGCACAACTAGGCACAAGAGAAAGCGGTGAGCTGAAGGTAGGGAAATTTGGAGTAGGGCAACGGAACCGTAGGGGCCAGCAGCTGGCCGACTTTATGGAGAAAGAGGGACTCTTTATGATGAACTCTTTCTTCCAGAAGCGGCCCCACAGGAAGTGGACCTGGTCGAGCCCCGACGGTTCGACAAAAAATGAGATTGACTTCATTATGACGACCAGACACCAACTGTTCAGTGATGTCTCAGTGATCTCAAGGGTGAAAACTGGCAGCGATCACCGAATGGTTAGAGGCACACTGAACCTAAACGTTAAGTTGGAGAGGTCTCGTCTAATGAAGTCAACGCTCCGTCCCCCTCGTGCTCTAATCCAGAATCCCGAAACCTTTCAGCTCGAGTCCTTGCTGGGACCCCCAGCAAGGATTCAGAAACGAGAGTGATCACACTTTTGGAAGACTGTCGCAGTGTTCTCTCCCCGAACGAATTGGTCAAGGCGAAGAAGTTGTTACTCAAGTACACCGATGTATTCTCATCAAACGATGCTGACATGGGAAAGACTGGCTTAGTTCAACACAAAATAAACACAGAAGAAGAATTGCCTATCCGTCAGCGGCCAAGAAGATTGCCGGTAGTTACGTAACCGCTTTCAGTGCCTAGAAGATTGCAATGCAGTGGACGATATGAATGACAAGCTCGTGGAAACTGTCCATGCGGTCGGAGCTTAGTTCTGCAAGACCGGCCGCAGAAGAACACAAAAGCTCTCCGATCACACTCTTAATCTCATGCCTGTTAGACGGGAGATGAGGCTGCAATCGTCAACAGATTTGACAGCATACAGGCAACTGAACAGACAGATCTCCAAATGCATGCGGCGAGACTTACGCAAATTTAATACTGCTCGTATTGAAGAAGCGATTGAGCGGAACTAGGGCTCCAAAGTCTTTGCCAGAGATCTGTCTGCCAGTAAGAGCCAACTGTCAAAGCTGAAGACTGAGTGTGGCAGCATCGTTTCCGGGACACCTGAGATTCTGAGTGAGATTGAGAGGATCTATGGGCAGCTGTACACATCATCGTTGGAGCCACACGCAAGTGTGAGTAACGATTCAAGAGCGGGTCTTATCCGACACTATTCCGATGATATCCCGGACGTCAGTCTGAGTGGGATTAGAATGGCTCTCCAGCACCTTAAAAACGGCAAGTCCCCGGGCGAGGATGGAATTACAGCGGAGCTTCTGAAAGCGGGTGGAAAACCGGTACTTGAAGTCCTTCAGAGGCTCTTTAATTCCGTCCTCCATGGTGGCACTACACCGGAGGCGTGGACCAGAAGTCCGTTAGCTTGTTCTTCAAGAAAGGTGACAACGCCGTCTTGAAGAACTACAGACCGATATCCTTTCTGAGCCGCGTCTACGTGCTGTTTTCGAGAGTCATTACGAATCGTCTCGCACGCAGACTCGACGACTTCCAGCCTCCCGAACAAGCCGGTTTCCGACAAGGCACGAATAGGTCTTAAGATGAACATGGACAAGACAAAGATCATGTTTAATGTCCATGTCACACCTATGCCGGTAGTTGTTGGGAGCTTAGTTGGGAGCACTAAGCTCGAAGTTGTTGACGAGTACGTTTACCTGGGACAAATAGTCAGGCTAGGTAAGTCCAACTTCGACCGAGAGGTCAATCGACGGATTCAACTCGGCTGGGCAGCGTTCGGGAAATTACAACGCATCTTCTCGTTAGATATACCTCAAAACCTTAAAACTAAGTTGTACAATCAGTGCGTGTTGCCAGTGATGACATATGGAACTGAGACGTGGTCCTTCACTGCTGGCCGTATGAGGACGCTCAAAGTCGCTCAGCGAGCTATGGAGAGGGCTATGCTCGAAGTTTCTCTGCGTGATAAACTTAGAAATGAGGATATCCGCAGTAGAACCAGAGTGACCGACATAGCCCAACGGATTAGTAAGCTGAAGTGGCAATGGGCCGGCCATATAGCTCGAAGAACCGACAACCTTTGGGGAAAAAAGGTTCTCGAGTGGCAGTCTCGTACCGGTAGACGAAGTGTGGGGCGACCCCCCACTAGACGGAGTGACCACCTGGTAAGACATGCAGGAAGTCGATGGATTCAGGTGGCTCAGGACCGTGCTTTGTGGCATACCTTGGGGGAGGCCTATGTTCAGCAGTGGACTTGTAAAGGGCTGTAATGATGATGATGATGAAGGAAGAGGTACTAAAGGCTAATAGCAGCTGAGATAGGAGCCGAAGAAGCCCTCTCTCTCTGCCAGAAATCCTGGGATGAAATTCTTCTGCTTAAGCCTTCCCCTGTTCCGAAGGCGATAAAACGCAGCCGGTCTGAGGAAGAGTCCCCCAAAGACCAGCCCAGGAAGTCTGTGAAGCTGGCAACGGGGGAGAAGAAGCTCAGCTTCAGAGCCGTAGCCGGTTCCGCGCGTGTGAGAATTCGCAATTCAAATCCTATGAGTGTGGAGCAGATGCGGCTGGTCCACCGGGCACTAACACAGGCCATCGCTAAGACGACCTATGGGGCGCAGCCGGGAATGGGACCGGGAATTTCGGGTTTCACTCACAAGCCAGGTTGGATTCTGGTAACGTGCCTGAATAAGGCAAGCCAGGACTGGATTGTGGGTGAGAGCGGAATACCCGAGGGCGAACTCAGCAGCAGCGAACCTGACTCTCCAGAGACCTCCTCTGGCTGTGCTGTTGAGGGCACAAAACGAAGGGCTCCATACCGAGCTCTAGAGAATACTCCACCGTAGGGACACACCGTAGGAGAATGGGCTCTTCGGAAGGCAGGCGGCAGAGTCTTCCTTGGTTTTTAAATGATAACTTTTAAAGTCAAGGGAGGCTCTGACGCGGCAATGGAACTTTAACCGCCCCCTGGGGAAGCGCTAACATCAACGAAAGAAGTGAGTTACTTTATGATTTTTTCATCTCCAACCGCCTGGTAAGCCTAAACTTAGGTTGTACACCAACCTTTGTAACGTGTGCTAGGCAAGAAGTGTTAGACATAACCTTTGCTACCAATAACATGTCCAGGCGGATAAATGACTGGCATGTTAGTAGTGAAAACTCGATGTCTGATTTCAAACACATTAAGTTTTTGATTGGAGCATCACCAACCTATAAAACCGTTGCTTTTAGGGATCCAAAAGCGACCTTCTAGGATATCTACAGAGATAGCCTAAGTTGGAAACTTTTCCTAAAAGCATCAAAACAATTGAAGGTCTGGAGTTAGCGACGGAGACAGTAACCGTAGGTATCCGTGAAGCTTTCGAGGACAGTTGTCCCGTCAAAACCAAAACCTCAACACGAAAAGTTCCTTGGTGGAATACTAAGCTAAAATAACTTAGGGAAAAGACCAGGAAACTATTTAATAGGGCTAAGAAAACCAAAGAGTGGGATATATTTTATAGTGCAGCCCCAACTGAATATAATAAAGAAATTAGGAAAACCAAAAGAGCATCGTGGAGGAAGCTATGCGAGGAAGTTGAATATCTGCCGCGTAGTGCAAGACTACACAAAATGCTATCGAAAGCTAAACCTAATCAGATCGGTCTTCTTAAAAAGCCTGATGGTAACTTCACTAATTGGAGTGAAACAGAAACATTGGAGTTACTAGCGTCAACCCATTTCCCAGGGTCACACAAGGCCTTGAATTGAGAACTGGTTTAGGGCTGCAAAGATAATAAGGTCAAACTTGGTGCAGTGGGCTGTTGACTCATTTAAACCATTTAAAACAAGCGGAGAGGATGGAATAATTCCCATCCAACTACAGAGGGGTATCGATATCCTTCCCAATCTGGGGAAATTCTTCGGAGCAAATTTTGCATGGGGATATATTCCAGACGATGGACAATTGTCAAAGTTCTATTTGTACCTAAGCCTTGTAGAAAGGACTACGCTTTACCAAAGTCCTTTAGACCTATAAGCCTATCTTCCTTTCTCCTTAAGATATTGGAAAAGGTTATAGATAGATATATAAGGGATGTAGCTCTAGAGGCCCACACATTACAACCAACATACTTACCGCAGAGGCAAATTTACGGAAACAGCTTTGAGGGTCTTAAAAGCACTGGAGGATAAAGAAATAGCTCTTTGTGCCTTTCTAGACATTGAAGGCGCCTTCGATAGCAGCCCCACATCACTGCTAATTGAAGGCCTGATATCCAAAAATGTTGACCCCACAACCATCAGATGGGTGAAGTGAAGATTGAGGTTACAACTACAAGAGGCTGCCCATAAGAAGGTGTTTTGGCACCCCTTCTTTGGACTCTTGCGGTTGACCAACTATTGCATAAAATGGCAGAAAAAAGAATACGTTATAAATTTCCAAACTATTCTGGCGTGACCCAAACACTTTGTGAGAAATGTGGCGTAGCATTATGCTACAACAAACAAAAAAAATTGTCTTAGAGTTTCATATGAGTTAATTGCCATTTTAATGCAATGTTACATATATGTTACACTCCCCTTCCCCTTTATTAAATTTTTATAAATAAATTGTTTTTTTTTTTTTTTTGAAAAATACATGTTTTTTAAGTATCTGCTATCTAAGTATGCTGATTTTGTTAAAATAAGCATTAATGTATTTTCATAATTTTGATTGCTTATTAACCAAATGTCTGTTTTCATTTCAGATGACACAATCGTAATAAGAGGGTGAAAGATTAAAATTGTATTTGATCCTCGAATGGTCTGAGAATGAGAAATAATTTTCTTAAAAAAAATTATATCATGGAATGGGGAGACATCTAAAAATGGTACGACATTTAGATGTTTATTTATCTGATTGTTAACTGTAATGTTGTTAATGTGATGAATGTAATACGTCAGAAAAATAAAAAAAATTAAGGTAAGCTTACCAATTTATGAAAATACATTATCATTTACAATGCATTTTTTAGAGTAAATAATAAATGTTGATCTAATATCTATTTTTATGTGAATACAACTTTGAAGTAAAGCTGAAATAATCAATATTAACTTTGTTTTTAGGTGTGATAAGCATAACTATTGTCAGCCGGAATAACAAAGGGAAACCCTTAAGGCAAGCTGTAACATGTAAACAACTCATCGGAGCATGAATGCGTTTTGGACAAATTCTATAAGAAAATTAGAACAAAAATATGTATATGGAACTGGAGTAATGTGATCGTTAGAACCCTAATGGATTGGATGTTATTAGATTAAAATAAGATAACCAATTAACAAAATTGCAAGATAAAGCATATAAAAATGTTCAAATGAATTTTAAAAACTAATGATAAAATAATTTATTTCTTGTATAATCTTAATTCTCGTTATTTAGCTATGAGTCTAATAATGACAAAATTTTAGAATTTTAGTTGTTAATAACTTTTATAAATAACATTTAAAAAAGAATTGTTCTGAGGGGTCTAGATCTACACAGGTGACATTTGCTTAATGATTATCTCATGAATTGGTCTGGGTATACACACACAGATCACAATTTATTAAACCAAGATTTTAAAAATTAAAAAATTTAAAATGTACAGATTGAAATTAAAAATAAACATTGCTTTGCCTTGTAGGGTTTCAAATTACTGCGTTTGTTACATATTGTTAGGTCTGCTTTGGAAAATATGCATTGACAGGGCAGAAAATAAAAAATCGAAGGTGAGTGATGTGCTACTGTCAGTAGCTTGAAAATGTCCTCCAATGCAGCGGTGAACGAGTTTCGGGGATATAACATCACCCTGACTTACACCTCTCTTCAGTTGGATAGGTTTCGTACTCTGGTTCTGCACTTCGATATACTTTAAATACTTTTACTTTTATAGCAAATTAAAGTTAATTCTTATTTTTCGACATGTAAAGCCTAAATTTTAGTGTACCTAATCAAAACAATATTTTCTTTCCACTAAAATTGCTTCGCTTTGTAATAAATGGCTTCATCTACTTCATTGTATAGTTAAAGATCAGTCATTATCGTTTCATGGAATTCGAACCAAAATTGATGAGACTCAAGGTGGTACGCACAATAGATACCATCTAGCGTCTATTGTACTTACCACCTTGAAAGTCAATATATTTTGTTCGATACAATGACTTTATCCTACACCTTTAAACGAGCAATTCTTGTATATATATGAATATATAATCGGAATCTCGGAAACGGCTCCAACGATTTTCATAAAATTTATTATCCAGGGAGTTTCGGGGGCAATAAATCGATAGAGCCAAGATTTATTTTTAGAAAATGTCTTTTTGTCCGTGTTTTCAGGCAATCAAAAACTGCTGCAATATGTGAAAGTAAATTTTGACACTATGTTAACGATCGTAATAGCTCAAGTGGATATCGAGCGATCTCGAAATCGTAATGCCTTGGTTCGCGTCCTGTCTTCAGTCCGACATTTTTCCCTTTTTTTTCAAGTTCCCTTGTTTTGTGAGAAAATCTATTATTTCGAGCCCTTTTTCTTAGTATTTTTTAAATATACGAAAATTTTAATTAAGCTAATTGCACTCATGATTTTTTACTCAAATAACCTGTTCAGTTTTTTCTATTATGTCAATAAGTTGACATAATAGAAAAAACTGAACAGGTTATTACCGCGTTGTATAGTGTGCTGTTTAATCCTTCTACTCCTCTTTATTTAAAAAACCGTTTCCAATATCTTTCTCTTACTCATAATCGGTTCCTTCGATCCTCCATCAATCTTTCTCTCTCTACACCTTTGCACTCTTCTTCCTTTTTCAAGAAATCCTTCACCGTAACCGCTGTGCGATTGTGGAACCCCTTACCTCTCCATATTCGTCGTGCTAAATCTCTTCACTCTTTCAAAATTCTTGTTAAATCGTATTATTTAGATAAATTACTTTACCTTTCTCTTACTCTTTTCATTTAATCTATTATATGATATTTTATATATAACTTTCACTTACTTTTATTTGTATGTATTATTGTATTTTTTATTATTATTTTGTATGCCCCCCTCCATTTGTAACTTTTGTTTGCATCATTCCTCTACGCAAAAGTTGTCTGGAAGAAATCACTTTCAGTGATAAGACCGCCTATTGTACATACTTTAATTAGTTTTAACTATATTGATGTTTCTGTATTGTGGTGTACAAAAAAGAATAAATAAATAAATAAGATCAAAAAATATTATTCATCAGTATGTAATTTGTATCTAAATGTAATTTCAAAATAAAAACCGAGCAAGGCTCGGTCATCCGATAGAATGTAGTAGATGGCGCTATTAAAAGTCAAACCGAAAGTTTTCGGTTCCCAAAAGATCTCACAGAGTACTTACTGGAGCCCGAAATGATCCATTTGAATGATCGATCCGAATGTACCAGTACGCGTGACAAAATGTAGGTACTTGAATGATCCGGTCACTAGAAATCAATGATTGACACAACATGTCTAATTCTAAAACAGATGAATGAACCATCAATTAAGTGTACCAGCTCAAACGAACGAATCATTCATGATTGACACATGTCTAACCACCATCTGCAATGTGCATCGAGTTAGAATTAGAATATATCCCATCAGTGGGATGGGATACACGTAGGATAATTTTCTGCTTACGAAAAACACTTGTTTATACTAAACAGTAATTTAAAAAAAGTTGCGTAAAAATTTTTTAAGAAAAAAAATTATAATAATAGTATGTCCTTAGGTTTGAAGTGATATAGGGTATAAACCCTTTACACATCCAAAAAACATTACCCTCCAAACTGCCTAGATCTGGTATTTTTAGTTTATCTATAATCCTGGGGCTGTCAGGTTTAAAACTTTAAACTTTTGTTTTTAAAACAGGTTTAAAATTTGTTTGTAAATAATATATTAATAATTAATCTGAAGCGACGAAGTGTTGGCATATCGTATAGTCGCTTCTTACGATAGCCATGGAACGTAATGGAGTGATGGATATCTGGACCCACAATTATCGTATCGCCGGCCAAGTGCAGTGATTAAAGTAAATTCTTCTTCCAACGGGAGAAGCCCAGTTGTGGCATTTATCGGGCTGGTGAAGGAGAAAAAAGAAAACCAAACCACGGAAGTTAAAAGGAGAAAAAAGAAGAATATTTTATTCACATGCTATATGATTCAGTCACAAATCCATATGCCAAGTAACTGGCACAGGCTTCTTCTCATTTCTGAATGGGTAATAGAGGAATTATTCTTACTCTATTAAGCGACATAACAGACAGAATCTAAAACCATCTCAAATTGAAAATTTTCCAACCATGTGTTCTTCGAAAGTTTACTTTTACTCTGCCATCATACATTATTATTATAACTTTACCTATTTAGGATGTGATCGGCATGAAAGCTCTCAGGAGGCAAGATTTTTTTCGACTTCAAAAAACAATCATGAATTATTTTATTTAGCTAAACCTAAACGTAAATCAGTCTTTTCTTTTGAGAAAATCTAATAAAAATTCCAACAGTAATTTCTGAGATATGTGCAAGTATACATAGATAGATGCGGCAGAGTAGCTCTTTATATACAACTTCAATTTATATTTAATTTGTACAGGTAAAATATATTGTTTCAATACTCTGATATTCAATACGGAAAACGTAGAATGAAATTTTATTTCATTGGAATATTTTTTAATGATTAAAAATTTATATTTTGTGTTGTGTAAAGCTGAACCCGTCATGTTATCTTTAAAATATATTTAATTTTTAGTTGTCATTTAAAAAAAAACACATTTCTTTAAGTTGAAAAATTGTATTTCCATGTGGTCAAAACAAGTCAGAGTGTATGTAACTTGAAAAGACCAGGCCGCACAATCTGCTACCCCAACTATTTATTGAATACCACAATGTTAACGCTTGAGAAGCCTGCAAATAAAAGACGTCAAATATTTCATCTAATATTTTTATTAGTTATTACTAGCAAAATCGCATATACTTATAAAAATATTAAATGCTTTTCCATTTTAATGGGTAAGTAGAATTTCATGTGTGGGAAGTATTTACACACTGAGAGCTGTGATGCAACGGAACAGTGATATGAATCATGTAACATCAATTGAAATTAACCTTTGTATATACAATGGAAAACAGTTTATAATTTTTATATAAGGATCTAAAAAATACTCTTAGTCATACGAATTCAACCCAAAGAATATGGTTTCTCTTCAGTACACTATTGTGTACTAAAGGCTAAAAATGGTCAGGAGATCTTAGTTACAATTTTTTTTCCGACACATCTAATATTTAGTGTCGTATACATAAACGCAATGAATCGCTTGTGTTGTCACCAGTTGTAAGTATGAAGCGTCCTTTAAGCCGGAATCCTCCCGAGCGACATTCTAATTTAGTGATGAATTGGTAACAACTAAGAAGTGACTGAACCTTGAAATAGAAATCACATCTCTAAGTTTTACCTATGTTTCGAGGCTTTAGCTCCTTAAGTATTGAGTCACAATTTTTTTCTTTCATCTGTAATTTTCACCAACGAATGACAAGTCTTGGCATAACATTAATCAGGATAACGCTATTCTGGCTTGAAGGATACAGTTTAAATTGAAACATACATGTTGCATTTATGTATACCAACACAAGCCTCAATTAAATTATATCACTTTTGTTACATAATGAAATACTGTTCAATGTAATTATAAAATTTACACAGTAAACTTAACTATTCGTAGTTACATAGTTTGTAAAAAAAATCATATCGAAAATTAATATAAAAAGTTTATCAACCTCAAAACACACATACCAAATATTTTTAATTTCACTTAAATCTAACATAACGTCTTTCATTAAATTTAATCAAATAATTTACAACAACAAATAGAGTTGTTGGAGTTAACAACAATGGTTTGTCGTGTCTTTTCTATGTATTAAGGATAATATTTTATCTATAATACTTTTTTCAACAAATAAATTGAAAATATCAGTCAAGGCAGTGATACTAACATAGTTGATCGTAAAACAATATTACATAACGTTGTTCATAAGGAAAAAAATAAA
The DNA here is from genome assembly GCA_036936625.1 of Parnassius smintheus behrii. NCBI lineage: Eukaryota > Metazoa > Arthropoda > Insecta > Lepidoptera > Papilionidae > Parnassius > Parnassius smintheus. The sequence continues at coordinate 19,908,506 of JAUPFT010000017.1, read as the reverse complement.
ATGGAAAACCTACAAGATATAAAAAGGAAATATATCATGATTTAAGTTTTTGAGATTCAGGTCGCCAATCCAATTTATTTTAAATTGTATTCTCGGTTGTGTTTACGTACAGTAGACCCTCGTTATACCGTCGCACGCGACGCGGGTTTTGGTTATAGCACGGTATGTAACAACTAACCAAATAAACATGATTTCAATAGTAACGGTAAAGATTACGCCTTGCGCTGCTTTCTTTTTTCAATTTCAAGTGCAAGGGTTATCCTTTATGCAACAGTTTTCTTACACGCCTAATATCATCAAAAGTGAAAAGAATAATATAGAAGTTATAAACCTTTTAAAAACAGCCACAATAAAAAAAATACAGAACCTAACGTTTCAAGATAGTTTGCTTAGTCAATTATCCCCTCGTCTGTACAAATGCCATATTCTGGCGTCTCAAATAATATGCGCATCTGTCAAACGCCATAATATGGCGTCGAATGATAGCAAACTATTTGTAACATATATATGATAGCTTAATTAATAACGTTTCCATTGATATATGATTTCAATATACTTACTTAGTATATATATACATATATACTTAGTATACTTGTTATATACTAAGTACTTCGGAAAGTGCTCGACAGATGCGCCATATTGGCCAAAATGACCCCGACATTCGAGTGGTTATAAAAGTTTGTTTATGGTTGTTATGTTCTATTGTTTATGGGAGAGGCCGTTTCAGAAGTACACTTTTGATAGGCATGCAGTTGTATGTAGCATAGTTTAGATGTATCAGAATTTAAGTAGAACTAGATTGTCGAGTGAGGGGCGGCGTAGAGAATTAACCCATTCTATTGTACGAGGTGACGAGACATGTGTCAATCATGAATGATTCGTTCGTTTGGGCTGGTTGGTACACGTAAAAGTATTAATGGTTCATTCGTTTTTTTGAATGTTTCGGTACAACCAACCACAAATAATTGACGGAACCTTTATAACTCGTGTTTCGTGTGAATTACGAATGAGTCGAAAACCGACCGAATCCCAAATGATCTGAATTAATTCTTTTAAGTGTAGGGTATTCGAGCCCGAGAATGATACATTTAAATGATCGATCTGAATATACCGGTACGCGTAACGAAATGTACTAGAATGATTCGGTCACGAGAAATGAATGATTGACACATGTCTAGAGGTGACTATGGAAAATAGTGATATTACAACCTATATATCATGTCCCACCAACAGGTTGCCTCCGTGCTGTTACAGTGCTTGTTGGCGAATTTCACATGTCGTCGAAATATTTTATTATTCACACAAGCAGTTTTCCGTATGATGTTTTCCTTCGCCGCTGAGCACGTCAACAAAATCAGCACTTAAATCTGCGATTTACAATTTATTTACAGTCGGCAGGGCCAAAAATATCTTATGACTTCCAATAGTAGGCAGAATAACTATCTCTCTTACAGCAGACGTAAAATATTACAGGTGCAAGACTTATTGTATTGTGATTATCTCCGCACGCCAGTGAGATGACTGTAGCAAAATGATTTCTTATATTTACGCGAACATTACGTGCGTCACGGTTTTGTTCCCCTCGTGAGCATCGGTGCTGTAAGATGCTCGAAACGTCGGGAATATAAAATAAGTTAATACACGCGGGTATATAAAATCCGTAAAAACTAGTTTTATTTAAATGACTGTAGCAAATTCTTCCTACAATGGTAGATCGATGTTACGACCTGGCCACGGGGATCGTCGACGCGAACGGCGAAGCGACAGGCGGGGCCGAGAGTGTCTTTATCAAAGTTATCTCGATATTACTTAGAAAGTAATTGTTTTTTGATTCAAGAAATAATATTTGGAAGAGATTGCGGAGGACATGATTTGAATAGGAATCGGGTTATAGATGGAGAATTCCACAACAAATAGAATGCATCTAGAAAAAAAATTCGAGTAAACACCAGAATGATTGTCGAAACCTGAGATTATATTCTTGTTAATATTCAACCAGAATTGGAGATGAAGTCAATGCGGATATAATTTTAAGTTGTTTTTGTCAGCCCGGCATTTTTCGCGGCGAAAACAACAAAATTATTTTGTTCCCTATACTATTCGCCGCGTCTGCCGCGCGACTCCGTGGCTTGCACAGTACTAATTCATACATTTGTTTCATTCGCCCGCCACGCCGCCAGTCGCGTCGCCACTCGCCGCTACGCGTGGCTTGCTCCATACATTTCTATACATTTGTTTCAGCCGCTAGACGCCTCGCCGTTCGCGCCGTGCGAATTTTCGCTACGGCGAATGTCCCGTGGCCAGGCTGTTAGAGGTTCAAGTAGAGCGGGGCTCCTTTAGCGCTCGACACGCGCGGGTACATCTAGGGTCCACTGTATGTATTTCAAAAATAAATTTAAGAATAAATCTAAATGGCGTATGATGCGAATTATTACTGTTAAGCTTTATTCATTTGGCACTGACCTCTCGTGTTAAGTTGCTTAATTTGTCATTGTATACTGGCTTAACATTCAATGTTCAAAATTTATCACATTTTGGACAAGGTATTTTCAAAATGCTACTCCTTCTATAAGGAAGTAAGCGTGTGTATGTGGAATATAATCATAAAACGTTTCGTGTCTAATTTGCTTTCGCCCCAGCACAAAAGAAGCTGCAAATTCATTTTTTGATACTAATATTTATTAATGAACTCTTCCATTTTAACACAATAAACAAATAATTTACAAAGTTCTGCAGGCATGTCTGAAAACCTTAAAGTATTTATCCATATGCCGCAGAAAAAAATTGTTTAAATAGTTTATTTAGTGTCTTAATATAAATAATATTATGTGTGTTTGTGTTCTTTCATGTTAAACGGCTAGGGAGATTTTAAAGTAAGAGGTGACAACATTTATATTCCAAACAAAAGAAGCAGCATTGGATCATATCTGATTATTTCGATTTGGTAGTTGAACTCATCCCTACAATTGGTTTTAAAACAAATACCGTACCGCTTTACACTGGTTTAGACCTTAACAACATATAATTAGACATTGATCTCAAAGTTACCCTGTGTAACTTGCCTTCTCATAATAATATCTAAAAGAAACAAAGCGCATCCACTTACCTATAACATACATCTTATGCTCTTATAATAATATTTAACATTATCATAAACACATTAATTCCCGCGAAGGCCAAAGTAAACATTCACAGTCAGATCAATGTAACCTTTTAAATACAGCGCATCGAGAGAAAACAAAAACTTTTGAACACCTAAATCCTACATTGAGTGAGTGCAAAAATAATTCATGAGTACTTAGTATGAAACGTTTTGGTCAGTCAGCGGTGGAAAGAGAGACATACTTGTTATGAAATTGATGTAAACGAATTTAATAACAAGTCTTTTTTACATTCGTAGTCTAACAGAATTGATAGTGAACTTTTATTTCATTTGATATATACAAGAAAAGGTCACGATGAATTAAAAAAAATGCCTTTTATATAACAATAGCATTCTTTCAACGCCTAACTGCATAATAAATAAACTAACATAATAAATACATTTTAACTTTACCATTTAAATTCAAAAATATAATAATTTACAATAATATTTTTACTTTATAATTCATGACTGGCAGCAGTCATAGCGAAATTAACTAATGTCATATTAGAGATGTGTTAATAACACTATGCATTTGAAATACATAAGCTCTCATAACAAACTGACCTTTCCGCCGCCAACTGCTACAGAACGCTTATAACAAAAACACCTCTAAACACGATCGGCTACAAGGAGAATGCAACGATGTGATGCGATTGTACAGAGCGGGCGACCCATTAGAGGCGGTCACACGTCGAAGTCCGCGCCTGATTTTCCGTTCGGCGCTATAAACGGTTCGCTCCACATTCTTCTGAGATCACCCTGTGTTAAAAAAAACATGTTATTAAAAGTAAAGGCTACTACTACCGCTATGTCCCATTGCTAAGCTCAAACCACATTTCATTTATTGAGAGGGTTATATACGAGATAAGACACTTTACTGATCCGATTCGAATTTGGGAAACAAGTAGCTAATAGGTTAATGATAAATTTAACGAAATAGGTTCAGTCGTTATTCGTTTAAAGTCTGGGTAGACAGAAAAAGATAAAATTTATAAAAATCACTAATTTGGCTCCTGCATCATTTATTTAACCTCCTAGACTAGTATTTCTTTGTAAATATTAGAATTACAGACAACTTTTATAAGGATTTATTATAAAATGTACTGTTGACATTAGAGCTCAATTTTATTTGCTTAATTTTTTGCAATTTTATGTACAACCCAATCTAAGAAATACATTTTGACAGCTGTCAAACTTATTGCACTAGGCTTGCCAACCAAAAATCCGTACATAATGGGTGCGTTTGGCAGAAAAAAGCGCTAGCAAGCGTTTACTAGCGCTAAAATAGTTTTCGGCCAGGACACGATTGCTACTTCAGTAGCGCTGACACAATCCGCCATTTTGCTTATTTAATTTGTTTGTTTTGAAGTAGAGTTTATAAGTTGTTTTTTTGCAATATTAGTTTTAAGTAATATAATGACATGAATAGACATATACATGTTATTAAAAATTCATGATTGGTAAGTTTTTAATATGAATACTTCACAAAAATATGTTTAAATTAGGTTAGGTCCCCCGGTTAAAACTAACATCGTGTCCTAGAGGAAAATAGCTACCTACGATTTGACAGCGCGTACCGCTTACGATCGCCATTTTGCTTACAAGCGCTTGCTAGCGCTTTTTTCTGCCAAACGCACCCAATGGGTATGTTCCAAAATGTTTCCAGTATACTGGCGAATGAAAATAACGTCATTAATTGGCGCCGTATTTGCACCATATTCGATACAACGAATCACAAATATGGCGTCGATTTATGACGTCATTTGCATTGGCCAGTGTACTGGGTTGTATTTCGGAACATACCCATAATATTCGAATCTTAAGAAAAATTGATACTGATTCTTTAGAGCTGTTAATCATTTATGGTTTTGTTTCGATTAATACCAGACAAAATTTATCAGTTTCTTCGTATTTATTGTTACTGCTTATTTCTAGAGGCAAAGTTAAGATTGAAACTAGATTAAAAATAAATTTATTCAATCATTTTCACTAAAACTAATTGAGCTGTTGAAGTTTTTTCTTCACCACTTTTGCCCAAAACTTTGTGACGTAGGCACATTCTTCCATCAGTAAACCTTCCTTAATCTTCTCCACTGTGAAATGAGGCTTGATGTTGTGTCGTGCTGCATAGCCCATAAAAGCATTAGATATTTTCATCTCGTGTGTGTTTAATAAGTAGAGTTATTATGTTTGCATTTAGAACTAGCCTTTTTTTGGACCCAAGTAAATGCAATAGCATTATTTTGGTAGTGGTATGTTACTAGTCTTATGCCCGTGCTTTCTGCTAATTTATCAATAACGTACAAAATCACGTAAAGTTATTTATTTATACAATATGTAACGTAATTAACGCACACCCTCAGACACCCCAATTAGTATAATTATGTTATAATCATAATACTTACACTGAATTTTTAGTTAAACATTTTTATGCACTGATAATTTATCAAATTAGTTATACTAATTCTGGAAGAATGTTGTGGTCACAGTACAAATCCATGAACGCAAAGACTTTAAAGTGCTTGAAATAAAGTTCATTTTTCTTTATTATTATTGAATGACAGAATTAGCAATAATACAAATGAAACTGCACCCTTAAGTCTTATAGCCTTAAGTTAAGGTCCATTTCAGTTTGTTTTGACTGTACAGATTTAGTGTGACTGTAATTTACGTAGTTTTAATTATTTTTGGGATAAAAAAGACCTATATTAAAAATGATAGGAATCGCTTCAGTAAACGATTCTGAACAAACTACTTTCTCAAAGTGCGTTAATTATGTTACACGTTGTATATATATAGGTGGTATATATTCGCTTTACTAATAGTATTAGCTCTGCTTTCAATAATTTCATGTCCGTTCCCACTCTTTTGTGTGCACTATGCTACTAAATCTGCTTTCTTATTTGCTTGCGTTGGCGCTTTGTTAATTTAGAGAGAATGGTACGGGGCGTTGTCCATTGTTTTGGTACTATTTGCAAGAACATTTTGTAACAGGGTTATAAACCACTGTTTGAATTTTTCTGCATCCATTTCCTTACGGTATGCTCTTGCACTCTTTGATTGGAACATTAATAAACAATTTTCTTCAAATCCTTCTTCGGCGGATCCCGCTTGTTTAATTATGAGGCAACCACTTTTTACCACGGGCACATTGTCACTGGTAAACGGGGCCCACCGTCTTGTGGCTCACGTTCAACATATTCGTGTAAATTTACCACCAATGAACGAGCCTGACTGTTTAAGCTGCAACTACCACAACTACGTCCTTTTTTCGACATTATGATCACTTGTTTAGTCAGAATCGAGTATATAACTTGCCAAGGTCAACGAATATAGAACAACCTGTCCAAAAATTTACAAAATAAGAAGTCACATAATCACTAAAGTACATACAGTAAGCTCTCGAAATGGTGGGAGATTGGAATTACGTAGTGTTTTCAGCACGGCCTTGGATACGAGTTTTGGTACGAGGCAAAACTATTCAAATAATCGAATATAACAATGAATTTTAATAATTCAAACATTACGATAAGTTACACAGCGACATATCATTGAAACAACGCCAGGCAAAAAGTTCGATCTGATAAATTTTCTTATATTTTTCTTTTTTTGAATGATTCTAACTAAAATAAGTGATAAAGAACTATACATGTTGTAATGAAATATATATTACTTCAGAATTATTGGAATTTATGTAAAAGGTTATTTGAATCGTGTGAGTATGCTTGTACAGTCATTGCGGAATGATTAATGTGAGACGTCAAAAGGTATTTCTTAGATTTGGTTAGGAATAGGTAAGCTATATACAAATATAATAAACTTTTACTTTAGACAGATGGCACTTTCAACGGCAGAATAAAATGCAACACTGTTCAATACCAAACATACCTTCACGTAGGCCATAGTGAGCAGCGGCAGCAACGTGAAGGGCACGAGGTACAGCAAAGCTGGCTGCGCTGCTTTGAACACCTCAGCCGAGACTGTCGCAGTCAGCAGACCAAGGAAGTAGCCCAATAGAGAACAGTGGAAGTATGTCAATCGGGAACCCTTAAAATTAACAAATAAATCCATAAATAAACTTATATGTAAAACTCCGATATTAATATATTTATAATGATCGATATATCCCGAAAATCCACTATTTTTAAAAATATCAACAGTTTTAGTTTGAACTGATCAGTTGGAATGATCAGTTGAACTGACCGTGTGTGGCGACCATAACGTAAGCAAACGCCACACCCAACGTACTGACAGCTCTCTCATTCCTAAATCTTGATTCAGTATGTGACAAACATGTACTTAGGACATTTTCATAGTCTCTGCTATCTCTCTCACTTTAATTCGGCGGTCGTCTAGCAACATTTGGTAACTTTAGCGATGTTATCGTCAGTAGTTGCAGTTATTGGACGTCTCGCAAGCTCTCACGGCCACGTTTAAATTCAGCTGCCCAAAATTTCACTGTGGTAAATGATAGTGCAGAGTCCAACTCATCTTTGATTTGCGTAAGCGTATTGCCTTTCAAAAACAAAAATTTAGGGTGTGTTCCGAAATAGAACTCTGTACACTAGCCAATGCCAATGACATCATAAATCGACGCCATACTGTTGATTCGTTTCAAAACATTGGCCAGTACATGACATCATACATCTGCGCCATATTGGAAAATGTTGACGATTATTTTATTTCATTTTGTGTTTCAAAAGTTATTATATCCTGTTTCGATTAATTTGTGAAGAATGGAGATACCACCAATAATTCTATAATTTTTTGTATTTGAACAAATAAATACCAATTCTGGCACGCTTCATTCAACACAATTAAAAATTGTTTTAATATGACGGGATATCCGACACAATATGACGGCGGCACGCCAGTACAATATGGTGTCGTAATATGACGTCATTTGCATTCGCCAGTATACTGGGAAACAATTCGGAACACAGCCTTAATGACAGCTCGACATTAAATTTTTTCAATTTTCACAAAACACTCAATCCGACTCACTCAAACGACTGTCAAATAACAACTACGCATCCATTATGATGATTGCGATCACTGAGACATCACTGAACAGTTGGCGTCTGGTCGTCATAATGAATTCAATCTCATTTTTGTCGAACAGTCGGGGCTCGACCAGGTCCACTTCCTGTGGGGCCGCTTCTAGAAGAAAGAATCATCATAGAGTCCCTCTTTCTTCATGAAATCGGCCAGCTGCTGGCCCCTTGGGTTCTGTTGCCCTATTCCAAATTTCCCTAACTTCAGCTCACCGCTTTCTCTTGTACCTAATTTTGCGTTGAAGTCTCCCATCAACACCGTATAGCGGGTTTTGAAGGAATGCATGGCTCTAGAGATATCCTCATACATTTTCTCCACCTCCTCATCGGGATGTGCCGAGGTCGGTGCGTAAACCTGTATGATCTTCAGCGAATACTGTTTGGTGATTCTGAGTATCGGGTACGCGACCCTCGTCGACACACTCTCAATCTTTACACCTCCTTGGGACAGATGGTCGCCCTCCCGGTGATAGAACAAGTTACCGGATTCGAGGATTACCGTGTCCTTCCCCTCTCTTCGGATCTCGGATAATCCTATAATATGCCAACGCAACTTATCTACCTCTTCTTCTCGCTCCAGTATCTTCTTGTCAGTCTTCAGGGTGCGTGCGTTATATGTTGTCAGTTCGAATCGTCGTAGGTGGCAACAGAACCTCCACCTGGGATTCTTAGCACCCCCTGCCCCGCCGTTAACATGGTCGCCACCGTAGCCAGGAATAGCGGGGCCGCCGAGGACAGGGAGCCGGTTTGTTTGTGTCGTTCCTTATGGGGGCATGTTTGCCATAGTTGCCACGCTTAGCGAGGGGGTTTGCAACCGCAGTTTTTTATGATATAATTGTTGTTATTAGGAAGATGCCGCTGCCCATCTCCCGCCTGCCTCCCTCTGTCGCCTCCTACGACACCAACGGGAAGACATGGGGTAGTGGATATTCTCAGCCGCCACTACACGGCAGCGACGGAGTTACTTTTACATAAATAATCAATCGTGTATAGAAAAAAAATACCCATACAAACAGATATTTAAACGTTCTCTCATCTCACCACCATACTTCACAATTAATTATCGTGGGCAAATCTTTGTTAAAGAGAGCACGAGGGATCTGTGACAGCAAACACCTGGCCGCCGAACTTCAGCACGTCAAGCAGGTTTTGCACGACAACAAGCTTCGGGTCCCGCGCCTACGACACAGTGACCGAGTGAAGCCGGCCACAGTCGAGCGCGTACCTGCTGTACTACCATATGTTAGAGGTCACAGATAAGATTGGCTACATCTTGAAGCGAGCTTGTATTAGAAGATTCTAAAAGCCGCCGAAGAATATTAGTCAATTCTTACCATCTGTCAAGTGTCATATTCCTCTACAGGAGTGTACAACAAGCTTGATTGTGAATGTGGTCTCTCATACAAAGGGCAAACAAAAAGATCAATAAGAACCCGCGTAAAAGAACATATAGCTGACGTGAAGCATTAAAATTCCGGGAAGCGTGCAGTTTGTGATCATATCCTAGACAGTCCCAACCATTACATCAGCTTTGATAGATCACAAATCCTCGCGAAAGAATATCGATCCCTACCAAGGATGATACGTGAGGCTATTGAAATAAAAAACATCCTAATTTCAATAGAGAAGGAGGATGGGTACTACCACCCGCTTGGGACCCTGCAATTAATAAAATTAAAACTAAACCCAAGCATACCATTGCAAAACTTCAAGATACAGTGAGTTTATTCTGCGTAGATCGGATCATAAATAATAACTAAAAAGCTGAAAGTACTCCGGGTTAACAATGACATAGGGACGTCAGTCACCCCAGTTCCCCGTGACCATGGGTGCTGAAGAGCATCCGAAATGTCGGGAATAAAAACCATATAAATTAAACGCGATAAAAAATTCGTAAAAGTGGTTTTAATAAATGTGTAGTGTTCGCGTAAATATAAGAAATTATTATAGATAATATTAGTATAAATTTAAAAAAATATTTGTCCACTATACATTTTAATTGCGTGTGTGCGTTAATGTGACAAAGTTCCAGCGCATTGCCAATTTGCGGGGCGTATATTATAATATGTGACAGAGTAATTGGCCTGTCTTGACAAGACGTGGGTTGGATGAGTTGTCAGAGACATTAATATTTAACCTCTCAAACCCCAAGCGGTCGCATGCGACCGCAGCCATATTCCGTCAAATCCCTAGCGGTCTCATGAGAACGCACCCGCCCACAGCATTTTAACCCACAAAAACTTGTATTTACTTGTATTTATTTATAATCTACATTCATTTCATACGCCTATGTAGTGTGGCGTGTTATTGAGTTGATTTTTGTATTTTTCTAATGTTTTATTAGTGTTTAGTATAGCGTTTTATTATAAATTGTTATAAAATTTTTTGTGTTATCTTTTTAGGTAAATAATTTCGAGTAATATATAGAAATAATTGTGATATTCAAGCTGCAGTTCTCTGCTTGGTAAGTACATTTTTAACTATGAAAATACAATTAAAATCTATTCGTAATGAAATAAAAACACTAAAACAAGTAATATAACATAATAAATAAACAGAAACAAGTATTATATTGAAATTTATAATAAATATTATTGAAAATAAATGTACAACAAATTCAAGATTAGGTTATTTTTAGCAACGCCGCGCATTACGAGAAGCGAGCAGGCGTGTTAGTCATTTTAGCTGGTGGTTGAGGGGTTAATGAACTATACGTACCATTGACCTAGGGCCAGGGACCTGCCCCATTTGACACACCAATGTAGCCTTTTTGTATGCATCGTAGCGCAATACGAAACACAGCAGCAGACCCGGCATTACTATATCGCCTAGACCTGGAATAAGTCACCATTTTTACACGGATCTGTAGCGCAGTGCTCAAGCGTTTGGCTATGGTTTGACTATGGCTGTGAATTTCAATCCCACAGGGAAAAAAACTTTTAGTATGGTCGACAAATCATTCGGTCTGGATATTGGATATATACTTGGATATTCTGAACATTTGTCCAAGTGAAATTTATGTGTGTAAAAACATCTCAATCGTATGGTAGAACTTAACAAAATTACAGAGTGTGAAAAAAAACATGTATAACTTGTTCAAAAATATGTTATTCTGTCAGTTTTATGCAATGTAGACTGATTCTACTTGTGCTGATGTAAATTGGACGATGGCAAAATACTTTCTTAGGAACAGAAAAATTTATGGGCAAATAGTGTTATAATATTACTATTGCAATCAGCCCACACAGCTTGGGAGACAGCTATGAGCAACCGACGAACATGTGCAGACTCCACTAATAATACAAACAAGGTCATGTGGTGGAAGGGTAAGAGAATCCGTTACACCATACCCTCCTGTAGGTGTTGTAAGAGGGGACTATGGGAAATTCCAGAAAAATCTTTATCTCCCGGTAGAGTGCGGTAAAACCAACTCATTTATAACAGCCGGAAGTAAAATATCCAAACGGGTGACAGGAAGCAGCATCAAGAGTGTGAGGCATCAGGCGTTACAATTAAGGCAATCCTTCATATGATGGGATGGGTCTATGTCAAGCAGCGGACTTTTACGGGCCGATAAAGAAGAAGAAAAACTGTATTTGTAGTAGTGATTTGTTCTAAATAACACACCTGTGACTTGCTGCATAGAATTCTATTTGTACATACTTTTTAGATAATTTAAAAAGAAATTCTTGGTTAAATAATTTTAACACCTAATTAATAGAAAACCAGAAGTTACTTTGCGGAAATCCATTATATTAAAGTTGGTAAGAATTACCTCGCTCACATCCGCTCAATAAAATAAAATGGTGTCTCATACCTAAATACCTTAACGGTCAGCAAGTAACTTAGCGGTCAGCTACCGCAGTATAAATCACCTGAAAATGCCTCGTTTAGAGGCGAAACAAGTGTCATATTATCGTCGATGGTGTGTCTTTCCTAGTGTAGTGATGTTGTGAGTAGTGGTGTTGAAATTAGTGCACGCAATTGAGGGAGGGCGGGAGGTGCTCTTCAAACTAAGCAACACAAAGTTTTATTTTATTGAGCGGATGTGGGCGAGGTAATTCTTACCAACTTTAATTTTGACACCTTTCAATTTTGTAGCAAATTATAATAGTTGATACTTCTTTAATCTAGTTTTAATGTTAAGTATCAAAGGTAAACTCACCAAGCATGGAAAAATGCCCCTGATGATGCATAGAAGGGAATACAAGTTTTGCAGGCAGAGATAGCTTTGGTGCGTCCCGCATAGCGCCTCCTAACTGCAACCTTCTCGCCACAACGTTCATGGGATTCTCAGCCGGCCTTTACCAAAAAATGCCTACTATTAAAGGGCATCGTGGTTATATCAGACCATTGTCAACATATTCAAATGTTTTAGAGTATGGAAAGGAGACGGGCGAATTTGGGCCTAACGTTACACAAGTGAAATATTCATCAATATTTTTTACAGTCTTTTTTTGTAGTTAATAATGAAATATTAAGCAGTTTTATCATGGCAAAAGAAATTAAATATTTAATAAAAATAATACTGACATCCGTTATTTTTATTTTTAAACAATGCTGCCAGTTGAAATTGGATGGTTAATCGATTTTAATACAAAAATAGAAAGAAGACAATAAAACGTGATTCACTGTTTTCTTCTTTAGGTAAGTTTAAGAAACTTATTATTTAAATAACGATTTCCTCGTGAGACACTTCAACGTTTCAAAAAGTCGTAAAATTAAATTGACTAAATAGATTAAAAAAATCGATTTATCAATCGATTAAAAATGTTTTATACAGGCCACAAACCGGAAATGTCAACGTTATTTCAAAAACTCAAACGTCAATCAAATCATTTGTTACGTTTGTTTGGCTCAGTTTCAGGTAGGTATACAATAAGTACTCTGTGGCTCTGAGCTTGCGGTGGTATTGAATATTTTCTGTTGTTTTTGTGTGCTGTAATAATATTCTGATCTTTAATGACTCTGGAAGGATTCTGACGGCTTATTTTATTTAAGAATACATGTGCAAAATGATAACTTAAATGTTTTTCCCCAGCTCACGCATAGTGATTTAATAAAAATATCTTTTGGTATTTATCAAATTAAGTAGGCTAGGTCCCATTATGGAGAACACATACAACAAGATGGGAGATATGAAATAGAAGTGTGTTGAGAAACGGACAGCAGCCTACTAAGAGAACAGTGAATATGCAACCATTCTAGCTGGTTGAATGAAATTGAGACATTCAAATCAGACAGCTCAAAAAATATTTTAGTTGACAGTATTAGTATTAGTACAAACAGTATTATTTTAATTGCTTGGTAGGAAAAAGAACTGTAGATTGTTGTTGTCATGTAATGTCAAGATATAGTACTTAAGCTGGGCAAGGCATCAAGAGAATTTAATACGGCATGCACCGTTTTTATACGATATTTTATTTGTTTATGATGAAGTGGATAATTAATAAATCATTAAAAGAGAAAGTGTTTTTAATTCATACTCCCTCTGTTTTTTTATAATAATTACTTAAAACCACTAGAAATTCAGACGCCGCCGTCCTAGTTGGACGGCGGCGTCTGAATTTCTAGTGGTAAGCGCGGAAACTGAGACCAATGCGGCAGATACAAATGACATTAAGACGACGGAAAATATTGAAAATTTTCACATATACGCCTCAACCAAAACCCCGAAACCATAGAACTAAATTGTGACTCTAATTTAAAATTACCTTATATATATCCCCGAGTTAGATTCTAAATTCATGCTGGACACCGGTAGCATACGTTCATTTATAAGCCCACGCAAAGCATATCAATATTTTAAAAACGAAATTTTTAATGAACAGCAGATGAAAGCCGTCCCAGACGCGAGGCCCACCGTACTTGACCATTTCAGCAGTAACTCTGTCTAGTCCCGCAGCCTTACCACATTTCAAACTTCGAATCGCACGTTCAATCTCTTTCATGCTGATGACCTCAGTGTCGTCGAGGTCCGTGTCTGGCGTGCCAGTCACGGCGTCACCCCCGGATCCTTCACTAAGATCATGACACGCATACATTTCTCTATAAAATTCACTCCATCGCTGCATGACGTCCGATTTTTCTGAGAGGACGTCATTGGTTCTCGAAAGCACTTTGTTCATTCTTAAGGCTGTCGCACCACTCCGGGACCTTCCAACCTCTTTCCAGAAGAGTTTGGAGTCACACGGGTCTTCCGAAGTCGTCCCGGTCCCGACGCCTTAATTCTTCGATGTGGACTGTATAACTTTGAGGGATGAATTTCTTGGGAATAAAACAGCAATTATCTTCAAACCGTTCCGTGAGAGAGTAATCACTTTTCCCTATCACTTCCCTACACTTATTCTTGACTGCTGGTTTTTTCACTTTTCCCGAAGGATTTTCTTATTTTTCCGAACTATTTCCCCGAACGAATTGCAATCGTCGTTGTTGTCTTCTGCAGGCATATAGCCATGCAGGTCTCGGGCCTCGGGGTGTACCCCTTTACCCGGATGTTCCTCACGGCACACTACAGTGTGCCGGTCCTGGGCGCCTAGGTGTTATAGGCGTTGTTTGAGCGACTTTGGTCGCGGTCGGTTAATTTGTAACAAAGGATGGTTATCTGTAATTTGTGTTTAAACACAAATTACTATGTCCGAGTTGGCCTTTCTGCGGCATTGTGGGATTTACTCAACTCCCTAATCTATATAGGGAGGAGTTCTCTTGGATAAGGTCGCCCGTCCGGCGGCCTTGCATGCAACGGCGCGAAGCCGTTGAGGTGTTCATGTGGCCCGTTGTTGGCGCGGTCAAACATACCGCGCGCCAGCCGGACCACGAATTCATGCAGGCTCTCCATCTTAAGGTTGGCCGCTATGACGTCATTACGGACGTAGCGACCCGCACCGACTATAGTTCGTAATGACAAACTCTGCTGGGCCTGAAGTCGCCGCTTCTGACGATCGCTCAGGAGTGCATACCAGGCCGGAGCAGCGTATGTTAGCAGGGGTCTTATGTAAGTTTTATAGATAGTTAACTTCGACTTTGTCGGTAACTTGGATGTCAGGACAGGGCGGAGCATTGCCCGCGCACATCGAGCTTTGCGTATAGCAGAGTCGACGTGCGCTGTCATATGCAACATCCTGTCAATCCGACAGCCAAGGTAGGTCACGGCCTTCTCATATGCGATCTCCTGGCCTCTGAGGGTTAGCGGTGGTGGTAAATTTCTATAGCGGCGAGTGAGTAGAGCGGTCGTCTTGCTAACATTGACGGCCATCCTCCACTCATCCAGCCATGGTGGCAGCAGGTCCAGCAGACGTTGCATCCTGGCAGCTGCAATGTGGGCTCTTCTGGACGACGTGAAGTATGCGCTGTCATCCGCAAAAAGCGCTAGTTCGACGTCGTCCTCCCATTCGTGCAAGTGTCCTGCCAGGGTAGGAATGTCATTTGTGTACGCCGCGTACAGGGCTGGAGATAGACAGCTGCCCTGTGGCACACCAGCTGTTATGGTCTTTATTGCGGACACGGCGTCCTCTACGCAGACGTAGAACTTCCTGCCTTCCAGGAAAGACGCCACTAGCCGCAATATAGCAGGAGGGATACTTGTTTGTACATCTAGCTTGTAGAGTAATCCTGTGTGCCACACCCGGTCGAACGCCTTCTCAATATCGAGAAAGACGCCCAACGATATGCGGCCTCGGTTGTGTTCGGCCGCAAGCAGGTGCAGCACTCTGGTCAGCTGTGTTGCTGTTGAGTGACCCCTCCTGAATCCATGTTGCTCCGCCCGAAGTTGGATGCACGGGCGGAGACGTCTTAACAGTAATCTTTCGCACAGTTTAGCTATATGCGGTAGTAGCGTGATCGGCCTGTAATTGGCTGCTGTACGCCTGTCCTTCCCGGGTTTCGGCAAGACGATAACTTTGCCTTTCTTCCAGTCTTCCGGGAAGTGGGATGTCCGCAATATTCCGTTGTAGAGCCGACCTATCTCTACAAGGACTCTATTGGGCAGCTGTCGTAGTGCAGCGTTAGTAATCCCGTCGTGCCCCGGCGCCTTCCTCGGTTGCAGGCGGGTTACTGTCCTCCGCAGTTCAGCGGGGGAGATAAACCACTCTCCTGCAAGCGGTGGCGCGGGCGACGACAGGAGCTCCTGCACGCGGCTCTCTTTCCTAGTATGGGATTCCAGGAACTCCGCACTTGCTGGGTTCGGCATAAACTGGTCCTCGAAGTGCTCAGCTAGGATATCCGCTCTGCCCTTGGCATCGTAACATTGAATGCCCGCGTTGTTAGTCAGCGGGCAAACAGGTGGTCGTGTTTTCGTTAGCTGTCGGTTCAATGTATAGAGCGACGCATGCTGTTCGTCCGCCTTCCATATGCGCCGCTCCCAGGCCTCTCCTCTGTGGGCCTGAATTGCAACCGACAGTTCGTCTGACAAGGTGTTGAGTCTCCGTTTTACTCTAGGGCAGCGAGTACGCGCCCAGAGCTTTCTCAGCGCTCTTTTATGGTTGAGCTGCACGCGTAGTCTTAGCGGCAGCTCTTCTTTTCTCCCCGTGAGAGGGACGATCGTAGAGGCCGCGTTGAGGGCCTCCTGGATACACGTGATTAGTCTGGTTGCAGCGGCCTCTACGTCGTCCGCTGAGTTAATTGGTGTATGGACTGGAGGTCTCTCCTGCAGGTGTTGGTGGTAGAGCCTCCAGTCAATCTTAGTCTTGACAGCTCTGGGCGGTGAGGTCACTGCCTTAGTGCCAAGGGTTATCAGAATCGGGAGGTGCTGCGTGTTCAGGTCATACAGCACTTCTACCACTACTGGGTAGTTGACGTTCTTAGTGAGCACGATGTCTAATACATCCGGACGCCTCCTAGGGTCGCTAGGGATATGCGTCGGTTCCTCGGGACCTAGAACGTCGTAATCATGGTGTTCTGCATCTTCATAAAGTTCACGACCCGGCGGGGTGATCACTCTGGACCCCCACGCCGGGTGTTTGGCGTTCAGGTCCCCGGCGATGATGGTGGGTGTTGTACCTTCCATTACCGTCCGGATGTCTGAGGAGTGAAATGGAGTCCCTGGCGGGCGGTATGCTGCAAAGATCTTAAGTTCCTCGCCCGCCGCCTCCATTTTTATGCCGATTGAACGCATCGTCTGGAAGTCTGGCAGGTCCAGCTCCTGGTGGACGATGTCTCTCCTCACTAGGATCGCTGTCCCTCTGTAAGCGACCCCTTGAGGATCGACCTCGTCTCTCCTGTATATATGATAGTTAGGCAGCTTAAGATGCGTTGAAGGTCTTAATTTAGTTTCACCCAGCAAAATCACCTGGATGTCCTGTTGCTGGGTGAGAGTGCGGAGTTCATGGATCCTTTGACGAATCCCGTCCGGGTTCCAGTATAGCAGGCGCAGGTTATTATCCTCCATAATGCCTTGCCAGTAAGGTTGCCAGCGCCTTCATGACGGCGGTAACGGGATCTGTCCCGGCCCTAATGTCGGCCAGGACTTGTGTTCCGACTTCGATGGCTATGCCTACTAATCTATGAATAGCATCGGCCGTCTCGAAGTCGGAAGTTGGTGTTCTGCGTTCTGCCTACGCTTTTTCGAAGGCACTGGTCTCGGGGCATTGGTTTCGGTCTTCCTTTGCACAGAGCGCGCTCTATGTGTGGAGCGGGCTCTGCTTTCCGGTAGGGCCCTTTCTGGTGCTCTACTTGCCGTAGCTGGTGCTGATGTTTTTGCAGCAACCTGCGCCTGCGAGGCTATCGGTCCTGTGGTAGTAGGGGTAGAGGTCACAGCCTGAGGAGGAGGCTGCTCCGTTCTCTTACTCCTGTTCCTCCGCCTCTTCCTCCTGGAGGGTTGCCTCTCGGTGGCGTCGTTGGCAGGAGGTCGGAGAGTCGCCCCGGTGGTTGCCCTTTGGTCTGTGGGACCAACCGTTTCTGATGGTACTACAGGAGGGGGTGGGGGGGGGGCTGATTGCCTACCCTTCCCTCTGGTGATGGTAGCCCACCCGTCCTCCTGTATGGTGACGGCCTTTGGGCGACTTTGGGGGATCCTCTTTGGGTTCTCCGGCAGTAGCCCAGGTAAGATGATCCCCTGCTTCCTGGCTATCCTCCTCAGGACCGGGCAGCGGCGATCGTTGGCCGTATGGTTCTTGGCGCAGTTTGCGCACTTAGGCTCCTCCTCTCTACCCCTTGGGCAAAGGCTGGCAATATGTTCACCGGCACAGCGAACGCATTTCACTGGCCTAAAACAGTTAGCGGAGGCATGTCCGAAAGCCTGGCAACGGTGGCATTGTGCCGGTCCGGTCTTCCTCTGCCAGGCTTCGATGACGACTCCTCTCATGTAGAGGAGCTCGTCGAGTTGGTAAAGTTGCTGTAGCCGTTCTAGGCTCAGATGCTCCAGCTGTGCATAGTAGAGGCAGCCCGGTCTGCCCCTACGTGGTGGTATAGCCTTCACATAATTGATGGGGAAGCCCTTTGCCCGAATAGCCTCCTCAATCATTTTTTTGTCGGTGCCCACAGGCAGGCCACGGATGCCCACTTTAGTGGGCTTCTCCTCTGTCGGTGTGTAACAATACCACGACATGGTTTTATCCTTCTCGGAGAGTTCTACCATGTACCTCTGTATGGTACGGAACTCATCCGGGCTCTGTGGAGTGAACCTAACTCCTTTCCCGAACGGACGGGCATTAGGTGGATGGCCCAACTTTTCATTAAGGACCTTAAAATGCCTGGTCCAGTCCGGGAGGCATTCTGCGACAATCGGCGGATATCTCTTCTCCTTTTCTTTCTCAGTTTTTTGAGGTTGTTCCGCCGATTGTGGTCGTGGTACTGCTGGGGCCGCAGCCATGTGGGCGTAGCTCGTTGATGGCCTAACCTAACCCGGACGGGTTGGTAATTTGAACCGGGGATGACCTTCCGGCTGATGCAGCTAGGGTTGCATATGTTGTCGAGCCCCAGCTGTAGGACTCCTCACCTCCTTGCTCAAACTGGGCCGAGTCGTGACTTCTTCGGTCCGGTGAGATGGATGGCGGCTGTTGCGGTGGTGATGGTGACTTAGGAGGTGAGGTGTGGACCTTCCTCCTGGTCTCTGCTTGGGGCTCCTCATCATCCGAAGACGCTGATGATGGCTCAGATGAATGTCCAACACGTTGCCTCTTCTCGTAGAGAGAGGCTTCGGTCTCAGGAGGTGTGTGCCTTCGTGGCGTCTTCATGGGCCGCTGAGGTTGAGAGGGCAGCAGTTCCCGCCCAGTCGTACACTCAGGTACGATGGGGGAGAGTGCAACCCTAGCTGCGGCCTCCTTACCCGGCGACGAAGGTTTCCGGGTCGGTATTTGGGAGTAAGACGAGACTACTCTCGTCCTCTCCGGGTTGAATATATCGCGATAGGCGATGGGTCTGTCCAATACGCCTGGTCGATCCGGTGGTTTCCTTACTCTCGGAGGAGGTTCCCCCTTATCGTTCCCTGACATCCTAACCTACCAGTCAGTGTCAGCGGTAATCTAACTAAGGCCCTATCTATCTTCCAAACGATCGGCAGCAGGTGTTGATGCGCGACGCGGATGGTGGTGATGTTGTTATGGAGACTTTCCACACTGTGGGCACTGCCTACCCCTTTTATAGCAAAAGGGTTGGGGGAAGTGCAAAGGTGGCACTTTAATGCGCGACTAGGCACAGAATGCACGAAACGCATAAAGTGCCAAGAATCACCTAGGGGCCGGTGACCTCGACGCCTCACGGAATCACGGGACTCAACGATCGGCGGAGTTTGTCGTACCGGCGGTTATTTGCAGCCACTGTATACTGCAAGTAACGCACACCTAGGAGATCCTTAACGAATTGCAATAAAACCCGTTCACTAAGCTACCCCCAGAGCTATACGCGAAAGTGAGCCGCGCCATTCGCGTGCCTGCGCAACTTAATAACCTGAATTTGTACTATTACTCTCTCACGTTTCACTTAATTTCTTTATTCACTTAAGTCATACATAAATACAAGTTATCTATTTAGATAGCACAAAACAATATCTACACTATGATATACATTATATTTTCGTATCACAAAAATCCTTTAATTTATTAAACAAAATATGCCTATTTTAATCACAAATTCAAAGTCCAAATTTCTTAAATATTTAACACAGAAAGTTAAAACAATGTTTCTCACTTGAATTTATACATATCGCACTAATAGTACAATACTGTTGTAACTCAAAATATGTTCAATTTGTGATAACATCATATTCAAACGCAAAATTCAGTTCCCTACGCGTCAATAATACCGTCGTTAGAATAGTGCAATAAACAAATAAGAGATGGCTCCATTTGTCATTGTTTATGATTGACCGACTGTTGTAAACCCCCACCCAATATTGTATCATCTTTAGTTACGATCGAATCTCGCCTAAGAAGGGTGTGCCGCATTGTGTTTTAGACCGTATTAATTCGAATTGGAACGTTATTGCTGAACAGGTATGTAAAAGTTAAACAATTTAATTCCAGTTAATACATTATAGTTGATTTAAACCTAAAGATAAATTTGGTGTATTTCTAGTTGTTACACTATTATTGATTCACAAAAATGACATTTAAAATAATATTTTTACTTACGACATTCTTGTTGGTTTAGTAAATAATTTTAAACTTAATACAGTTTTGTTGAAGAATTTTAATTACCTTGTTTCTTGTGATAATTTGTTAACATTTAAACAAATCCTTATTTGTTAATCACAGCATTTAAAGTTACGCATTCAAACATGCTTAAGTAAAAATAAGAATATTCTTATTAACTATTTTTTTTTAATTATTTAGAGTTATTACATTCTTGTTGACATATAATATAGTCGTATAAGGTGATTTACTCAATAAATAATTGTTTTTATTTGTAGAACAAGTATGAACCGTGGGCGATTGCTTGTGGATATGGCGACAAAAACAAGGTCAAAAAATCACCAGGGGAAGGAAAACGACGAACTTTCATCATTGAAACCGGTGAGTGCAAACAATAAATGGTCTCAGAATGATGACAACAAAGCTGCGAAAGAACAAACGGCGTCCTCAATAACTTCACCTTCTACAATAATTAATCCAGTTCTTCAAGAAATTAACGTGAACAATACACTCAGTACGTCTAGTAATGTTGAATCAATGACCCAATCCAACCAAACGAAATATTACATTTCACCCCTGCACTCTGATGAGAGT
This sequence comes from Parnassius smintheus behrii, assembly GCA_036936625.1. Taxonomy (NCBI): domain Eukaryota; kingdom Metazoa; phylum Arthropoda; class Insecta; order Lepidoptera; family Papilionidae; genus Parnassius; species Parnassius smintheus. The sequence continues at coordinate 19,887,147 of JAUPFT010000017.1, read as the reverse complement.
GATTTTGATGATTCCGACTGTGACCCTCATTTTATTCCTGGTTCAACCAGTAAAGCTCCGAGTTTACTTCGAAGTGGTGCGACAAAATCGTCATGTAGTTCTTCGTCAAGTAGCTCTTCTTCCAGTAGCTCTTCATCAAGTAGCTCAGATCAGGAAGCTGAGAATGCCTTAAGTTCCGTTGCATCAACTAGTAGATCAGCAATTCAAACGGCTACAGAGTCAAATGTTCCCTCAGAAGTGCAGCACAACAGAAAAGGCAAAAAGAGGGTACGTAACGTATTAAATTGGAAAACTAAAATAGCTAAAACACTTCGCAATACTGGTAAAGCATACCAATCAGCGACAAACAAACCGGTACCTGCAAGGAAGATGGGACCGACATGTGGCGAAAAATGCAGGTTAAATTGTGGTTCAAAACTAAATGAGACATCAAGACAGGACATTTTCAAGAATTATTGGAGTTTGGGAGATTTACAAAAACAAAGAGAATTTATAATTAGACATACTACGGACATTAAACCTAAATACAGATACTCATCCACTCAAAATTTACGTAAATTAAATACCGCATTTCATTTCCAGCTAAACCATAATTATATCAGAGTCTGCAAAACATTTTTTAAAAATACACTCGCAATAAACGACAGACCAATTGCTACAGCATTATCAAAAAAAACAGAAACTGGTTTTGTACTGGAAGATATGCGAGGGAAACATGGTAACCAATGCACTGTGGAACCTGAAGTCTATGATAGTGTCAAACAATTTATTAATGCCATACCACGGATCGAATCACATTATCTTAGAGCCCAGACATCACGGGAGTACATTCAGTGTGATAAATCTTTAGCCGACTTATACCGTGACTACAAAGAAAATCGTACAAAAGAAAACCTACCATCTGCTTCTGCATCTACTTTTAACCGCATTTTTAATAAAGAATTTAATATTTCCTTCCATACGCCAAAGAAAGATCAGTGTGATCTCTGCGAAAGTTATAAAAATGCTGACGAAGAAGGAAAACAAAGGATTTTTATAGTTTACGAAAATCACTTGAAAGAAAAAGAATTGTCTAGAAGAGAGAAAGAAATAGATAAAGCCAGGGTAGACAACACAATTGTCGCTGTCTATGACTTACAGGCTGTAATGCCGATACCAAAGGGTCAAATTTCTTTATTTTATTACAAAAGTAGGATTAATTGTTTTAACTTTACTGTGAGCGACTTACATGCTAAAAACGTTGAATGTTTCTTCTGGGACGAAACTGAGGGAAATCGAGGTGCGATAGAAATTGGGAGTTGCATACTAAATTATATAGAAAAATATACACAGGCTAATCCTAATAAAGAACTAGAATTCATATTTTACTCTGATAATTGCTGTGGCCAGCAAAAGAATAAGTATCTCCTTGCAGCTTACGCTTATGCGGTACAAAAATTGGATGTTAAAAGTATAACCCACAAATTTCTGATTCGTGGTCACTCTCAAAATGAGGGTGACAATGTGCACAGCGTAATTGAAAAGCAAGTAAAACGCTTCCTTAAATCTGGGCCAATCTATGTTCCACAACAATACGTCACTTTAATTCAGACCGCTAAAAAGACGGGACAACCTTATAGAGTTAATGAAATGACTAATGATAAATTTTATGATCTTAAATTACTTCAAGAGCAGTGGGGTAACAATTTTAATGTGAACACGGATAGAAACCAAGTAAAATGGCACGACATTAAGGTGCTTCGTGTTGTAAAGGAACACCCAATGACTTTTTTCTATAAGAATTCTTACGAAGATAAAAACTACAATAATGTTTCCGTACGCAATACACGACGAGCTGGGAACCAAACGTTGGATTTATTTTCTGTTGGATTGACACAAGCATATACGAGTAAAATACCTTTAAATCAAAATAAAAAAAGAGACATAAAAGAACTGCTCGACAAAAATATAATTCCCAGGTCCTGTTATGAAACATACTTTCGAGCTGTGATTGATTAGTTTTAACTAACTAAAAAACGTATTATTATTAATATCATGATTAATAATTAATATAATGATTTGTATTGTTAATTATTTATAACTAATGCTCCCTTAAACTTGTTTAAGTATACTTATTATAGTATAAATTCTTTCGTCTAGGTCCAGTTTAATGACAACGTACCATTACTGTGCAATTTCAATAGTAATTAAATATTTATATGTATGAATATGTATGTATAATTATAGTATTTTAATTTCCCCTGTTTTTTACACTAAGACAAATTTTGTACTTGTTCCGGAAGTTTTTTTTATTTAACTAAGTACAAATGTTTAAATAACACTTTAATTATCTTTTTTATAAATAAAGACTGAATATGTGACTGTTTTTCTTGATTACCTGGTTTTATTTATCAATGTCCTAACCTTAGTATGAAAATAATTATGTTGAAGTTGGAAAACCAAATTTAAAAATTGTTGTAACTCAAAATGTTACTCAAAACCACATAAAAAAAGTCAACTTAAAATTGTAGTAACTCAAAATGTTTCGACAATAACTATACAACTAAAAATAATTCATCTTTCTGAAAACTTTGTTCCGGACAATACAGTCTTAACTCAAAAATTGGTAATTATATTTACTACCGGCAAATTCAAAAAAAAATTTTAAATGATATTTGCGTTAATTTTATTAATAAACCTAATAAAGCATTAATTTTTTTATAATTTATAATAGGAAGGGAATAATACATTTTTCGACGATTCTGAAAAAAGTCACTTTTTGAGTTACAACAGTATTGTACTATCAGTGCGATATGTTAACTAATACAATAGTTTAATTTACATTTTCTCTATTTATTTCACTATTTAAAACACTTTTAAATTTCTTATACAAAACTATCATTATTTCACTTATACACAGGAATTTTCACATAAAAATAACACAGAATTCACCTTTTTAGCACGTACAATCAACCTGAAATGTTTTACAAGTCATTTTTACATAAATTGCTGAAATTACAAACATTTTAAATTTTTACATATTCGGCCTCCTAAGGGCGTGGCCAGCGTGCTTCCGTGAACTCACACTATTTGAACAACTAACTTTGCACGGCTCTCGGCTATCAGAAAAAATGAAAGTCTGAAATACACTAATTTTTAACAATATTAGGCAAATAAGTGCTTCTACATAATTTTCGAACTGTAGGAAACTCTCTGATAGGATTCTTATCAGTTATCATGTTTCTTATCAGATAACAATACAAGTGAATGTTTTCATTAATCAATCATAACAAATAGGCATTTGTTTTCGTACAAAACATATCATACTTATACAAGACAATACTTATGCAATTAATTTCCGTTAATTCTGTTTATGCACAGAGTGATCATCTCGACCGGGGAACAAATCCGATCTCTAACTTCACTTTAATATTCCTTTGAATTTACACCGTTGGAAAGACGATTTCAACCGGGGGACAAATCCGGTAACATAATTTATAACATAAAATTCCCTATATGAATTTATTGAAAGATATTACTTAGAAAACAGTAAACTAGTCCGGCCTGGGAGTTGCACCCAAGACCTTCATATCATTAATTCGACATTTCTTTAAGATTTAACTAAGCATTTTCTTATCAGAACATTTCTATTGGACAATGAGTCTTTGAAAAGTTATTCGTCATCGGTTGACTTAATAAACTGAAATATTCTTATAGGCGCGTCGCCAACAATCTCCCCCCCGTGCGTTAGCACCATCATTTGGGAGGCGTCGCGGGTACCAGGACTATTATTCTGGATGTAGGTCTCCTCAAGATACCTGTGCTAGTAATGACGTCAACCACTCTGGTGTGACCGTCTGGTCCCGGTAACGTTCTACTAATTTTGCCTTTCGGCCACGTATTTCGCGGCAACGAATGATCTATTATCAAAACAATATCGCCTTCTTTAGGTTCCATGAACTTTCCGTTATTACCTGTTCGCGGTATTAAGGTAGGCATGTATTCCTTCAGCCACCTTGTCCAAAAATGGTCGGCTAACCTCTGTGCAGCTTTCCAATTGAGTTGACCCGTCAGATGCTGCTCTAGAAATAATCCAGGTGGTCGATCACCACATGAGCGTCCCAGAAGAAAATGATTGGGTGTCAATCCCTCTTCAGGACTATCCATACTGAATGTTACCAGAGGCCTGGAATTTACTGTGTGCTCTGCTTCTAAAAGCAACGTATGTAGAATTTCCTCTCGTGGGCTCCTTTCTCTGAGCGTAGCGGTCAACGCAATTTTAATCGATCTTACTAACCTCTCCCAGACGCCACCCATGTGCGGTGCTCCCGGAGGTATAAATTTCCATTTAATGTATTTCTTAAATGACTCATTTTTCATGCCCTCATGGCATTCTTCGCATGCTTTCAATAATTCTTTATTCGCAGCTTTGAAATTTGTCCCGTTATCGCTGTATATAACGGCTGGTTTTCCTCTTCTGGCGATAAATCGCCTCAACGCCATTATCATTGACGCTGGTGTCAACGAGGCTGCTAATTCCAGATGTACTGCTCTGGTAGTCAGACACATGAATAAAACACCCCAACGTTTTTCGTGTCGCCTTCCTATAGTCACACTCATAGGACCGAAATAATCCACAGCTGAGCATGTAAAAGGTGGTTCATGATGAGCTATTCTCTCCAGAGGAATATTTCCTTGTGGCACGTTCTGCGGTTTTGACCTGTATGTCCTGCACCACTGACAATGATGTGACACACTTCGTACTACATTACGTAAGTTCAAGACATAAAATTTCTGGTTCACCTCATTCATCACCGTTTGGTGATTGGCATGTCCAAAATGATGATGAACTTCTCTAATCATCATTTTAACGATTTCGTGTTTACCGTCCAATATGACAGGTTTTCTACTTTCCTCGGTCAAATTAGACTTGAAAGGTAAACGTCCATTTAAACGGAGTAAGTTATCTTTTCCTATTTCCATAGATAATTTACTTAAGCGTGAACTTCTTTCAACACTTTTGCCTGCTTTCAAGCATTTTATTTCCGAATAAAAACACTCGTCTTGAACGAACTTCCAAATTAATAATTCCGCTTTTTTCAAGAGCGCTATGTCCAACGCGCCATCGGGTCCTTTAACCGACTTTGCTAAAACTTTGTTGGAACACATAACCGACTTTTCGGCTGCGTCGTCGGGCCCTTTAACCGACTTTCTTAAACTCTTGAATTTTTCTACCGCTTGTAAGGTGCGTGTAGTTGCCCCAAGGAATTTCTTAAAGCTGCTAAATCGTCCGTAGTCGGGTAGACTTAACGGTTCTTGCTTTCTTAACGCATTTACGCCCTTTGGCGATTTTTCAATTTGCTTCTCGTATTCCTTTTTCAACTCGCTATTTTTGTCGAGCTGTGATACTTACTGATAACTTGGATGGGTTTTACATGATGTGACCATGTAAAACCCATCCAAGTTTGGTGAGCGATGCTACAGGTAGGTTCTTACCTCCCGAAATTAATTCACGAGTAACTATGAGATGCCAATTGTCCTGACCAATTAATATGGTAGGTTTGGACCTCTCATACATCAACTCACAATAATTCTCGACTTACCGACTGAGGAGAAAGGTTAAGTGACTTAATTGTTTGTACACTTATCTCTTCTAAGTCGCTCGAGTAAATGCCTTTTATCTTAACGTTTAAGCGATACGAACTGTCGTCGTTAATTCGCTTACCTCCCACGGCTTCGATACGTAATCCCTCTTTACGTCCGCGAGGCGCTAATTTCTGAGCCATCCACTCCTCTATGAGTGTCATGGTCGATCCCTCATCCAGAAGAGCTGTTGTCTTGACCTTTCCTCTAGGTCCATACAACTCGACCGGTATAATCTTTAAGTATGCACATGCCAGTGCATTCACTGTACTAACAGTTGTAATCTGAGCATCTTTACCCCCCTCGTCCCCTTGTGGCGAGGTATTTTCATTGGGGTATCGGTGTAGCATTCGATGATGTGACATTCTACATCCCTCTACACCACACTTTTTCGCTTTGCACTCTAACCTCCTATGGTTAGGTGACAAACATTGGAAACATACTTTCGCTTTTTTGACTGCTTCCCATTTCTCGCGAATATTCATGTCCTTAAACTTGTAACAACTCAATATAGAGTGCTCCTTGTTGCATATAACACACTTATGTGTTACCCGACTTACAGGCTTGTCCTGGGTTGTCATAACCACTTGTCGGTTGTGCCCTTTATTATTTCGGCGTTCTAGACGCTCGCTCGAATTACTTCGGCGCATATAGCGCTCGCTCACGGCACAGCTGCGTACACCTCCCTTTGCAGTGTGTACAGTTTGCTTCCTGAATTCAGGACGCTTCCTTTTTTCAGGCGCATTTTCATTGTTTAAGGACGTTCCAAATTGTTCACTCAATAAATTTAAAAACTTGGCCATCTTCTGTAACTCTGGCTCCAAAGGATACTGAGCTCGATATTCAAACCATTTAAATTTAATCATAGTTCCGAGTTTCTCCACTATGCGGCTCACTAACTCCGGTGAGTATAAATACTGTGGTTGATCCAACGCTTGTATCGTGGCAACCACGTTCGTAATACGACTTGCAAAAGATCCTATATTCCGGCAATCTTCTGCCAATCTTGGCATACGCTTTACATTCTCGATTTCGGCTAGAATGAGCATCTCAACCCTACCGAATCTTCTTTCGAGAGCGTTCATTATTTCTTCCGGTTCACTCAAAGTAAATAACAGCGACTTTACCGCCTCTTTAGCGGTGCCATTTAATGCCCTCCTAAGGCGTGCAACATTTAGCACCCCTGAAAATTGGCTTCTCGTGTCTTCAAACACCGTTTTGAAAATTATCCATTCACCCGGGTCTCCATCGAACACCGGTAATTCCTGGAGGAAATGAAGCTGGGAAGACTTATCTTTACCCGCTATTTTTATTGCACTCACAATCGCTTCGGTCAATTCTGACACCTCACTCGCGTGTGTTTTCTGTGCATTTCCTTGGTTGCGCTTGATCTCCGCCCCTTTGCGGCGTGATCCTTTACACGCTTCCTTATCAGTAATATCGGGTTGTGCTACACTAACCGGCGCGCTCATTATGGTCTGCTGAACCCAACTCCTTACGAAAGGTTCCACCTGAGTATTCCGCTCTTCATCATCCTCACTCGAGTCGATTTCCTCTTCTCGGTTGAGTTCTTCTTTCGAGAGCGTTCATTATTTCTTCCGGTTCACTCAAAGTAAATAACAGCGACTTTACCGCCTCTTTAGCGGTGCCATTTAATGCCCTCCTAAGGCGTGCAACATTTTGCACCCCTGAAAATTGGCTTCTCGTGTCTTCAAACACCGTTTTGAAAATTATCCATTCACCCGGGTCTCCATCGAACACCGGTAATTCCTGGAGGAAATGAAGCTGGGAAGACTTATCTTTACCCGCTATTTTTATTGCACTCACAATCGCTTCGGTCAATTCTGACACCTCACTCGCGTGTGTTTTCTGTGCATTTCCTTGGTTGCGCTTGATCTCCGCCCCTTTGCGGCGTGATCCTTTACACGCTTCCTTATCAGTAATATCGGGTTGTGCTACACTAACCGGCGCGCTCATTATGGTCTGCTGAACCCAACTCCTTACGAAAGGTTCCACCTGAGTATTCCGCTCTTCATCATCCTCATTCGAGTCGATCTCCTCTTCTCGGTTGAGTCGTGCCAACTCCAATTGAGACTTGGCCAAGGCAGCAGCTGCCTGTGCTCGTTCGAGCTCTGAGCGTTCGAATTTAATCCGCGCCTCTAATTCGGCTTTTAGCCTCACCGATCGCGATGACCTACTACCTCTCTGTGACCCTTTATCACTAGTGTGCCCGATTACTGTCCTTGACGATGCCGCTTCTTCGGTCCTTTGACCTACTTTTTCGACCACCGTTTCACTCCTGGAAATAACGGATTGTTGTGCGGTGCTGGCCTGCGTACCACTGGTGTCCGTCCTGTTGCTTGTCGTTGCCACGGACGTCCCTGAGTCCCAAGTGCATGTGGACGTGTCGGTGGTGGCTCCACTTGAAGGAGTTGCTCCATTTGACGCAGTAGCTGTGGTCGCTCCAGACGGTTCCGCTTCTTTAGCTTTTCTTGAGAGCCCTGTCCTTGTCCTGCTCCCTTCGCTTCTCCCTGTCTGGTCTTGTGCCTTCTTCATCTTGCAGGAAGGTGATTGTTGGCCTACGGTCCCTAACTGTCCCTACGGTCCCTACAACCCCTTACCTACAACCCTTCTACACCCCAACCTAACACCACTACCCCTCCCCCCCTTATCTCCCAACCCTACAACCCTACTACCACCCTAACAGCCCTATCAGCCCTATCAATCCTGGACGGGGCCTACCGAGGTGAGCCGTCCAGGGATGGAGTCGTGCAGGAATGGAATGGAGGAAAGGTTTAGGAACTGTCCCGCCAAGGAATATGACGAAACAGTCGAGCGGTAGTGCAAGCGCAGTCTCGCTCGAGAGAACTGCTCCACCCGAAGGTGTTGTGCCAGAGCCCGACCGTTTGGCACCGTTAGGTGGTCGGGATGTATGCTATGCTCGCCGCCCAGTTGCCGGTGACGCCTCGTCCGAGCGCCCTCCTCCGGCCGCGATGCAGTCAGGTGCCCACGCGCACCCTCGCCTGGCAGCAGCAGCGGTGGATGCTTCTTCCTGCACCCTGATGACCCGACAGGAAAATGCCGGACACGGTCGTCCGACAGGAAATGCCGAGCACGGTCGCCCGACAGGAAAAATGCCAAGCCCTGCTTGGCCACGATGAGTGCCTTCACAAGACACCTGCGCCCGGCTGCGATACGTGCCCCATGCGAGCACACGCCCCAGGCCGCAATCCCGGTTTTCTTTCTTCCGGTAGTTCCAGGTCCAGTCCTTCAGCGCTGACGTCCTGGTCTTCTGGCCTTTGGTCCTATTGCTTCAGCTCAAACCTCCGGCTTCCTTCGGTTGCTGATCTTCACTCGGCTCCGAAGGTCTTCTTTTTCCACAACCAGCAGTCCACAGCTGGTTCCTTGATCCAGCTGGCGGGGTTCGGGTGGTCCTTTTAATCCAGCTCCGAAGGTCCAATTAAAAAAAAGAACCAGGTTCGGTAGGTCCAATTTAAAAAGAACCAAACTGGAATCGACGTTCGATTAAGAAACAGAAGGGAGGAATCGAGGCTTCTCTCGATCCGGCCTCCTATAACGCCTACGTTGGGTTCGGGAACAACGTATGTGATCTCCGCAACGGAGTAACACACTAGGGCGATAACCTCTTTCTTTTTCAGCAAGTAGGTTCAGACGGGGATTACGGGTCTTCCGAAGTCGTCCCGGTCTCGGACGCCTTAATTCTTCGATGTGGACTGTATAACTTTGAGGGATGAATTTCTTGGGAATAAAACAGCAATTATCTTCAAACCGTTCCGTGAGAGAGTAATCACTTTTCCCTATCACTTCCCTACACTTATTCTTGACTGCTGGTTTTTTCACTTTTCCCGAAGGATTTTCTTATTTTTCCGAACTATTTCCCCGAACTATTTCCCCGAACGAATTGCATAGCCATACGATGTCGTCTTCACGCACTGATGTACGTGCAGGTATCGGGCCTCGGGGTAACCCCCATTGCCCGGGTGTCCTCATATCCCATTACTATGGGACAGTCATTAGGCCTATTTTAGGCTTGATAGCATACATGGGTTTTTCCGTAGTATAGTAATTATGTTTTCCGTAGTTATCGAACTACGGAAAAAGGAGGTTATCTGATTAAGTCAAAGTTGGCCTTTCAGCGGCATTGTGGGTTGTTACTCAACTCTCTAATCACATATAGAGAGGAGTTCTCTTGGAAGAGGTCGCCCGACCGGTGGCCGGGTGTGCAACGGCGCAAAGCCGTTGAGGTGTTCGTGTGGCCCGTTATCGGCACGGTCAAACATGCCGCGCGATAACCGGGCCACAAAGTCGTGGATACTCTCGACCTTCAAGTCGGCCGCTATCACGTCATTCCGGACGTAGCGACCTGCTCCGACGATCGTCCTTAATGTCAGATTCTGCTGGGCCTGTAGTCGCCGCCTCAGAGGGTCGCTCAGAAGTACGTACCAGGCCGGCGCAGCGTAAGTGATGATGGTCCGGATATACATCTTGTATATCCGGAGCTTGGTTCGTATTGGCAGCTTGGATGCCAGGACCGGCAAGAGCGTCGCCCGCGCACATCGGGCCGGGCGGACGACGAAGTCGACGTGCGCGGTCATGCGCAGCGTCCTGTCGATCCTGCACCCAAGGTATGTTACAGCCTTCTGGTACGCAATCTCCTGGCCGTTGAGGGTCAGCGGAGGTGGAAAATTCCTGAGACGGCGAGTGAGCAGAGCGGTCGTCTTACCAACGTTGACGACCATCCTCCACTCATCCAGCCATGGTGGCAGCAGGTCCAGCAGACGCTGCATCTTGGCAGTGGCTATGTGGGCTCTTCTGGACGAGGTGAAATAGGCGCTATCGTCCGCGAATAGCGCCAGCTCAACGTCGTCCTCCCACTCTTGAAGCCTGCCTGCCAGTGTGGGTATGTCGTTAGTGTAAGCCGCGTACAGGACTGGAGACAAACAGCTGCCCTGTGGGACGCCGGCTTTAATGGATCTTGTTGCGGATTCGGCGTCCTCTACGCAGACGTAGAACTTCCTGTCTTCCAGGAAAGACGCTATTAGCCGCAATATAGCAGGAGAGACACTGGTCTGTTGTTCCAGCTTATATAATAATCCTACGTGCCACACCCGGTCGAACGCCTTCTCGATGTCGAGAAAGACGCCCAACGATATGCGGCCACGATTGTACTCTGCCGCAAGCAGGTGCAGCACTCTAGTCAGTTGTGTAACTGTGGAGTGACCCCTCCTGAATCCGTGCTGCTCCGCCCGAAGTTGGATGCACGGACGGAGACGTCTTAGCAGCAATCTTTCGAACAGTTTAGCTATATGTGGTAATAGCGTGATCGGCCTGTAGTTGGCAGCTCTACGCCTGTTCTTCCCGGGTTTCGGCAAGACGATGATTTTACCTTTTTTCCAGTCCTCCGGGAAGTGGGATGTCCGCAATATCCCATTGTAGAGTCGACCAAGCTCTACTATGACTCTATTGGGCAGCTGTCGGAGTGCAGCGTTGGTAATCCCGTCGTGCCCCGGCGCCTTCCTCGGTTGCAGGCAGGTTACTGTCCTCCGCAATTCTGCGGGGGAGATGAACCAGTCTCCTGCAAGAGGTGGCGCGAGCGTCGACAGGAACTCCTGTACGCGACTTTCCTTCCGGGCATGAAGCTCCACGAACTCCGCACTTGCTATGTTCGGCATAAATTGCTCCTCGAAGTGCTCGACTAGGATATCCGCTCTGCCCTTGGCATCGTAGCATCGTTTGCCCGTATTATCAGTCAGCGGGCAAACGGGAGGTTTGGATTTGGTCAACTGCCGGTTTAGTTTATAAAGCGACGCATCTTGCTCTTCCGCCTTCTGGATGCGCCGATCCCAGGCTTCTCCTCTGAAGGCCTGGACTGAAACCGACAGTTCCTCCGTTAGGGTGTTCAGCTGTGTTTTGATCCTGGGACAGCGAGTACGCGCCCAGAGCTTTCTCAGCGCTCTTTTGCGCTTGATCTGCACGCATATCTCACGCGGCAGATCGTCTCGCCTTGCAGTAATCGGGACGACCGTAGAAGCCGCGTGGAGGGCTTCCTTGATGTTATTGGTAATTCTAGTCGCAGCGGCCTCTACGTCGTCCGCTGTGCTTATAGGTTGGTGTGCTGGGGGTCTCTGCTGAAGGTGTTGACAGTAGAACCTCCAGTCGACACGGGTTTTAAAAGCTCTAGGCGGCGTACTCACTGCCTTTAGGCCAAGGGTTATCAGTAACGGGAGGTGCTGTGAAGGGAGGTCGTACAGCACTTCTACCACTATCGGATAGTTGACGTTCCTAGTGAGCACGATGTCTAACACATCCGGATGCCTCCTTGGGTCGGTAGGAACGTGTGTTGGTTCCTCGGGACCTAGAACGTCGTACTGGTTCTTTTCAGCGTCTTCGTATAGCTCACGACCCGGTGGGGTGATCACTCTGGACCCCCACGCCGGGTGTTTGGCGTTTAGGTCCCCGGCGATGATTACAGGTGCATCGCCTTCCATCACCGTCCGGATGTCTGAGGAGCAGAATGGAGTCCCTGGCGGGCGGTATGCTGCATATATCCTTAGTTCCTCGCCCGCCGCCTCCATTCTTATGCCGATTGAGCGCATTGTCTGGTAGGATGGTAATTCCAGCTCTTGATGGACGATGTCCCTCCTCACTAGAACCGCCGTCCCTCTGTAGGCGGCCCCTCGAGAAGTGACCTCGTCCCTTCTATAAATATGGAAATTTGGCAGCTTTATGCGCGTCTTTGGATTCAATATTGTTTCGCCCAGCAGTATGATATGTATGTCCTGTTGCTGGGCGACAGTGCGGAGTTCCTGCAGCTTCTGCTGTATTCCGTCCGGGTTCCAGTACATTAGGCGCAGGTTATACTCCTCCATAGTGTCGAGCCAGGAGGTTTGCCAGCGCCTTCATAATTGCTGTTATTGGATCAGTCCCGGCTCTGATGTCGGCCAGGACTTGTGTGCCGACCTCGATGGCAATACCAACTAGGCGCTGGATTGCATCGACTGTTTCGAGGCCGGCCGTCGGTGTTCTCCTATCTGAAGGCGTTGGTGCTGGTCTCGGGCGTTGGACGAATTGCAATAAAACCCGTTCACTAAGCTACCCCCAGAGCTATACGCGAAAGTGAGCCGCGCCATTCGCATGCCTGCGCAACTTAATAACCTGAATTTGTACTATTACTCTCTCACGTTTCACTTAATTTCTTTATTCACTTAAGTCATACATAAATACAAGTTATCTATTTAGATAGCACAAAACAATATCTACACTATGATATACATTATATTTTCGTATCACAAAAATCCTTTAATTTATTAAACAAAATATGCCTATTTTAATCACAAATTCAAAGTCCAAATTTCTTAAATATTTAACACAGAAAGTTAAAACAATGTTTCTCACTTGAATTTATACATATGTTAACTAATACAATAGTTTAATTTACATTTTCTCTATTTATTTCACTATTTAAAACACTTTTAAATTTCTTATACAAAACTATCATTATTTCACTTATACACAGGAATTTTCACATAAAAATAACACAGAATTCACCTTTTTAGCACGTACAATCAACCTGAAATGTTTTACAAGTCATTTTTACATAAATTGCTGAAATTACAAATATTTTAAATTTTTACATATTCGGCCTCCTAAGGGCGTGGCCAGCGTGCTTCCGTGAACTCACACTATTTGAACAACTAACTTTGCACGGCTCTCGGCTATCAGAAAAAATGAAAGTCTGAAATACACTAATTTTTAACAATATTAGGCAAATAAGTGCTTCTACATAATTTTCGAACTGTAGGAAACTATCTCTGATAGGATTCTTATCAGTTATCATGTTTCTTATCAGGTAACAATACAAGTGAATGTTTTCATTAATCAATCATAACAAATAGGCATTTGTTTTCGTACAAAACATATCATACTTATACAAGACAATACTTCTATTCTCTATTTATGCACAGAGTGATCATCTCGACCGGGGAACAAATCCGATCTCAAACTTCACTTTAATATTCCTTTGAATTTACACCGTTGGAAAGACGATTTCAACCGGGGAACAAATCCGGTAACATAATTTATAACATAAAATTCCCTATATGAATTTATTGAAAGATATTACTTAGAAAACAGTAAACTAGTCCGGCCTGGGAGTTGCACCCAAGACCTTCATATCATTAATTCGACATTTCTTTAAGATTTAACTAAGCATTTTCTTATCAGAACATTTCTATTGGACAATGAGTCTTTGAAAAGTTATTCGTCATCGGTTGACTTAATAAACTGAAATATTCTTATAGGCGCGTCGCCAACAGTGTGAATGTCCTACTATATACTTAAAATTCTGGTAGTCTAGTTTACAATAAAGTCTAATAATTATTTTCTTAAAGTGTAATGTGAGAGCTCGGTGTAAGAACAACATTGTAAGCATAACGTAAGCAATAACACTGTTATGATACAAAGCAATAACATGCTATTTTTTTTTCTACCAAGAAGCAGTCGTAAACATTTTTGAAAAGGAAACAGGTTCGGAAGGACCAATTTAAAACGAACCAGACGGGCTGGAACGTTCGATAAAGAAACAGAAGGGAGGAATCGAGGCTTCTCTCGATCCGGCCTCCTATAACGCCTACGTTGGGTTCGGGAACAACGTATGTGATCTCCGCAACGGAGTAACACACTAGGGCGATAACCTCTTTCTTTTTCAGCAAGTAGGTTCAGACGGGGATTACGGGTCTTCCGAAGTCGTCCCGGTCCCGACGCCTTAATTCTTCGATGTGGACTGTATAACTTTAGGGATGAATTACTTGGGAATAAAACAGCAATTATCTTCAAACCGTTCCGTGAGAGTGTAATCACTTTTCCCTATCACTTCCCTACACTTTTTCTTCTTATTGACTGCTGGTTCTTCACTTTTCCCGAAGGATTTTCTTATTTTTCCGAACTATTTCCCCGAACGAATTGCAACCAATACGATGTCGTCTACATGTCCCGAGGGACGATGCAGGTATCGGGCCTCGGGGTATACCCCATTGCCCGGGTGATCCTCATGGCCCATCACTATGGGCCAGTCCTTTTAGCCTTTTTAGGCATTGTATAGTTATTTCCGGGTTGATCCGTACTTAGTAGTATTTTTCCCGTAATTGGTTAATTACGGGAAAGGGAGAGGTTGTCCAGTAATAGTCGAAGTAACGAATTGCAATAAAACCCGTTCACTAAGCTACCCCCAGAGCTATACGCGAAAGTGAGCCGCGCCATTCGCGTGCCTGCGCAACTTAATAACATGCTTATTTATGCCGAACCCAGCAAGTGCGGAGTTCATGGAACTTCATGCCAGGAAGGAAAGTCGCGTACAGGAGTTCCTGTCGTTGCCCGCGCCGCCTCTTGCAAGAGAGTGGTTCATCTCCCCCGCTGAATTGCGGAGGACAGTAACCCGCCTGCAACCGAGGAAGGCGCCGGGGCACGACGGGATTACCAACGCTGCACTCCGACAGCTGCCCAATAGAGTCATAGTAGAGCTTGGTCGACTCTACAATGGGATATTGCGGACATCCCACTTCCCGGAGGACTGGAAAAAAGGCAGAATTATCGTCTTGCCGAAACCCGGGAAGGACAGGCGTAGAGCTGCCAGCTACAGGCCGATCACGCTATTACCACACATAGCTAAACTGTTTGAAAGATTGCTGCTGAGACGTCTCCGTCCGTGCATCCAACTTCGGGCGGAGCAGCACGGATTCAGGAGGGGTCACTCTACAGTCACACAATTGACTAGAGTGCTGCACCTGCTTGCGGCAGAGTACAATCGCGGCCGCATATCGTTGGGCGTCTTTCTCGATATCGAGAAGGCGTTCGACCGGGTGTGGCACATAGGATTACTTTATAAGCTGAAAGAACAGACCAGTGTCCCTCTTGCTATGTTGCGGTTAATGGCGTCTTTCCTGGAAGACAGGAAGTTCTACGTCTGCGTAGAGGACGCCGAGTCCGCAACAAAAACCATCAATGCCGGCGTTCCACAGGGCAGCTGTCTGTCACCAGTCCTGTACGCGGCTTACACTAACGATATACCTACACTGGCAGGCAGGCTTCAAGAGTGGGAGGACGATGTTGAGCTGGCGCTATACGCGGACGATAGCGCCTATTTCACCTCGTCCAGAAGAGCCCACATAGCCACTGCCAAGATGCAGCGTCTGCTGGACCTGCTGCCACCATGGCTGGATGAGTGGAGGATGGTCGTCAACGTTGGTAAGACGACCGCTCTGCTCACTCGCCGTCTCAGGAATTTACCACCTCCGCTGACCCTCAATGGCCAGGAGATTGCGTACCAGAAGGCCATAACTTATCTTGGGTGCAAGATCGACAAGACGCTGCGCATGACCGCGCACGTCGACTTCGTCGTCCGCCGGGCCCGATGTGCGCGGGCGACGCTCTTGCCGATACTTGCATCCAAACTGCCTATAAAAACTAAGCTCCGGATATACAAGATGTATATCCGGACCATCATCACGTATGCTGCACCGGCCTGGTACGCACTTCTGAGCGACCCTCTGAGGCGGCGACTGCAGGCCCAGCAGAATCTGACATTAAGGACGATTGTCGGAGCAGGTCGTTACGTCCGGAATGACGTCATAGCGGCCGATCTGAAAGTCGAGACTATCACCGACTTCGTGGCCCGGTTAGCGCGCGGCATGTTTGACCGTGCCGATAACGGGCCACATGAACACCTGAACGGCTTTGCGCCGTTGCACACCCGGCCACCGGACGGGCGACCTCTTCCAAGAGAACTCCTCTCTATATGTGATTAGAGAGTCGAGTAACAACCCTCAATGCCGCTGAAAGGCCAACTTTGACTATAATAGATAACCTCTTTTTTTCCGTAATTAACCAATTACGGAAAAACCGGATTTACAATATTATGCCTGAATAGGCAACAAGGACTGGCCCATAGTGATGGGCCATGAGGAATATCCGGGCAATGGGGTATACCCCGAGGCCCGACACCTGCATTGTCCTACCCGGGCACTGTAGACGACAATTAAAAAATAACATGCTTACTTACTTACTTACTTATCGTCACGCACAATCCCTAACGGGGTAGCCAGAGAGAACAGATCGCCAAGTGTCACGATCCTTACATACCTCTTTCGCTTCTTTCAGGTTCATTAACTTCTTCAAACATGCACGTCTAGGTATCCGAGTACTCTTGACCCTCCCCTCTTCGAGCAATTTGCTCACATGGTCTTCGAAAGTTAGTCTCGGTCTACCTCGACACCTTTTAATATTTACTTTCGCTCTATATATTTTCTTCACCATTCGGTCTTCACTCATTCGTTCAACGTGTCCAAACCATTGGAGTACGCCCCTATCAATTTTTGTGATAAGGTCAACTTTCAATCCTGCCATATTGCGAATCTCTTCGTTTCGCTTTCGGTCGGCTATGTTAACGCCACACATTTTACGAAGAGATCGCATCTCCACTGCATTCAACTTGCTTTTATGCTTCTTCTGGCATACCCAGGTTTCGCTGCCATATAACAAAGTCGGTACCAACACTGCGTTATGTATTGCAAGGCGTGCACTCTTCACCACGCCTTGCCTTTTTATTAATGCATTCAGGGCACCATTGACTTTGTTTCCGGCAGCGACACGCCTATCCACATCTAAATCACATCTTCCATCCCGGCTGAAAGCACTCCCCAAGTATACAATTTCATTTACCTGTTCTAGACATTCCTGATTTACCCATATTTCACATTTCGTTCTCTCTTCGTCCTTTTCAAATACCAGAACCTTAGTTTTATTAGCATTCAAACGGAGACCTTTAATTTCACATTCCTCTTTCATACACGTGACTAATGCCTGCAGTTCTGCTTCTGATGGTGCAATAAGCACTGCATCATCAGCATACAGCAGACAATTAACTTTTATGTCACCCAATTTCACACCCAAACAGCTATCTTTCAGCTTCTGTAAACAGCTGTCGAGATACAGTATGAACAGCCAGGAAGACATGACACAACCCTGTTTTACGCCCGCTTGGACGCTAAACATGGGTGACAGGTCATGCCCTACCCGCACACAGGCTTTACAGTCATAGTAAAGTGACTGCACAGCCCTTAACAATCGACCATCCACACCATATCCCGGCAACAGTTCCCACATTTTCTTCCTTATAACCTTATCAAATGCTTTCTCCAGATCCACAAAAGCACAGAAAATCCTCTGGTTAACACTCAGAAGCTTCTCCGTGATCATGCGGAGAGAAAACATTTGATCCGTGCATCCTCTTCCAGGTCTAAATCCGCATTGTGCCTCCCATAAGAATCTTTCCGATTTCTCTTGCATCCTGCGTGTCAAAACCTTCGAATAAACTTTACTTGCTAAACTGGTCAAGCTGATCGCCCGATAGCTCCCGCAGTCAAAATGTGAACCTTTACCTTTATATAAAGGCACAATGACCGCGGATCGCCAATCATCCGGGACATCTCCCGTCCGCCAGCACAAATTGCACAGCAGATGAAAGCTGTCCCAGACGCGAGGCCCACCGTACTTGACCATTTCAGCAGTAACTCTGTCTAGTCCCGCAGCCTTACCACATTTCAAACTTCGAATCGCACGTTCAATCTCTTTCATGCTGATGACCTCAGTGTCATCGAGGTCCGTGTCTGGCGTGCCAGTCACGGCGTCACCCCCGGATCCTTCACTAAGATCATGACACGCATACAATTCTCTATAAAATTCACTCCATCGCTGCATGACGTCCGATTTTTCTGAGAGGACGTCATTGGTTCTCGAAAGCACTTTGTTCATTCTTAAAGCTGTCGCACCACTCCGGGACCTTCCAACCTCTTTCCAGAAGAGTTTGGAGTTTTCCCTAAAGTTGTGCGACAACCTCTCGTCCGCTTCTATTCTACACCTTTCACGTACTTCCTCAATCAATGTTTTCGCATGAACTTTCTGCAGCTTATATCTTTCTTTCATCTTCTCTCTCATATGCTCATCGTTACTAGAGGCTAAGTAGTCTAACCATGCTTTTTTCTTCTTTTTTACAGCTTCTTTCACTTCGTCATTCCACCATGCATCTCTTCTTTTACTACTACCTCTTTTTGTCGTACCACATACTTCTTCCGCTGCCCTTACCATTCCATCCCTAAGGTTCTGCCATATTCTCTCCACACATTCTTTCCTGCCATCGATGGTGTCAAGCTTTTCGGCTACCCTCGTGTGATATTTGTCCCTAGTATCCGCTTCCTGAAGCTTCCAGCTTCGGATGCGACAGACCGACTGTGGTTCTGTTACTGCCGTCCGGTGGCGCCAACCCGCGAACAAACCCCTAAATCTAGTAATTACTAGATAATGATCCGTTCCCAGGTCAGCACCCCTGAACACTCGTGTATCCATCACCTGTTTTCGCAGTCGGTCATCCACCAGGAACAAATCAATCATACTTCTCTCATTCTTTCTTTCTCTAGTGTACATATGGATCTTCCTGTGATTAAACATAGTGTTTGTCACAAGAAGACCCTTTTCCTTGCATACAGCCAGTATAAGCTTGCCAGCATCATTAACCCTTTTATCTCCAAACTTTCCAAGCACCGACTCGTATCCTGGTCGAGCGATGCCTACCCATCCATTCAAATCACCACATACAACAGTTCTTTCGTTTCCCTTAACCAAATCTAGAACTTCTCTTACATTCTCCCAAAACTCCTCCAGCTCAGCCCTGGACGACGAAGCTACCGGCGCATAAACAGCCAAAAGGAATAACTTCGTCAGTCCCATTTTGAAACGAACCCAGAGAAGTCTTGAGTTCACAACCTTGTATTCAGTCATAAGATCGACCAACCGGGACGACAACAGCACTCCCACTCCTTGGCAGGCGTTCTCGCTTTCCGGGACTCCGGACCATATAGCTAACGTCCCGCCAGGGAGCTCTTCAATACCACTGCCTTTCCGTTTGGTCTCCGACATACACACGACATCTAATTCTCTTTCTTTCATTATTTCGATCAACTCATTCGTCTTATCTCTCATGCCTCCTCTAACATTCCACGTGCCAACTCTGCACTCCGTCCTCCACCTTCCGCCGTGTCGGGCTGTGCGTGACGGGTGGCGGTCCTCATCGCCGCTTTGCGCGCTGCATTCCACACCAACGGGGACGAGCTGGTGTGCGTCGCCGTGGGAGGACGCCCTAACCCTCGTTCGCATGGGTGCGCAGCTGTGTAGAATTGCAGCCCTGAAAAGGGCTGGCAGGGGTCGCGACGAGCACGCTTCTACAATGACCCCCATTAATAACATGAATTTGTACTATTACTCTCCCACGTTTCACTTAATTTCTTCATTCGCATAAGTCATACACAAATACAAGTTATCTATTTAGATAGCACAAAACAATATCTACACCATGATATACATTATATTTTCGTATCACAAAAATCCTTTAATTTATAAAACAAAATATGCCTATTTTAATCACAAATTCAAAGTCCAAACTTCTTAAATATTTAACACAGAAAGTTAAAACAATGTTTCCCACTTGAATTTATACATACGTTAACTAATACAATAGTTTAATTTACATTTTCTCTATTTATTTCACTATTTAAAACACTTTTAAATTTCTTATACAAAACTATCATTATTTCACTTATACACAGGAATTTTCACATAAAAATAACACAGAATTCACCTTTTTAGCACGTACAATCAACCTGAAATGTTTTACAAGTCATTTTTACATAAATTGCTGAAATTACAAACATTTTAAATTTTTACATATTTGGCCTCCTAGGGGCGTGGTCAGCGTGCTTCCGTGAACTCACACTATTTGAACAACTAACTTTGCACGGCTCTCGGCTATAGAAAAAATGAAAGTCTGAAATACACTAATTTTAACAATATTAGATAAATAAGTGCTTCTACATAATTTTCAAACTGTAGGAAACTATCTCTGATAAGATTCTTATCAGTTATCATGTTTCTTATCAGATAACAACACAAGTGAATGTTCTCATTAATCAATCATAACAAATAGGCATTTGTTTTCGTACAAACATATCAAACTTATACAAGACAATACTTATGCAATTAATTTCCGTTAATTCTGTTTATGCACAGAGTGATCACCTCGACCGGGGAACAAATCCGATCTCTAACTTCACTTTAATATTCCTTTGAATTTACATCGTTGGAAAGACGATTTCAACCGGGGAACAAATCCGGTAACATAATTTATAACATAAAATTCCCTATATGAATTTATTGAAAGATATGACTTAGAAAACAGTAAACTAGTCCGGCCTGGGAATCGAACCCAAGACCTTCATATCATTAATTCGACATTTCTTTAAGATTTAACTAAGCATTTTCTTATCAGAACATTTCTATTGGACAATGAGTCTTTGAAAAGTTATTCGTCATCGGTTGACTTAATAAACTGAAATATTCTTATAGGCGCGTCGCCAACAATCTCCCCCCCCCCCCCCCGTGCGTTAGCACCATCATTTGGGAGGCGTCGCGGGTACCAGGACTATTATTCTGAATGTAGGTCTCCTCAAGATACCTGTGCTAGTAATGACGTCAACCACTCTGGTGTGACCGTCTGGTCCCGGTAACGTTCTACTAATTTTGCCTTTCGGCCACGTATTTCGCGGCAACGAATGATCTATTATCAAAACAATATCGCCTTCTTTAGGTTCCATGAACTTTCCGTTATTACCTGTTCGCGGTATTAAGGTAGGCATGTATTCCTTCAGCCACCTTGTCCAAAAATGGTCGGCTAACCTCTGTGCAGCTTTCCAATTGAGTTGACCCGTCAGATGCTGCTCTAGAAATAATCCAGGTGGTCGATCACCACATGAGCGTCCCAGAAGAAAATGATTGGGTGTCAATCCCTCTTCAGGACTATCCATACTGAATGTTACCAGAGGCCTGGAATTTACTGTGTGCTCTGCTTCTAAAAGCAACGTATGTAGAATTTCCTCTCGTGGGCTCCTTTCTCTGAGCGTAGCGGTCAACGCAATTTTAATCGATCTTACTAACCTCTCCCAGACGCCACCCATGTGCGGTGCTCCCGGAGGTATAAATTTCCATTTAATGTATTTCTTAAATGACTCATTTTTCATGCCCTCATGGCATTCTTCGCATGCTTTCAATAATTCTTTATTCGCAGCTTTGAAATTTGTCCCGTTATCGCTGTATATAACGGCTGGTTTTCCTCTTCTGGCGATAAATCGCCTCAACGCCATTATCATTGACGCTGGTGTCAACGAGGCTGCTAATTCCAGATGTACTGCTCTGGTAGTCAGACACATGAATAAAACACCCCAACGTTTTTCGTGTCGCCTTCCTATAGTCACACTCATAGGACCGAAATAATCCACAGCTGAGCATGTAAAAGGTGGTTCATGATGAGCTATTCTCTCCAGAGGAATATTTCCTTGTGGCACGTTCTGCGGTTTTGACCTGTATGTCCTGCACCACTGACAATGATGTGACACACTTCGTACTACATTACGTAAGTTCAAGACATAAAATTTCTGGTTCACCTCATTCATCACCGTTTGGTGATTGGCATGTCCAAAATGATGATGAACTTCTCTAATCATCATTTTAACGATTTCGTGTTTACCGTCCAATATGACAGGTTTTCTACTTTCCTCGGTCAAATTAGACTTGAAAGGTAAACGTCCATTTAAACGGAGTAAGTTATCTTTTCCTATTTCCATAGATAATTTACTTAAGCGTGAACTTCTTTCAACACTTTTGCCTGCTTTCAAGCATTTTATTTCCGAATAAAAACACTCGTCTTGAACGAACTTCCAAATTAATAATTCCGCTTTTTTCAAGAGCGCTATGTCCAACGCGCCATCGGGTCCTTTAACCGACTTTGCTAAAACTTTGTTGGAACACATAACCGACTTTTCGGCTGCGTCGTCGGGCCCTTTAACCGACTTTCTTAAACTCTTGAATTTTTCTACCGCTTGTAAGGTGCGTGTAGTTGCCCCAAGGAATTTCATAAAGCTGCTAAATCGTCCGTAGTCGGGTAGACTTAACGGTTCTTGCTTTCTTAACGCATTTACGCCCTTTGGCGATTTTAACAGGCGACTTTCAACCTGCACTCTATTCGACGGCATGCACTCATTGTCTGTGCGCCATAACAAAGCAGTCTCGTACCTATTATTAGGTATACGACGTACCGTTTTGTTCAAAATACTTAAAGCTCGTTCTTCTGGGTCGTTCGCGGGCTTTCTAGCCGACACTCCCAGAGATTCCAAACTAAAATAATCCTTGATCAATTTATCCATATCTTCCTCCTTCTTGGCGGAAATGTGGTTAACGATCTTGATCGGTTTAATACCACCCGATATGTGACCATGTAAAACCCATCCAAGTTTGGTGAGCGATGCTACAGGTAGGTTCTTACCTCCCGAAATTAATTCACGAGTAACTATGAGATGCCAATTGTCCTGACCAATTAATATGGTAGGTTTGGACCTCTCATACATCAACTCATCCTTAATCGGTGTCAAATGAGAACACCGTTGCAATAATTCTCGGCTTACCGACTGAGGAGAAAGGTTAAGTGACTTAATTGTTTGTACACTTGTCTCTTCTAAGTCGCTCGAGTAAATGCCTTTTATCTTAACGTTTAAGCGATACGAACTGTCGTCGTTAATTCGCTTACCTCCCACGGCTTCGATACGTAATCCCTCTTTACGTCCGCGAGGCGCTAATTTCTGAGCCATACACTCCTCTATGAGTGTCATGGTCGATCCCTCATCCAGAAGAGCTGTTGTCTTGACCTTTCCTCTAGGTCCATACAACTCGACCGGTATAATCTTTAAGTATGCACATGCCAGTGCATTCACTGTACTAACAGTTGTAATCTGAGCATCTTTACCCCCCTCGTCCCCTTGTGGCGAGGTTTTTTCATTGGGGTATCGGTGTAGCATTCGATGATGTGACATTCTACATCCCTCTACACCACATTTTTTCGCTTTGCACTCTAACCTCCTATGGTTAGGTGACAAACATTGAAAACATACTTTCGCTTTTTTGACCGCTTCCCATTTCTCGCGAATATTCATGTCCTTAAACTTGTAACAACTCACTATAGAGTGCTCCTTGTTGCATATAACACACTTATGTGTTACCCGACTTACAGGCTTGTCCTGGGTTGTCATAACCACTTGTCGGTTGTGCCCTTTATTATTTCGGCGTTCTAGACGCTCGCTCGAATTACTTCGGCGCATATAGCGCTCGCTCACGGCACAGCTGCGTACACCTCCCTTTGCAGTGTGTACAGTTTGCTTCCTGAATTCAGGACGCTTCCTTTTTTCAGGCGCATTTTCATTGTTTAAGGACGTTCCAAATTGTTCACTCAATAAATTTAAAAACTTGGCCATCTTCTGTAACTCTGGCTCCAAAGGATACTGAGCTCGATATTCAAACCATTTAAATTTAATCATAGTTCCGAGTTTCTCCACTATGCGGCTCACTAACTCCGGTGAGTATAAATACTGTGGTTGATCCAACGCTTGTATCGTGGCAACCACGTTCGTAATACGACTTGCAAAAGATCCTATATTCCGGCAATCTTCTGCCAATCTTGGCATACGCTTTACATTCTCGATTTCGGCTAGAATGAGCATCTCAACCCTACCGAATCTTCTTTCGAGAGCGTTCATTATTTCTTCCGGTTCACTCAAAGTAAATAACAGCGACTTTACCGCCTCTTTAGCGGTGCCATTTAATGCCCTCCTAAGGCGTGCAACATTTAGCACCCCTGAAAATTGGCTTCTCGTGTCTTCAAACACCGTTTTGAAAATTATCCATTCACCCGGGTCTCCATCGAACACCGGTAATTCCTGGAGGAAATGAAGCTGGGAAGACTTATCTTTACCCGCTATTTTTATTGCACTCACAATCGCTTCGGTCAATTCTGACACCTCACTCGCGTGTGTTTTCTGTGCATTTCCTTGGTTGCGCTTGATCTCCGCCCCTTTGCGGCGTGATCCTTTACACGCTTCCTTATCAGTAATATCGGGTTGTGCTACACTAACCGGCGCGCTCATTATGGTCTGCTGAACCCAACTCCTTACGAAAGGTTCCACCTGAGTATTCCGCTCTTCATCATCCTCACTCGAGTCGATTTCCTCTTCTCGGTTGAGTTCTTCTTTCGAGAGCGTTCATTATTTCTTCCGGTTCACTCAAAGTAAATAACAGCGACTTTACCGCCTCTTTAGCGGTGCCATTTAATGCCCTCCTAAGGCGTGCAACATTTTGCACCCCTGAAAATTGGCTTCTCGTGTCTTCAAACACCGTTTTGAAAATTATCCATTCACCCGGGTCTCCATCGAACACCGGTAATTCCTGGAGGAAATGAAGCTGGGAAGACTTATCTTTACCCGCTATTTTTATTGCACTCACAATCGCTTCGGTCAATTCTGACACCTCACTCGCGTGTGTTTTCTGTGCATTTCCTTGGTTGCGCTTGATCTCCGCCCCTTTGCGGCGTGATCCTTTACACGCTTCCTTATCAGTAATATCGGGTTGTGCTACACTAACCGGCGCGCTCATTATGGTCTGCTGAACCCAACTCCTTACGAAAGGTTCCACCTGAGTATTCCGCTCTTCATCATCCTCACTCGAGTCGATTTCCTCTTCTCGGTTGAGTCGTGCCAACTCCAATTGAGACTTGGCTAAGGCAGCAGCTGCCTGTGCTCGTTCGAGCTCTGAGCGTTCGAATTTAATCCGCGCCTCTAATTCGGCTTTCAGCCTCGCCGATCGCGATGACCTACTACCTCTCTGTGACCCTTTATCACTAGTGTGCCCGATTACTCTCCTTGACGATGCCGCTTCTTCGGTCCTTTGACCTACTTTTTCGACCACCGTTTCACTCCTGGATATAACGGATTGTTGTGCGGTGCTGGCCTGCGTACCACTGGTGTCCGTCCTGTTGCTTGTCGTTGCCACGGACGTCCCTGAGTCCCACGTGCATGTGGACATGTCGGTGGTGGCTCCACTTGAAGGAGTTGCTCCATTTGACGCAGTAGCTGTGGTCGCTCCAGATGGTTCCGCTTCGTTGGCTTTTCTTGAGAGCCCTGTCCTTGTCCTGCTCCCTTCGCTTCTCCCTGTCTGGTCTTGTGCCTTCTTCATCTTGCAGGAAGGTGATTGTTGGCCTACGGTCCCTAACTGTCCCTACGGTCCCTACAACCCCTTACCTACAACCCTTCTACACCCCAAACTAACACCACTACCCCTCCCCCCCTTATCTCCCAACCCTACAACCCTACTACCACCCTAACAGCCCTATCAGCCCTATCAATCCTGGACGGGGCCTACCGAGGTGAGCGGTCCAGGGATGGAGTCGTGCAGGAATGGAATGGAGGAAAGGTTTAGGAACTGTCCCGCCAAGGAATATGACGAAACAGTCGAGCGGTAGTGCAAGCGCAGTCTCGCTCGAGAGAACTGCTCCACCCGAAGGTGTTGTGCCAGAGCCCAACCGTTTGGCACCGTTAGGTGGTCGGAATGTATGCTGTGCTCGCCGCCCAGTTGCCGGTGACGCCTCGTCCGAGCGCCCTCCTCCGGCCGCGATGCAGTCAGGTGCCCACGCGCACCCTCGCCTGGCAGCAGCAGCGGTGGATGCTTCTTCTTGCACCCTGATGACCCGACAGGAAAATGCCGGACACGGTCGTCCGACAGGAAATGCCGAGCACGGTCGCCCGACAGGAAAAATGCCAAGCCCTGCTTGGCCACGATGAGTGCCTTCACAAGACACCTGCGCCCGGCTGCGATACATGCCCCATGGGAGCACACGCCCCAGGCCGCAATCCCGGTTTTCTTTCTTCCGGTAGTTCCAGGTCCAGTCCTTCAGCGCTGACGTCCTGGTTTTCTGGCCTTTGGTCCTATTGCTTCAGCTCAAACCTCCGGCTTCCTTCGGTTGCTGATCTTCACTCGGCTCCGAAGGTCTTCTTTTCCACAACCAGCAGTCCACAGCTGGTTCCTTGATCCAGCTGGCGGGGTTCGGGTGGTCCTTTTAATCCGGCTCCGAAGGTCCAATTGAAAAGGAAACAGGTTCGGAAGGACCAATTTAAAACGAACCAGACGGGCTGGAACGTTCGATAAAGAAACAGAAGGGAGGAATCGAGGCTTCTCTCGATCCGGCCTCCTATAACGCCTACGTTGGGTTCGGGAACAACGTATGTGATCTCCGCAACGGAGTAACACACTAGGGCGATAACCTCTTTCTTTTTCAGCAAGTAGGTTCAGACGGGGCTTACGGGTCTTCCGAAGTCGTCCCGGTCCCGACGCCTTAATTCTTCGATGTGGACTGTATAACTTTAGGGATGAATTACTTGGGAATAAAACAGCAATTATCTTCAAACCGTTCCGTGAGAGAGTAATCACTTTTCCCTATCACTTCCCTACACTTTTTCTTCTTATTGACTGCTGGTTCTTCACTTTTCCCGAAGGATTTTCTTATTTTTCCGAACTATTTCCCCGAACGAATTGCAATAAAACCCGTTCACTAAGCTACCCCCAGAGCTATACGCGAAAGTGAGCCGCGCCATTCGCGTGCCTGCGCAACTTAATAACATGAATTTGTACTATTACTCTCTCACGTTTCACTTAATTTCTTTATTCACATAAGTCATGCACAAATACAAGTTTATATCTATTTAGATAGCACAAAACAATATCTACACCATGATATACATTATATTTTCGTATCACAAAAATCCTTTAATTTATAAAACAAAATATGCCTATTTTAGTCACAAATTCAAAGTCCAAACTTCTTAAATATTTAACACAGAAAGTTAAAACAATGTTTCCCACTTGAATTTATACATATGTTAACTAATACAATAGTTTAATTTACATTTTCTCTATTTATTTCACTATTTAAAACACTTTTAAATTTCTTATACAAAACTATCATTATTTCACTTATACACAGGAATTTTCACATAAAAATAACACAGAATTCACCTCTTTAGCACGTACAATCAACCTGAAATGTTTTACAAGTCATTTTTACATAAATTGCTGAAATTACAAACATTTTAAATTTTTACATATTTGGCCTCCTAGGGGCGTGGTCAGCGTGCTTCCGTGAACTCACACTATTTGAACAACTAACTTTGCACGGCTCTCGGCTATAGAAAAAATGAAAGTCTGAAATACACTAATTTTAACAATATTAGATAAATAAGTGCTTCTACATAATTTTCAAACTGTAGGAAACTATCTCTGATAAGATTCTTATCAGTTATCATGTTTCTTATCAGATAACAATACAAGTGAATGTTCTCATTAATCAATCATAACAAATAGGCATTTGTTTTCGTACAAACATATCAAACTTATACAATACTTATGCAATTAA
This sequence comes from Parnassius smintheus behrii, assembly GCA_036936625.1. Classification (NCBI taxonomy): domain Eukaryota; kingdom Metazoa; phylum Arthropoda; class Insecta; order Lepidoptera; family Papilionidae; genus Parnassius; species Parnassius smintheus. Next base: position 19,859,114 of record JAUPFT010000017.1, on the reverse strand, counting down.
TTTCCGTTAATTCTGTTTATGCACAAGAGTGATCATCTCGACCGGGGAACAAATCCGATCTCTAACTTCACTTTAATATTCCTTTGAATTTACATCCTTGGAAAGACGATTTCAACCGGGGAACAAATCCGGTAACATAATTTATAACATAAAATTCCCTATATGAATTTATTGAAAGATATGACTTAGAAAACAGTAAACTAGTCCGGCCTGGGAGTCGAACCCAAGACCTTCATATCATTAATTCGACATTTCTTTAAGATTTAACTAAGCATTTTCTTATCAGAACATTTCTATTGGACAATGAGTCTTTGAAAAGTTATTCGTCATCGGTTGACTTAATAAACTGAAATATTCTTATAGGCGCGTCGCCAACAATTTTAGTTTTTTAAAAATGTTATTGCTATACATCGATCACTAATAAAAACTAGATACACAATCAGTGACGAAAAACGACCTCACCAAATGAGCACCCATTCGAACATTTGGGTGCGCTTTTAATCTAGTTACATTCGAACGCTCCGACGGTAAGCATGCCTCAGTGCTCGTTTAAAAAGTGTAAAAATCACACATACAGGCCGCTAAAAAAGGATGGAATTTCCTAATTTCGGTACGTATTAATATTATCATTATCTAATTATTATCACTGTATTGTAAATACTTATATTTTGCTAATAAATCTCTGTAAAACACTTTTTACATTAAGTCTTAATAAAATAAGTCGAGGTATATGCGTTGACTCTGTTCCGTTTGTTGGAGACGTTATTATTTTTTTATTATTAAATTATGATTGTGTTTTTTTAATGAGACTTCTTTATTGTTTCTCTAAATATTATAATAACATATATATACTTAATTTTGAATATGTTCATGTAGTAAAATTAAAGATGTGAGATTTTATTTTTAATTTTTCAGCTTTCCTCGAGATCCAGTTAGGTGTATAAAATGGTTATCAGTCATAGCATGTCAAAGGTCCGAAGAATTCATTAAGCCGACCCAAGGAAGCGTTGTATGTTAGAAGCATGTTTTAGAAAGTGATGAATATGTGACTACGACTTACAACTTTCTGTACATACTTTTTATATTTAGTAACTATTGAATTTAGATTTAAATTCTTTGTCAAGCAATATTTTTAAACTTTTAAGATGAACAATAAATAAATAATTGTGACTGTTTCAAGTACTTTCGTACAACGTATTTACATTCAGGTAAATTATAACCATTACATATAATACATCATAGAACAGAATAGAATATGCTTTATGTACACCGGTTTTTAAAACAAGTTTTAAAACATTTGAAAATTAAAACAACAGTAACAAAAAATATTGGGCAGTTCGACTCCAATGATTCCTTGTCCAAGCTACGAGCCTCGGTCGTAAAATTTGATTGCTTTTTAGTTGCACTTTGTAATTTTGACTTTAAAACACGCATGTAAGGTTGAATTTGTTTTGATATAGGTTGACCAGCCATTATCAGACATAAAAATTTATTGTTTTTCGTACGTATCTTTGTGAATACAACTATAGGCAATGTATTTAAGGTTGAATTTACATAAATGTATATTTATTTCAACTAGAACTACGTTACAACAATTGACGACAGTTTTTAGAGAACTTTTGTATGGGATTGTGTATCTAGTTCTTTATTAGTGATCGATGTTGGTATATAAATAAAATAATGCAGTAATCGTTACTGTAACATCAGGCCCAGCTTCCTATGAACTTTCGCCCGTCTCCTTTATCCTTATTTTTATTACATTACGATCCGCCGCGACAACAGCGCCACTTACCAGGGCCAATTGTGAATCGTTTTGATCATCCACACAAAAATCCATCAAAATTGGTCATTTGGTGAAATTGGCCAAAACATTCAAACACACAAAAATTTCATCATAATTGGTCCATCCATTTTCAAGGTTTTGCGAGACTAAGAGACAGTAATTGATTTTTATATACATATAAAAGAGACATCAGCTGATTTTTATATACATAGAAAGAGAAGATAAGATAAGAAGATAATAATATTAAATAGAAATAGAAATAGAAACTTTTTTATTCAATGTAGATTATAAAAATACTTATTGAAAGTCACTTTTTTAATTTACCACTGGTTCGCAAAAGAAACCTCTGTCCTGGGAAGAACCAGCAAGAAACCCAGCGGGACTATTTTTTTTTTAATAATAGCTTACAATCATGTTTACAATCAACAACACAAGACAAATTAGAAATAGCTTGGTAGCGATCACCCTTCCCAGGGGTTATTATCATCTATAAATTCCTTAATATTATAATAACCCTTTTTATACAAACTTAGGGATATAACTCTTACGTTGTAGCTAAGGTCAAACTTACATATCGCTTCGTTTTGTGCACTAACTTCTGGTGTGTTGTGAAGAATGTATAAAAATCAACCTAAAAATATATTTGGTCAAGTCTAGCTGTTATTATCCTGCGCGTATAGTATTTTAGTCATATTTTAAGATCCAAGAAATATTGGAAATTTAATGTGTTATATCTCAGTCCTTCTCCTTTTCCTATGGGCACCTTCGAGATCGAAGCTGCAGTGTCATCCGTCCACCCCTTGATACAGTGTGGTTGCCATCAAGCCATGTTTCATCTGTAAATACTACGTTTCTCCAGTCCTTAAATCGCTTAGCTTCCCTCAAAAAGTTACACCGCGCTAGAACAATTTCTGTGCGTTCCATCAATACTTTTCTTTTGTCCGTTTTTTTAAATCCGAATCCCACGTAACAGTGCACAGTCGTAAAGCAAAATGGTTAACTTCCTTAATATAGGGAATTCATTTCTCAAATAATAGTCATATATGTGACGTCACGTCGTATTGCATCAGCATCAAATTCGTCCACATTAGTTGTTACAAAAAGTCTCCTTTTATTTTTTGGCGTTGAGGGCATATTTCTTTCAGAACCGCTTTTTCCATAGACTTCTTTAGTTAGTATATTTGTCACAGAACCAACACTGATAACTAGTCCTTTCGTAACACGCTCACACCTTCCAATGGCTAAAGGGGTCCACCATTTAGATATTCCCTTTTAAAATATTTACGCAGATGTACTACCAACTCCCTTGTTTGTCCTTTCAACACCATTCCCTTCGGCATGTTTAGTACAGTTCTATGCAATCTATTTTTAAGACGGAAAGGTCGAAAGAATACAGTGTACTCTATTCAACGTATTAAAAATGGAATAACATTCAGCAAACAGAAAAGTAATGATTAACACAGGCGTCTCGTTGCGGGTGTTTAATAGGTCCGTGACAGCTTAGTTCCAACTTGCGCGTTTTGGCGCTACCGTCGCAATTTGTTCTCTGTCTACGGACGCCATATTGTGTTAATGTCAAATCATATTGTCAAAATTATGTATTGATTGCCGGATGCCGCCATTATTTATCTAATTGTATCAAATACAACAAAAAAATGGGACTATAAACAAAAGCTGTGCACAAAGGGCCCACATTTCGAACAGCAATAATAAAACATAGGGAAGATACAATTCATAGGCGAAATATTAAAGGTGTACATGATGGTGTGTACCTTTCTTAATTACTTAAAAACCAGTTGTACTTCATGACAAATATTATTCATTTTAATTATTTTACAGACGGTTAAAATTGCTGTTCACGAAATACGACGAAGACGAAATAGTATCGTGGTCACGTAGTTTTAAGGCGGTGAAGCAGACGCGGGCGGCTGATCGGCGCGCGGGGTCCCTCACGTGTCCGGCTAGCTGCCAGCAATATTCGGTTTGGCATATCGTTTGGCAACTCATGTGGCAATAGCGACGAGTAGGGATGGGCAAGTGAAAAACTATATCGATATATGTCGTATCGATATTTTTAAACAGTATTGATATATTCTCGTGATGAATATAGGTATATCGTCATGTTTTGCATAATGTAGTACGACTTATCGTACTATACTAAGCCTTAGCTCAAAATGGTATTAATGGACGGTTGGATGACAAAAAAGCGACAACGACGCATGAATGTTTTTGTAGCTTCTTTTTTTGCTTAATGTTTTGTCGATTAATACATTTTAAAATATTGGTAATTTTATACTTTCGCGGTCCCCTCGTTTTTTGGCTATAGAAAAACGAAAAATCATTCGATTTCGATGATTTTTTTAAATCTTCGTCTTTATGGCGGATTTATGGAAAAAATATGGAGAATATCTCACCTCAAGATTTCATATAGTTTTATGACTTTAAATGTGATCATAAACGCACTTCTTCGAATATAATCGTTCACAACTTTTTTAAATAATCAAATGAAGTTGTTATATTTTTTTCATAATCTACACAAAAAACGAAAATTAAAAGTTTTGATATAGTTTTCTGACTTTAAATGTTATTTATTTATTTATTTCTACCTCTGTCTTTACAGGCATTCCTAATACGACAGTGTAGGCACATAAAACTATCTAATTTAATAAGTACAGAACACAACTTATCAACTATTATAACACAATACATATAATGTCACTTTTGTGAATTCCCCAAGGAACAGCAGAATAAATCTATACCCTGTGCTACTTTATTTAGAGTGTGTAGCACTCGGGTCAGTGGGGCCTCCTTTAGAAGGTTGGTGCGTGCGCGCGGTACCGCGAACAGCGGCGGCCGCTTCCGGCGCCACACGTACCTGTCCGGCACACACAACTTAACCGTTCGCAATATCGCCTCGTTATACACTTTTCCACGCAGCAATTTAAACATATATGTTGCCAAACTTAACTCCCTCCTAACCTCCAGTTTGTTATACCCCACCATGCCTAGAACAAATAATGTTGGGTACATTAATGGGTAGAACGGATACACTCCATATAATTTTAAATAAAGAAATCGAATAAATTTATTTTGTATCCGTTCCACCATCAATTTGTACTTAGCTTCGTGCGGGCTCCATATAAAGATTACACTCTAGGTGACTTTTCACTAGTGCTTCATACAAGGCCCGGAGCGCACCGAGATTTGTAAATTCCCGCGACTGATGCAACACAAATCCCAAATTTCTATACGCCTTCTTGCAAATCTTATGAATGTGGTCCCTAAAATTGAGTTTTGAAGTAAAGTGAACACCAAGGTCTTTTACCTCTGTTACCCGCTGCAAGACTACTCCGTCTAAATTATATTTGTATGTGTGAGGCTGGCGTGAATATGTGAACGACATGACTGAGCATTTGGAAGTGTTAAAAAATAACTTATTCCTATGACTCCATTGTACTACTCTGTCAATGTCTGCCTGTAGTTTGCCACAGTCAGCTGAGTCCTTAACTATTGACACCAATTTTAGGTCATCCGCAAATAGAAGACATGCTGATGTTATCATAAACGCTCTAGAAAATCGAAATAATTATAAAAGTTAATATTTTGGTGTTTTATTGAGTGTAAGATCGAGCAAAGCGAGCTCGGGACTTAGGGCATCCCGACTCGGACAGGTTAGGTTAGAAGGAGATGGCGGGGTCGAGTGAGCGAGCGAATAGATCCCGCCAACTCCTTCGTGGTTATTATTTTATAAACCACTCAGAAATAGGAGCCCCGCGAAGCGGGGCTCCGTCGACCAGACTACTCTCGACTGTGCTACGGGAGAGAGTTGGGGGAGGGGAGCACCACGCCACTCAACGTAGCGCAGTCGAGGAAAGCCCGGTTTGAATGATTTTCAAATCGTGAAATGATATTAAAATCCTGCGATGATGTTGCTCTTTAAAATATTGAAAATTAGATGAAATAAATTAGGCATTTATTTTTGATAATTTAGGGAGCAGGTTCTAGGTAGCTAGCTAGGTTCTAGGTAGGGAGTAAAACCAAAATCATAAGTGGAAACACTAGTTCCGTGGTAGTTCATAAGTGTTTAGGAGATGGTGCTGATTTATTATATGCTTAAACCATAAAAAAATTTGTTCGCACGACCATATCATGTCATTTATATCGATGTGAAAGAGTATAAGCTAACATTTACACTTATTTACGAAATGCCTTATAATAATTACGATATAAATTAATTTATGAAAACTGACCTTGTAGCTACTTTCACCATGACATTTGTGGTAAATATGTAGGAAGAGAAGAAAACCCAGAATACATCATACAGCAGCAAACCAGTCAGCAGCAACGTAGATACCTTTAGTGAGGGCAGTCGGATGAGAGCGATAAATGTCACGCATAGACCCATGCCCATCGCTGAAACCAAAATACAAACATTCATAATTTTGTTTAATACATGTTTTGAGGTCTCGATAATCGCGAAGAGGCAAGTGTTTAATCAATAACACTATAGAGTATTAAAGTATACTCGGCGTCCATGAGCAATTATACAGCGGCAATACCACAGTAAAAGGTACATACACTACGACCATAGAATACTATAATGTTAATACATACATAATAGAACGGGGGAGTGGGCGGAGCCCGTGTAGTCACTAACATGTCACTAACGTGTCAATTCAACCGTATAAATGTCACCACAATCAATCGTTTCCTATTTTAGTGTCAAGTGTCGCTTGCATGCAAATTATTTAAAAATGGCAATTTTTGTAATAATTACGTGTCGAAAGAACAGCGGGAAAAGGAATTTAAATAAAGGAGACATATTCTACAACCAGTAAGTCGAAACTATTTATATTTTGTGAATATTAAAAACAAAAATAAAAAAATATTTGTGTCAAAAACATTAATCAAGTCTAAAATGTGTTTGTAGTACTGATAACTGACAATACGACGTAATTGCTTGTATGTGTGCTCCCGGCGACGCCAATCTTCCTACAAAATAAGGTTGACACCCATTCTATTGTGTATTATAGTATTCTATGACTACGACCACTAGAAGACATATTAAGTCAATGATATCATTGTAAAAGCAAAGACTTATCTATACTATTAGACCGGAAATTCATAACAAAAACTCTCACTGCTTGGCCAGACTGCAAACGCGAACGCCGCGCGACGTACTCAAACATAGGGTGCGTTTGGCAGAAAAAAGCGCTAGCAAGCGCTTTTAAGCAAAATGGCGATCATAAGCGGTAAGCGCTGTCAAATCGTAAGTAGCTATTTTCCTCTAGGACACGATGTTAGTTTTAACCGGGGAACCTAACCTAATTTAAATATATGTTTGTGAAGTATTCATATTAAAAACTTACCAATCATGAATTTTAATAACATGTATATATGTCTATTCATGTCATTATATTACTTAAAACTAATATTGCAAAAACAACTTATAAACGCTACTTCAAAACAAAACAAATTAAATAAGCAAAATGGCGGATTGTTTCAGCGCTACTGAAGTAGCAATCGTGTCCTGGCCGAAAACTATTTTAGCGCTAGTAAGCGCTTGCTAGCGCTTTTTTCTGCCAAACGCACCCATAGTCTTCCTTTGATTGTCCATAGTAGCCACGCAGGGGCGCGGGGAGGACGCGGTGGCGGGCGCGTGTAAGTTGACGCGAGAGCGCGCGGGCAACTCACGCCATAGCTCGTTCATACAAGTGGCCGCAGTGAATGCGCGGGCGGCTAGTGGCTAACCACGCGAGCACGAGGAGCGGGCATCTCAAACCAAATCGAGCTAACCGCGTGCGTTGTAATATTGTTGTGCATCTTCCGAAATAAATGTAAAATAATTTACTTTATACGATGATTAACTATATTTTCTAATACAGTAGAACCTCGATAAGATAAAGACCAAGGGAAACGTTAAGTTATTGAGGTTTCTACTTACTAATGACTTAAGTTAAGGAGTTTTTATTGGTTTATGTTTGTACTTACAGAGGTTCGTTTACGAGCTTTGTTTAGGAATTATATACATAGATAGACGAGCTAGGTTAAATGCAAATGAAACTTTTAAATGTTAATACAAATGTAAATACGTACTTTATTTTAGATTTAAAGATACATTTATTCAAGGTTATTTTATTCTACATCAAAAGTCGGTTTTGTTTCATACTATTCACATTTTCTAAATCAATTTTATTTTCATTATTAAATAAAGAAGAGAAAATATTACTGCATTGCTCTTTAAAATATCGGGTAATTTTATACTATCGCGGTCACCTCGTTTTTGGCTCTAGAAAATCGAAAAATCATTCGATTTAGATGATTTTTTTAATAGTATTACGGCGGATTTATGAAAAAAATCACAAACAAAAATTACAAAGTTTCAAGGCTTTAAATGTTCATGAAAATGCACTCATTCACGTATAGTTGTTGATAACTTTTTTATCGAATGAAGTTGCTATATATTTTTTTTCATAATCTACACAAAAAAAAACGAACATTTAAAAAAAGTTTGTTTATTAATTTTTTATTTTGGTTTTATTGAGTGTAAGATCAAGCGATGCGAGCTCGAGACTTAGGGTATCCCGACTCTGACAGATTAGGTTAGAAGGAGAACCATCTTCTTCGTGGTTATTTTTTTATAAATCACTAAGAAGTTAAAGCCCCGCAGTGCGGGGCTCCGTCGACCGGGCTTTCTTTGACTGCGCTACGGGAGAGAGTTGGGGGAGGGAAGCCTTCCGTAAAAACGAATATTTAAAATTAATGAAATCAATTTACCCAGAGAAAATGAAGAAGAAATTCACACATTTTATGTAAAATTGCGAGCGCTAATAGTTTTGGATATAGGAGAAAGTTTAATGGATACATTCGACTATATACAGTAGAACCTTGATAACTTAAACCTCGACAACGTAATAACCTCTATAAATTCATAAAATTTTGTGTTTCCTTCCCCTCTCAGTCCAAAATCTCTTTTACTTAAAATACAAACCCTCTATAACTTAAACGAATAATTTGGGCATCGCACCTCAGTATCATCTACCAATGAGTCATTTTAAATGAATGTGCAGATAACAAAGGTTCCCTTCACTTATTTGTGTCATTAGGTTTTAGTCTTCTTTATTCATGATATTGAGAGCGGTAATATAGACGAAGATTTAAATGACGAGCCACAAGATCCACCTACAATTATATCTATCAGCGAAGTAAGGAAAGCTGGAAACACTACGATATTTGGTAATTTTATACTATCGCGGTCACCTCGATTTTTGGCTCTAGAAAATCTAAATCTCATCCGATTTCGATTTTTTTAAATCTTCGAATTCACGGCGGATTTATGGAAAAAATATGGAAAATATCTCACCTCAAGATTTCATATAGATTTATGACTTTAAATGTGATCATAAACGCACTTTTTCAAATATAATCGTTCATAACTTTTTTGCAAAGCGTTAAACGAAGTTTGTATTTTTTTGTTAATCTACACAAAAAAAAACATTTAAAAAAAGGCATTGAAAATGTTTGTTTATTAATTTTTTATCTCACTTTAATTTTTTGACTTTGAATGTTATCATAAACGCTCTAGAAAATCGAAAAATCATCCGATTTCGATGAGTTAATTCCATTTTTCACTTGTAGAATTTGCCATTGAAAGTAAGAACTTTCCAGTAAAAATAAGTCTTCTTCATCTACATAATAGTTTGACAAACACTAATCACGACAACACTCCGAACGTAGCCGCACTCAACTGCGGACAGTCACGTCGCGCCCGCACCGGCACCCGCGCCGCGCCCGCACCCGCGTTTGCAGTCTGGCCAAGCACTCACAACTGTAGATCCCGCGGGCGTCGGCTGGACGGGCATTGTAAATATGTCACACAGTTGTTATCTCATTTACGACAGTTACCCAGTTTTTTTAGGTAAATACTAATTAGATTTTAAAGCGGGCGAGCAGTCATTTGTAACGGCATGGATCGCTCGTAACCTATTGCCTACTACTACTACTAATTGCCTATGGGATATGTCAGGGATTTAAAAAATTAATAAATAAACATTACTAATTAAATAATAATTTGTAATCAGACATTATTATTATGTAAGGACATAATTTGTAGAGATGGGCCGAATATTCGTTTCATATTCGGTATTCGGCATATTCGGCAGCTTTACCGAATATTCGACTAAATCACCGAACATCGTTAAAGTGGTACTCAAAATACGCACTGTATTGAAATGTACGAACAGAGCAATGCCATTTCGCATAATTTTATTGTTGAAAGTATGTTTTATTTATGGGTTACATGTACTTGTATAGCGTTATGTTTTTGACGCACTGTAGATTTATTTCATGTTATAGCAAATAGAAAGCTTGATACACTTTATCAAGCTTCGGAATCAAATAAAAAAACATTACATTACATTAGTACATTTCACTTTATTTCGGTCGTCAGTATCTTTAAAATAAGTTTAAATAGTAGATCGCCTACCATTATTTTTCATTGTTATCTAATATTATCATATAATTATCAATTTTCACTAAGACTTTTTGCCTTTAAAAATAGTCAAAACATAAGCATGTGCCGGCAATTCGCTGAGTGCTAGATGATGCAATAACATGTCAGGAGTGGCGGGGTAGCGAGGGGCAGGGTCCGGCGTTAATTCCGGAGCGAAACAAGTTTCGGCATAAATTGTTTAGGTACCGAGGTGATCCTGCCGAATAATGTTCGGTTGAATATTCGGTTAATCCATATTCAGCCCATCTATAATAATTTGTCGAAAAAAAAATCTTAAATTCATGTTAAAATCGGATAAAAACAAAATTATAAAATCTAAAATCATTACTTAAATTTTCTTTCAGCCGCTGCTGTGTGCAGTGGGGTGAGGTACACTCACCGTCCATGAGCAGCCAGTGGCCGGTGAGCACCCACACGGCGACGATGCCGGCGGCCAGCAGGGCGGCCGCCACCTCGGGCGCGGAGTAGCGGCCACAAGCGGCTCGGGAGCCCACGCCGATACCCGCACTGCCTGCCACGTATTGGCACAGCGGCGTCAACAGGAACGCTAGCGCCGCGCACGCTATTACTGCAAATTTACAAATGAAGAATAATATAAAAATAATAATATCGTTATTTAAAATGCCAATGTTACTGCTATGGTATCTATAAAGACATCCACAAACTTGCGTGGTGATGTCGATAGTCTATTTTCAGCCAAAGGAAAACAGGTACTGTACTTTCGAAACTGTGAAGATACGAGCCTGTGAAGAAAAGGGACACACCTTCTAACTCCAATTTATAAATTACACAATAAGCCTGCGTAGGATACGTAAAAAGTAACTACCATACAGAACAACTTAATCTTGGTAAGGAAGAACTAAGCTGAATTCATAGTCTCAAGATGAAATTTATGTGCATGCATGAGTTATTACATTTCAGCACATCATAGGTTGACCGGCAGAGAACATCAACGGGTATCATTCCGCCTTTTGTAACTTTATAATGCATAAGGTTTTAAATAAATATATTGTTGCAACACTATAATTAATGCCCCTAGCGCCATCTAGTGTTGGGTAGCGGAGTGAGGAGAGCCTTCTATAAAATGCCATGCTAGAACCTTCCACCTCCAGCGCCATCTAGTATCGAATAGAAGAACTAAGCTTTCTAGAAAACTTCACACTCGAACTTTCTACACCTAGTCGAGCGGGACCGGTATTTGCTGGAATAATCTAGATGTTTCGGCGGAAAAGGCCTATATAAAGTCGTTAGAGGGCGCGACCGGAGTAGTATTGAATTGGCGATACGAGCGAAGCTTTCGGAGTGAAATAAAGTGAACTAAAGTGATCAGTATGATTAATTTCTAAGTGTGATTTAAGTTTTAATTGGTGTTCGGTTTTTTTTTTTTTTTTTTTATAGAAGAGGGAGCAAACGAGCATGCGGCTCACCAGATGTTAAGTGACTACCGCCGCCCATGATCAACCGCAACACCAGGAGAATTGCGGGTGCGTTGCCGGCCCTTTAGAAAGGAGTAAGCTCTTTTCTTGAAGGTCCCCAGGTCGTATCGGTCCGGAAAAATCGCCGGTGATAAACTATTCCACAGAGAGGTTGTACGTGGAAGAAAACTCCTTGTGAAACGTACAGTGGTGGACCGCCAAGCATCCAGATGGTGTGGATGGTATCGGGACGTTTGCCGTGTCGTGCGTTCACGAAATTTGGCGGCTGGGATTAATCCGAACAATTCCTCAGAGCACTCCCCGTGATAGATGCGATAAAATACGCAAAGAGATGCAACATCTCTTCGCAACGCCAGTGAATCGAGCCGAACGGAAAGCACTCGGTCGTCGACGATTCGAGCCGCTCTGCGCTGGATGCGGTCAAGTGGAAGGAGCTGGTACTGGGGAGCCCCAGCCCAGAGATGGGAACAGTATTCCATGTGCGGCCGAACCTGCGCCTTGTAAAGTTGCAGGCGGTGTGCCGGCATGAAATACTGTCCCGCTCTGCTGAGCACGCCAAGCTTTTTAGAGGCCAATTTGGCCTTCCCTTCCAAGTGACCACGAAACTGCACGTCACTCGATATGTTGACGCCGAGGATTCCGATACTGGCTGAGGCAACAAGGGGAGTGCCTTGAAACTGAGGGGATACGACAAAGGGGTTCTTTTTAGCGGTTAACGCGCAAACTTGTGTCTTCTGGGGGTTAAACTGGACTAGATTTAGTCGTCCCCAATCCGAGACTCTGTTCAGCAAAGACTCGACTTCAGACACAAGTTTGTCCCGGCACTCGGAGACGTTTTCCCGAGAAATATTGGCTCGGCCGGTGTAAAGAGCATCACCAGTGCTGTCATCTGCATAGCAATGAATGTTACGGGTATGCAACATATCATTGATATGCAGAAGAAACAGCGTTGGCGATAGCACGCAGCCCTGTGGAACACCAGCATTAATAGGCTTGCAATCGGAGCTTGCACCGTCTACAACGACCTTGATGCTCCGATCTGCAAGAAAGCTGGTGATCCAATCGCACAATTTCTCGGGAAGCCCATAGGAAGGGAGCTTCGAAAGAAGCGCTTTGTGCCAAACCCGATCGAAGGCCTTCGCAATGTCCAAACTAACGGCCAATGCCTCCCCCTTGAACTCTACTGCCTCCGCCCATCTGTGAGTGAGGTAGACCAGAAGATCACCAGCTGACCGACCACGGCGAAAACCGTATTGGCGGTCACTAATCAGCTGGTGATCCTCAAGGTACCTCATGAGCTGGCAGTTTACAATGGACTCCATTGTTTTGGAGAACAAGGAGGTGATGGCGATTGGCCGGTAGTTAGACGGGTCTGAGCGGTCGCCTTTTTTAGGGATCGGGTGGACGAAAGCCGTCTTCCATGATTTTGGGACTACGCCTAGGGAGTAGGAGTACCGGAAAAGACGCGTTAAAACCGGTGCCAACTCTGGAGCACACGTCCTCAGCACAATTGGGGGGATTCCGTCAGGCCCACTCGACTTGTGGATGTCCAGGGAGAGGAGTGCTTTGCGAACCGAGCGCTGTGTGAACTGCACTTCCGGCATGGAGCACTCACACCGCGGGATGGTCGGCGACGTACTCCCCCCGTCATCGAGAGTCGAGTTAGACGCAAAGAAGGAGCCTAGAAGATCGGCTTTCTCCTTTGCAGTATGGGCCAGTGAGTCGTCCTCCCTGTGTAGAGATGGAAGAGATGGCTGACAGAAATTCCCCTGGACAGCCTTGGCGAGAGACCAGAATGCACGGGTTCCAGAAGGAAGGTGAACTAGTTTCTCGCCAATTCTGCTTATGTGCTCTGACTTTGCCTTGGCAATGACTCTTTTGAAGGACCTAGAGGCGGAATTATACTTCTTTTTTAGAGCGCTGGTGTTTACATCCCGGGACGCTGATGCATCAACCCAGGCTTGATAGCACTCCTGCTTATAGCATGATGCTATTTTACAGGAGCGACCAAACCATGGCTGAGATTTGCCTCCAATGGGCACCACAGAGGAAGGAATAAAAAGTTCCATACCCTGAAGTACCACATCAGTAACAGAATCCGCAACAACGTTGGGATCATCCGGCGAGAAGCAAACCCGCCCCCAAGGGTAGGATGCAAAGAAAGACCGCATCCCATCCCAATCGGCTGACCTATAGTGCCAAACACGGCGGCAGCCTGCAGAATGCAACCGCGATTTCAGCGTGAGTGGCACAACACTCCGGACCAGACAATGGTCCGAGGAGCCTAATTAAAATGTCGGTAATTAAAATGTCAATTTTTGTAATTAAATCGGCAGTTTTTATTGTCACGAACCCTAAGCTCGTAACAATATTATATTGATTAGAGTCTCGCCGAGTCTCGCACTATATACATTGTTTTACATAGGATATACATAGGTGATAAACGAGCACACTGTCCACCTGATGTTAAGTGGTTGCTCTAGCCCATAGACATCTACATCTATCCTCGGTTATGAATCAAAATGCAGATGCGTTGTCACCTGTGAGGACTAACATGAAATGCCTCGTTTCCAGTAAAAAGGGTCTCCAGTACTCTACACTTACCATACGAAACATAGTGTTACGAGCTTGAGGTTCGTGACAATAAAAATTGCCGATAGAATTACCTAAATTAACACTTTCATTTTCTTTATACAAATTAAGCTTAAAAACTAATAATTAATCACACTGATTCACTTGATTTCGCTCCGAAGCTTCGCTTGTCTCGCCAAATTCAATACTTCCCCGATCGCACCTTGCAGCGCCTATAAATACACATTAGCACCGAAACATCCAGAACATTCAAGTAAATACGCGCGCCAATCGACTAAGCATCGAAAGTTCGAGTGTCGGGCTTCTAGAAGCTTAGTTCTTCGTTCCGAGACTAGATGGCGCTGTCGATTGAAAGATTAGTGATGTCGCTTTCGGGAAAGCTCCCCTCGCTCTCGTCCCCGACACAAGATGGCGCTAGTGCCGGGTACATGACGTCAACTTAGGCGCGTAACAATAGTAACGTTAAGCTGATATTTTACACTGGTATTCCCTGAGAGCAAGGTCCTTCCCCGATCGAGCCGACCTATTCGTGCTACAAATACCAGTAATATAACTGCAACATATCTCTACCACATATGTACATATTGTTGTCGGTAGAGCATGACACTCCCGATAAACTTGACCAACTTTATTAGATAATATAAAAAATCTTCATATAAACTAACTTCATACGATAACTATATAGATAGATAGAATTGTAAGTAGCTTACTTGCTGTACATATTGCCACTAGCATTTGCATGGAGTCAAAGAAAAAAAACATAATGAGTAACGCCACAGAGGAGCCCAGCGGGAAGCACAGCGCCTGCATTGTGTTCAGTGTTTGTACATCTGAAATAATCCAAAACAAAATTTTATTTTGTAACGATAATTTTGTAGTTTTTTTCACATGGTGAAATGATAATGAGACAAAGTGGTCCAAATATGCATCACTAACAGGATCTATGTATATTTAAAGGTATGCTACATAGATTAGCTGCACATTTTAAGACTCATTAGTCTCGACTAGATAGGCATTGTGATTAAAGTAGACAACAATCTTGTAAGACGTATATCTTACACAATGTTTATTCACTAATATGACCTTACAATTGAGAGAATAGGTTTAATTGTAATGGATCTATTATATAAAGAAAGAAAACGTAGCGTCATAAAAATTACAGTAGATGTCATTAGATACACTCCTTAATCATGCTAGAATTCTGGTTTAAGAAATTTATTATCTCAAGAATTTTACATCAATTTATTTATTTATTTGATTATTTTGCATAATGTGTGTGTTTTACAGTTGTTATATAAAATATAGTACAACACATTAACCATTTCTGGTGTACAAAATGATATAAATTTAAAAAAAAAACATTAGGTATTATTAACTACAATATAGATTAAGATAACAAAAAAAAAACCATTGGTAATAATTAACAAACAGAAAATATAAAAATAAACTAGAAAGCAACATAATAAAAGAAAAACATTTACTATTAATTGCACGATCACATTATTAATATTTATATTAAGTATTAAAATATTATTATTAAAAATAGTCCAAAATTTAAAGATATTGTTTTTCCAACAACTCACTAACCAAATAAAAAGATTTATTAAATAGCCACTTTTTCAACTCGTTCCCGAAACTCTTCCTTGGTTGTAGTTTAATGTTATCGGGTATAGCGTTAAATACTTTTATACACATTGCATAGCAATTCTTATGCAAATATTATGAGACTTACATATCTACAGCTTAATATAAATTTTAGTTAGTGTATAAGCAGATGTTAACTTAGATATTATGTATTTATTTATACCAGTTATTGAAACACGAAATTATTCATATATATATATATATATATATATATATATATATATATATATATATATATATATATATATATACTCATATATATATATATATATATATATATATATATAAATATATATATATACATATATACATACATATTATATTATTTATATATGTATATGTGTGCTTACTCTTTCAATATGTGATACTTAAGTAGTCTTTTAAATGTGTGCATTGATTTTGAGTCTCTTATATCTTTAGGTAATTCGTTATATATTCGGGAACCTTCATACATTATACATTTTTTACCGAAATTTATTCGCGGTGTTATTAATTGTGTAGTTGTATTCTTTTTGGTAAAGTTGTATTCGTGTGTATATCTTTATTTAATATTTTCCGAATTAGTATACAATTTTGGTACACGTATGTTTGTGATATGTTCATTACATTAATTTGTTTATAAAGTTTATCTGTCGGTGTAAGATAATCGAAATGAAATAATACATTTAATAATTTATTTTGCGCAGTTTGTAATATTGCTATATTAGTTTTGGCTGCATTACCCTAAATTTCTACAAAATAATCGATTTGTTATTTAATAATGGTATTATAAATCGTATACCGTACGGAAACTGGAAGACAGCGCGCAATACCCTTTATCATACCCATTAGAGAGGTCAGCTTGGATTTGATTTTTAGAATGTGCAGGAGCCAAGCTAATTTACTGTCTAAAATAAGACCTAGATACTTTTCCTATTCTGCCTTATTAATTTTTATGCCATTAATCATCAACGGACTAAAGTCATCAATCTTTTTTTTTTTTGCAGCAAAAATCATATAACTCGTTTTGGTTGTGTTGATCGTCAAAAGATTGCTCTGTAACCATTCGTTTAGCGAATCCAAATCATTTTGTGCTTCTGATACAATAGATCCGTTTGAGTGATAATAAAAAAGACACGTATCATCAGCGTACAAGGCTATAGAACTAAGACTAAGGCACTTAAGCCTATCTTATTAATATTATTCATATATATAAGAAATAGTAGGGGCCCCAAGATAGAGCCCTGAGGTACACCAAACGTTACTGTTCTACAAGAACTTTGTGTTTTATCTATTTTTACTACTTGTTGGCGATTACTTAAATAAGATTTGAAAATAGCTAATGCACTGTTTGTTAAACCGATCTTGGCAAGTTTATGTAATAGCACTCGTGGCAAAGTGTGTGTGTCTTTTTTCAGATCTATAAATACACCTAGTGCAATTTTTTTCTTGTCTAAATTCAACTTTATTTTCGTTATAAAGTCTACTATAGCGGACAGTGCATTTTTTTTGATCTAAAACCATATTGTTTCTTACTCAGGAAATTAATTGATGTTAAGAATATTTCAAGCCGATTGTAAATAATTCTTTCAAAGACTTTTGAGATTACCGGTAATACTGATAACGGACGGTAATTCCCAGGATCTAATTTTGATCCAGATTTGTAGATTGCGGTCATTTTGGCAATTTTAGGACTGTCAGGGAACACTCCAATCTTTAGACATTTATTAATGCATTCTGTTAATTCTTCTATTATAAGACTTTTGACGCATTTGATTGCTTTAGGACTAATACCGACTAAGCCTGAGTTAGTGTTAGTTTTTAGGTTTTCAATTATTGCAGAAATTTTATGTACTGTTGTTGGTGCTAAGTGGCTAAGTTTTTGCGAGTCTAATCCAGAACTACCCTCATTTTCATTATTGTAGCTTAAGTAAGGTTTTTTATTTGATTTGCTAAATTCGAGCCAACACTGGCAAAGAATTCATTAAAACATTCGCAGATTTCCTCTGTATTACTTCAACTTACTTGGGAATATTGCTTCTTTAAATTTATTATTTGATAGATTATTAATCAAACTCCACATTTTTGCTGGTTTATTTTAACAATTTCCAAATGTTTTAAAGTAGTATTTGGCTTTAGTTTTCTTTGTACTTTCTGTAACTTTATGTCTTTTCTCTATAAATTGATTTTTTAAAATAAGATTTTTGGCGTTCTGTTTATATTGTTTCCGTAGGACATTTCTAGTATTTATTTCTTCAATTATTTCTTTATTTATCCAGTCTTGACAAGGTGGGTTTAAAATCTTTTCTTTAGTAATGACACTCTTTCTTATACTGTCTAACACCCTTTTTTCTAGTTTATCATACGATTTAGATTCATTCGTTTGTTTGTCATTTTGCATAATTGTATGCAATTTCGCGTAGTTTACAGCTTCATATTGTAATTTACTGAGAGGAGCTGGCTCATATTTTTTAACCTCAATATATATTTGCTTGTGATCTGAAATGGGTGACTCTAGAATAGCAAAGTGAAAATATTTTTCATTACGGTTAGTACATAGATGGTCAATAATGGTTTTAGTTGTTTCAGTTTCCCTAGTGCAAAACTTTGGGTCCATCTTATTTATAATTTTGTAACCATTTTCTTGCAAAGTTTCTTTATAAGCAAGGGTTCCATGATCATTGGAAAGTAGATTGAAATTAAAATCACCAATAATAATTACTCTTTTACGTTTATGTATTTGAGCAGAATATTCATCCAAAAACTGTTTTATACCCGAATCTGGTTTTCTATATACGATTCCAATTTCCATAGAATATTTTTCGAGATGAATCCAAAAGAAATGGTTACCATCCAAATAAGTGTCACTTACGTGGGAGTGCTTCAAATCATTATGAACAAAAATCGATACACCACCACCTCTTCCTGTGTTTCTGAAATTATAGTAGTGGCTGTAGTTTGGGATCACAAAACGTTTTGCTTCCTCTTCAGATTTTATCCAAGTTTCGGTTAAAATAATGATGTTGACAGTATTTTCAAACATTTTTAGTATGCATTGTAACTCATCAAACTTCCCTGGTGTGACAATGCTGCGTATGTTAGTATAGTATATTTTTAATGTTTTCTTATGTGAGATAATGTGTTTGTAGTCGTCAACTAGTTGGTAAGTGTTTACTTTGTTATCCTCTTCTTTATGATTAGTACAATTTTCTATTGTTTTCAGTTTTTTGTGAAACTTTTTACTATTTTTGGCACACTTTTTGAATATTTTATTGAAATATTTTTCTCTCCCTTTGTTATTCTACCATTTAACTCTTGAGTAAGCTCCTTTAAGTATAATTTATGTTGTGATGTTTGGTCTGAATATAACTTTTTATTTTATCATTTAACTTTTTCTTGTTCTTCAATATGGATTTAGCGATATCTTGAGATTCAAGGAAAATTTTGATGGACGATGTTTACCAGATATATATACTTACCAAGTCGTACAATTTTTTTCGGTAAGGGACAGGCTCCATCAGCTATTTTTAATATTTTCATTACTTCTCCTTTGTCAAATTCCATTCTATGTTCTTTGTCCAGTGCTGTACTTTCAGAGATTCTAATTATAACGATATTTTTGCTTCTATATTCACGCTCATTTATTTCGGCCATGATTTTTTCGGTTCCTTAAGATAGGACAGATGTTCCTGTATTTGTTTTAAGGTTCTTAATTTCGGATTCAAGATGGCAGATCTTCTGTTCACTAGATTTGTTCTTCTCTAATAAGTTTGAGATATCCGATTTTATTGTTTTGTTTTCTTTGTTTACATGGTTTATTGTCGATTTCATCTCAGTAATTTGTTCTTTCAAGTCTGCTACATCTGAAGATATTTTTTCCATGAATTCCTTTTGGTTTGTGCAAATTGTAGTAAGCATCGACATGATATTTTATTAGTTAATTCACATACTTCCTTTTTTATCACTGTTATGTCTTCGTTTTCTTCTGGTAATTTCCTTTTATTACGAAAAGTGACTAGTTTAGATTCATTAAGTTGTGAAGAATTACAAACAGAAACTTCGTATATTACTAAAACTGAGACAATGCTGAAAATATTATTATAATCACATGGGTAAGGTTTAACTTTAAATGTTTACAGTCAGCATTAACCAGTCACAATTAGCAGTTTAGAGATCCTCTATATAATATACCAAAAAAATAAGCGATAACTCGAGAGGAGTTATCGCTAATTTTTTTAGGTATACAGTTTCGGTAACCTACTATAATTATTGAAACTCCCTTCCTATGGGCTTCCCGAGAAATTGTGCAATTGGATTACCAGCTTTCTTGCAGATCGGAGGAGCAAGGTCGTTGTAGACGGTGCATGCTCCGTGCTATCACCAACGTTGTTTCTTCTGCATATCAATGATATGTTGCAAGCCCGTAACATTCATTGCTATGCAGATGACAGCACTGGTGATCCTCTTTACACCGGTCGAGCCAATATTTCTCAGGAAAACGTCTCCGAGTTCCGGAACAAACTTGTGTCTGAAGTCGAGTCTTTGCTGAACAGAGTCTCGGATTGGGGGCGACTAAATCTAGTCCAGTTTAACCCCCAGAAGACACAAGTTTGCGCGTTAACCGCTAAAAAGAACCCCTTTGTCGTATACCCTCAGTTTCAAGGCACTCCCCTTGTTGCCTCAGCCAGTATCGGAATCCTCGGCGTCGACATATCGAGTGACGTGCAGTTTCGTGGTCACTTGGAAGGGAAGGCTAAATTGGTCTCTAAAAAGCTTGGCGTGCTCAGCAGAGCGGGACAGTATTTCATGCCGGCCTACCGCCTGCAACTTTACAAGGCGCGGGTTCGGTCTCACATAAAATACTGTTCCCATCTCTGGGCTGGGGCTCTCCAGTGCCAGCTGCTTCCACTTGACCGCATCCAGCACAGAGCGATTCGAATCGTCGACGACCGACTGCTTTCCGATCGGCTCGATTCATTGGCGCTGCGAAGAGATGTTGCATCTCTTTGCATTTTCTTTCGCATCTACCACGGAGAGTGTTCTGACGAATTGTTCGGATTATTCCCAGCCGCCAAATTTCATGAACGCACTACGTGGTAAACCTCTCGATACCATTCACTCACACCATCTGGATGCATGGCGATCCACCACTGTACGTTTCACTAGGAGTTTTCTTCCGGGTACGACCTCTCTGTGGAATAGTTTACCACCGGCGATTCTTCCGGACCGATACGACCTAGGAACTTTCAAGAAAAGAGCTTACTCCTTTCTAAAAGCAACGCACCTGCAATTCCTCTGGTGTTGCAGTTGTTCATGAGCGGCGGTAGTCACTTACCATCAGGTGAGCCGCATGCACGTTTGCCCCCTCTCCCATAAAAAAATAAAAATAATTTATATTAACAAAATTCAAAATATGCTCTGGACTCTGAAATGGTTATTGACAAGATTTGCAATAATCGACTCGCTTGATAGGCGGATACCCGAACGCAGTGACAATCTTGCCTTTTTAGCATTTTAGATCTTAGATCTTATTTTATAAAACGTTACCCCCAAACTAGCATTTTATCCTGATTCGTGGAAGCAGTTTATAAATATAAATTGCACAGGGACAAACATCCTGACTCGAAACAATTATTTGTAGGCCATACAAATACTTGTTCCGTGCGGGATTCGAACCCGCGACCCCAGTGCAACAAACTCATTGCTAAACCACTGAGCCACGGGGCCGTCGATTCGAGTCGATTTTATATTGCGGCTTACAAGATATGGTGATACCGGTCATCTATCGGTGTCCATGAGATTTTCTGGCATAATCCACAGTTGTCTTTTACGAAATAGGATGGTGGTATCTCTTACATCGCCACACCACGGCAGAATAATATATATACGTGGTCCTTCACTGCTGGCCGTATGAGGACGCTCAAGGTTGCTCAGCGAGCTATGGAGAGGGCTATGCTCGGAGTTTCTCTGCGTGATAGGCTCAGAAATGAGGATATCCGCAGTAGAACCAGAGTGACTGACATAGCCCAACGGATTAGTAAGCTGAAGTGGCAATGGGCCGGCCATATAGCTCGAAGAACCGATAACCGATGGGGAAGAAAGGTTCTCGAGTGGCAGCCTCGTACCGGTAGGCGTAGTGTAGGGCGACCCCCCACTAGATGGAGTGACGACCTGGTAAGACATGCAGGAAATCGATGGATGCAGGTAGGTAGCTCAGGACCGTGCTTTGTGGCGTTACTTGGGGGAGGCCTATGTTCAGCAGTGGACTTGTGAAGGGCTGTAATGATGATGATGATGATGATGATGATGATGATATATATATCGTTTCCGGGACACCTGAGATTTTGAGTGAGATTGAGAGGTTCTATGGGCAGCTGTACACATCATCGTTGGAACCACACGCAAGTGTGAGTAACGATCCAAGAGCAAGTCTTATCCGACAATATTCCGATGATATCCCGGACGTCAGTCTAAGCGAGATTAGAATGGCTCTCCAGCACCTTAAAAACGGCAGGGCCCCAGGCGAGGATGGAATTACAGCGGAGCTTCTGAAAGCGGGTGGAACACCGGTACTTGAAGTCCTTCAGAAGCTCTTCAATTCCGTCCTCCATGGTGGCACTACTCCAGAGGCGTGGAGCAGAAGTGCGGTGGTCTTGTTCTTTAAGAAAGGCGACAACGCTCTCTTGAAGAACTACAGACCGATTTCCCTTCTGAGCCGCGTCTACGTGCTGTTTTCGAGAGTCATTACGAATCGTCTCGCACGCCGACTTGACGACTTCCAGCCTCCCGAACAAGCCGGTTTCCGAAAAGGCTTCAGTACCATAGACCACATACATACCCTGCGGCAGATTGTACAGAAGACTGAAGAGTACAATTTGCCACTTTGCCTGGCGTATGTGGACTATGAGAAAGCCTTTAATTCCGTCGAAATTTGGGCGGTGCTGTAGTCCCTTCAGCGGTGCCAGGTTGACTGTCGGTATATCGAAGTGCTGAAGTGTTTGTACAGTAGGGCTACGATGGCTATCCGAGTACAGAACCAGAGCTCGAAACCTATCCAACTGCAGAGAGGTGTAAGACAGGGTGACGTTATATCCCCGAAACTCTTCACCGCTGCTTTGGAAGACGTTTTCAAGCTACTGGACTGGAAAGGATACGGTATTAACATCAATGGCGAGTACATCACTCACCTTCGATTTGCCGACTATATAGTCCTTATGGCAGAATCGCTGGAGGACTTAAGCACTACGCTCAATGACCTCAATAGTGCCTCCCAACGGATAGGTCTTAAGATGAACATGGACAAAACAAAGATCATGTTTAATGTCCATGTCACGCCTATGCCGGTAGTTGTTGGGAGCACTATGCTCGAAGTTGTTGACGAGTACGTTTACCTGGGACAAATAGTCCGACTAGGTAAGTCCAACTTCGACCGAGAGGTCAATCGACGGATTCAACTCGGCTGGGCAGCGTTCGGGAAATTACGACATATCTTCTCGTCAGGTATACCTCAATCTCTAAAAACTAGATTGTACAACCAGTGCGTGTTGCCAGTGATGACTTACGGATCTGAGACGTGGTCCTTCACTGCTGGCCGTATGAGGACGCTCAAGGTCGCTCAGCGAGCTATGGAGAGGTCTATGCTCGGAGTTTCTCTGCGTGATAGACTCAGAAATGAGGATATCCGCAGTAAAACCAGAGTGACCGACATAGCCCAACGGATTAGTAAGCTGAAGTGGCAATGGGCCGGCCATATAGCTCGAAGAACCGATAACCGATGGGGAAGAAAGGTTCTCGAGTGGCAGCCTCGTACCGGTAGGCGTAGTGTAGGGCGACCCCCCACTAGATGGAGTGACGACCTGGTAAGATATGCAGGAAGTCGATGGATGCAGGTGGCTCAGGACCGTGCTTTGTGGCATTAC
Source organism: Parnassius smintheus behrii (assembly GCA_036936625.1). Classification (NCBI taxonomy): domain Eukaryota; kingdom Metazoa; phylum Arthropoda; class Insecta; order Lepidoptera; family Papilionidae; genus Parnassius; species Parnassius smintheus. The sequence continues at coordinate 19,835,249 of JAUPFT010000017.1, read as the reverse complement.
TTGGGGGAGGCCTATGTTCAGCAGTGGACTTGTGAAGGGCTGTAATGATGATGATGATGATGATGATGATGATGATATATATATATATATATATATATACGGTACTAAAATATCCTATTAAACATATATATTTTTGTTTAATAGTTAATAAATTTATAGAAGACGAGTCAAACGAGCATACGGCTCACCTGATGGTGAAGTGATCACCGCCACCCATGAATATCTGCAACACATTAGAAATTGCAGGTCGCTAAGTCGTATAGGTCCAGAAAACCTCTGGCTACAGTACACTCCACAATGTGGTTGTGCGCGGTAGAAAATTCCTTGTATAACGCACAGTTAGTGGACTGCCAACCGTAAAGATGATATGGATGTAATTGCGTGTACTGTCGCAATATTCGATTGTGGAATTTAGTTGCTGGAATTATTCCGAAAAATTCCATTGTACAATTCTACTACAAACGAGTTCTTTTTTTAGTAGTAAGCCCATTGTCTTTTGTGGGTTAAACTGGACTAAACCTAGTCGGTCAAAGTTCGTGACTTTGTTTAACAAATACTTGACTTCATACACTTTTTTCCGACATTCGATGATGTGTACTCGAATAAGCCTGGCAAGGCTGATGTAAAAAGCATCAACAGTACTGTCGTCTGCATAACAATGAATGTTACTAGTTTGTAACATAACAATAAGTACCCGGTTGACCGAGCTTTGCTCGGTATTTTTCGCTCGGTTTTTTTTTATTCGTGTGTTTTGGAAATTGTATTTAGATACAAATTACATACTGATGAAATACGAATAATATTTTTTGATCTTACGACATAATAGAAAAAACTGAACTGGTTATTTGAATTAAAAATCATGAGTGCAATTAGTTTAATTTAAATTTTCGTGTTTTTAAAAAATACTAAAAAAGGGCTCGAAAAAATAGATTTTCTCAAAAAAGAAAGGAACTTGAAAAAAAATTAAAAAAAGTCGGTCGGTCGGTCTGGGCTCGAACCATGGTATTACGATTTTGTGACCGCCCAATATACCAATTAAGCTATTTGTAATCATTAATAAACTGTCAAAATTTACCTTCTTATTCTAACGATATTGTAGCAGTTTTTCACTGCCTAAAATCACGGACAAAAAGACATTTTCTAAAAATAAATCCTAGCTAGATCGATCGATAGGGGCAATATCGTCGATCGATATCGATCGACGATATTGCCCCCGAAACTCCCTGCACACAAAATTTTATGAAAATCGTTGGAGCCGTTTCCGAGATTCCGATTACATATATATATATATATATATATATATATATATATATATATATATATATATATATATATATATATATATAAATATACAAGAATTGCTGGTTTAAAGGTATAGGATATGCAAAGGAAACAGGGTAGGCGCTAGGACGTAGTCTTGTGACACATAAGCATTCAGAGGTTTGGAGTTGGAGCATGCTCCATTGACTACATATAAAACTATCTATATGTTAGCTTATCCGTGTATATAGTAGCTTTCAAGACTATAACACTTAACCCTAATTTAAAAAAAGTTTCAATTGTTTCAATCCTCCAATATAGTTATATCATGCTGGGACTTTATCACAGAGTATATGATTTGAAACATCTTGGGACGATAATTATTAGGATGGGCCGAATATGGATTTCACCGAATACGAATATTCGGCCGAACGTTCGGTAAAATTATTACCGAACCGAATATTCGGCCGAACATTATTCGGCAGGATTACCTCGGTACCTAATCAATTTATGTCGAAACTTGTTACGTAAAGCGCGCGGGATTAGCGCCAGAGCCTTCCCCTCGCTCCCCCGCCACACCTGACATGTCATTGCATCATCTAGTACTGAGCAAATTGCCGGCACATGCTTGTGTTTTGACTATGTTTGTGAGAAAAAAGTATTCTTAGTGAAAATTGATAAGTATGTGATGAGAATGAGTGGCAAGAGATCTACCTACTATTTGGACCAATTTTAGAGAAACTGACGACTGTAATGTAATGTTTCTTTGTTTGATTGCAAACAAAATTTTATCAAGTTTTCTATTTGCTATAATTGGAAATAAATCAACAGTGCCTCAAAACTATAACGCTATACAATTAGATTTAACTCATAAATAAACATACTTTCAACAGTAAAATTATGAAAGACATGGCATTACTCAATTTGTACATTTCCATACAGTGGATACTTTGAGTACCACTTTAACGAATATTCGGTGATTTAGCCGAATATTCGGTCGAATACGAATATTCGGTAAACCTGCCGAATACCGAATATAAAACGAATATTCGGCTCACCTCTAATAATTATATGATTTTGGTTGATTTTTTTTTCAAGCATTTAAAAGAGTAATGTTATAAAATAGTTCGAGAATTAATTCTATTTGCCTACTTGACCTGCAGAAGAGTTTCTTAATATTAATTAAAATTCCTTAAAAGTTATCCCTTGGAATCATCATTTATTAAACGCTATGATCGTGACATTTACCTCTATAAGTAGCATCTAACTATAATAATTATTTCATTGGTAACATTTATAAATAGTGCCGATGTGTAATTAGCATAAGATAATCCACTAGCCCTTATCATCCTGTGAGAGTCGTAAGAGGCAACTGAGGAAAACTGTAACAGGCATAGATAATACATACATAATAGTAGTCGTTATACCCGAAATCCACTGTAATATATATTTTATAACTATTATTAAAAAGTTATGTAAAAGATCGCTGTAGAAGAAAAATCATCTATTGTTATAATATACTTTATTCATTTAACAACAAAAAGCACTAATTTATAACACATATAAAGATCCGAATGATAACGACACCGAATAAGTACGTACTTATTCAAAGGATAAAACTTTATTTTCAATATTATATAAGAACTTTATCTTTATTCGGTGCATGCGCGTACCCATAGACTACTATAATACATATATAATAGAACGGGGGAGTGGGCGGAGCCCGCGTAGTCACTAAAATGTCAATTCACACGTATAAATGTCAACACCAGATATGTTTTGACGTTACCATCATTTTCAAATTTCGCATGCAAATTATTTAGAAAATGCCAAATTGCACCCTATTTACAAATAAATATGGATTAAAATTTAAACGATTTTTTAATGATGATCTACAACATTAATCAAAAGTCTAAAATGTGTAAATTTGCTCAGTCTGTCAACACAGCGAATCTAGTTTGGCGACGCCAATCCTCGTACAAAATAATGTTGACAACCATTATTGTGTATTATAGTATTCTATGGTAACAGGAGATGTGCAGCAGCATCTTCCTAAAAACAACGAAAAATTATAAATAAACTGCATTTGCTAACTTGTCCACAAAATGTGACAACAATGGTAAATCTAACCAAACGTGTTATTATCAAATATAGGATGATCTCCGTGTTTTGCTATACTAGAAGGTTCATCTAAACGCGCCATGATGCTTCAATACAAGACATTTATCATACGTATGTACGAATATATTCAATTTACGAGTAATATCTTAAAGCGATTGAGATATTGTCTTATAATGTGAGCTAAAATAAGAACTTGGAAGCAGCGTATTTGCGGTATTGGCGTTTACTGCAAATTCTCAACATAGATAAAGAAGTCTATGTACAACTTCTAGTATAAGACAATGTAAACTTAGTTTAATATAATAGTAATAGTTCAAAACCTATTAAACTAAGTTTGTATAAAAAGGATTATTATAATATCAAGGAATTTATGGATGATAATAACCCCTGGGAAGGGTGATCCCTACCAAGCCATTTCTAATTTTTGTGTTGTTAATTGTAACATATGATTGTAAGATTTTTTCTTAAAATATAGTCCCACTGGGTTTCTTGCTGGTTCTTCTCAGGACAGAGGTTTTTTCCGAACCAGTGGTAGATTAGAAAAAGTGACTTTTAATAAGTATAATTTATAATCTATATTGAATAAAAAAGTTTCTGTTTCTGTTTCTTTAACAGTTGATTGTGTGTACTTACAGATTTCCTTCATATATATATTATTGTGGTCATAACTTGAATTACTGACTAGTACAATAAAAACAATTTGTGCAAATAAACTTACTATTATTTGGTGAAGTAGTGGGTGCCGGTTTTCCTCCGAGCAATGACGCTTCCCTCTCTCTCTCGGCTCTTTCCCGAGCTTCTCTTTCCATATTCAACGAGCGGAAGCTTCCATAGACGATTAGTAACATTGATATCACACATGCTGACACCCTGAAGAAAAGACTATTTGATTATTTTATGCCTGATATATAATTATTGACAGTTGAACTGTCTGAACTTGCAGAAATTTATTAACAGCACGGGCAAGTCTAAATGGATGCAGATTACATTATCCTCACTGAGGACAACTCGCCCTCTCCCTTAATGCTTCAGACCGGAACACAGGAGTTCACGCACTGCTACATGGCAGTACACAACCGTAATAAGGGCTCCTATGCACAAAAGAAAACTTGCCACTTAGTAAATATTTTTAGTTAGTTTAGTTAGTTACGGTTATATACGTTATCACATTTATGAGAGAAACGCAAGAAAAAAAGAAGGCGAACTTCACATGCCTTCCAAATTTTTTTTCTCAGACATGCAGTTTTCCTCACGATGTTTGCCTTCACGTGATAAATCAGCACTTAAAATTGCAATTAACAATTTCATTGGTGCCGACAGGGATCGAACCCGAGTTGCTCGCGTACTTTGAAATTTGCAGAGAGCGTTTATCCCATGAGGTAACATAATATATAAGCAAGCCTCCATATATTTTATTATAACATCAGCTAATTAGAAAATTTCTATACGAGGTGTGTTCAAAAAGTAAGGTGACTTTTTGAATTTCGTGGGCAACGCACATTCTATTTTCGATTTTTGTATTTTGTTGCGTTGGTACACATGTCCTGAGCATATGTTTCAAGTTTGAAGTGTATAGCATGTTTAGTTTATTTTTGACAGTTACAAAGGTCAGACGTACTTTGGTGTGCTCGGCGATTTTCTTCTATCAAAAAAAATGGATCAAAGAATTTGCATCAAATTTTGTGTAAAAAATTGAATTACGTGCTCCAAAACACTTGAAATGTTGACAGTGGCTTACGGTGAGTCTACTCTTAGTAAAAAAAACGTTTATAAGTGGTACAAGCTCTTTCAAGATGGCCGAGAAGATGCCAATGACGAACCTCGCTCTGGACGCTCCAGCACGTCAACAACCGATGAAAACGTTGAAATAGTGAAGAAAATTGTTTTGGAAAATCGTCGAATCACTATCAGAGAAGTTGCGGAAGATGTTGGCATATCGGTTGGCTTTTGCCATGAAATTTTTTCGGATATTTTGGGCATGAAACGTGTGTCAGCGAAATTTGTTCCAAAATTGCTCAATTTCGACCAAAAGAACCGTCGCATGACAATCGCTCAAGAGCTATTGGATGATGTCAACAACGACCCAGATTTGCTCAAAAGGGTCATAACAGGTGACGAAACATGGGTATACGGTTATGACGTCGAAACTAAGACTCAATCGTCCCAGTGGAAGCACACTGAATCACCAAGACCAAAAAAAGCACGCCAAGTTCGATCAAATGTGAAGGTTTTGCTTACAGTTTTCTTCGACTGTAGGGGTGTGGTGCATCATAAGTTCTTGCCACAAGGTCGTACGGTCAATAAGGAGTATTACCTTGAAGTTATGCGCCATTTGCGAGAAGCAATACGTAAGAAACGTCCCGTATTGTGGGTAAACAATTCATGGTTTTTGCATCACAATAATGCACCTGCTCACTCATCGTTGCTTGTGAGAGGTTTTTTGACCAAAAACAACACTACAATCATGCCTCAGCCACCATATTCACCGGATTTGGCCCCATGTGACTTTTTCCTGTTCCCAAAACTGAAGAGACCTATGAAAGGACGAAGATTTGCAACGATTGAAGAGATAAAAACTGCATCGCTGAAAGAGCTGAAGGCTATACCAGAAAGTGATTATCAGAAATGCTTTGACGATTGGAAAAAGCGTTGGCACAAGTGTATTATATCTGAGGGGTATTACTTAGAAGGGGACAACATAAATATTGATGAATAAATAAATAGTTTTTCATAAAAATATAAAGTCACCTTACTTTTTGAACACACCTCGTATATCATAGTATGTAGATTTTTTAGATTCTCTTAAAAATAACTGATCCAGAATTTAATAGTCGGGATAAGCAATATTAATATGCAAGCGTAACGTTTAATTAGTTTTCAATTTATTGTAGCTTTCCAACTATTAAAAAAAAACAATTGTCTATTTCTTGGTGGATCGAAATTCAAAAAGTGTCGCAGTAGAACTACCGGTATGAAAACTAAACACAGGTTGTTTTGACAGAATGCGTAAAACAAATGCTTCAGGAATGGTTTCAGAGTTCTATAGGTCCCGGCGCCACCGGCGTGATATAAAGCAAATTACAACCTCTATATTAACAAAACTAAAATAACGATACTGTAAATGCACGGTTATGAACAGGCAATGATAAGGAAGCCTTATGAACTTAATAAACAATGGCACGGTGACAATTTAAATTCCTCCGCAGTTAAATCGTATTGAAATTATGTTGAATATTCAGACTTTATCAGTTGTTTAGTGGACATACAGGACTTCTTACGTGTATACTTTTTAATAGTAGTTACAAATGAAGAATTATTCTACAGATTTTACCATTAATCTTAAACTCCGAAACTGAAGGGTTCAGACAATGTACTGCGCACAAAACCGATATCAAACCATCAGTATTAATAAAACGGACCTTCTACACAGCCTAATTAATATTGAAGTGTAGACCACTTGGACGGGGATCGGGGTCTCTAATGAAATATAATGGTCCATCCAGCCCTCTCCAATTAGTAACATTGCCTAGCTAACTAACCGTGTAAGACACTTTGGTGTAATGCTTTATGCCAACAAATTATATTTTTAATTAAATTAGTGCATCAGTTTTCATTAAACATTTTTAATTGTGATGATGGTGGGTTTGCACACCATCTATGGTCTTAGTTCTACGATAGAACAAACTGGACATAAAACATCCAATTAGTTCCGCTATTCAGTATCAAAATGAATTTAAATAAGTTACAAGTATTAAAATACAAAAAAAAATTCAATACAACAGACTTCAATATAAATAAAATGATAACATCAATGTAGTCGAAGTCAATTAAATACGCGTTATTAGGGATAACTCAAATACAACTAGTCTCTTGATCAAATTTACACAGATCTTGATCAAATTTACACAGGACCACATGAGAAGCATGAACCGATGCTACTGCTTAAAAAAAGTTCCGAGGTAACACACATAAAAAAATACAGTCGAATTAAGTACGTCCCCTTTTTTTAAGTCTGTTGAAAAATTGACAGTCGATGCTTCTAGCATTCGCATTGCAAGGACCTAGATAATTTTATGTAATAATATGCATTAAACACTGAACAACCTGCAGTCGCTAACAGAAAAGACTCTTGGTAAACCATTTCTTTAAGCTACTTAAACGCTACGAAAATACGCATTGTGCACGGAGTTCAAGTGTTTTCGCAATACAAATAAGAACAGGCAACCGTGGCCCAAGCAAAAAGTTGCCCAAATTTCAATCACGGAGTTTCGCAAACACTTTCACAACAGTTACTACGTTTATTTGCATACAAATTGGGTTCAGAGCAACGATACATACTCTGACTCTGAGCGGTAAATAAATATGTACAACCAACGGAAATGCTTGTAACCTAACCAAATATTGTTATCGATAATATACCATAGTACCATTCGTTCACACCTTAAAATCATTTCTTCGAATTAGATAGAGAGCGCCTGCGAGGTACATTAGTATAAATTCAGCATTTCATTATAATGTGTTTTCGATATACTGCACGACACAATAATAGATCACGGATAAACATAGGGTTCTCTTATTTCATATACCGATATCGTTGTGACTGCCTCGTTGGTCTAGTGGTTGTAGTAGTGCGACTGCTGATCATGAGGTCCTGGGTTCGAATCCCGGGTCGGGCCAAAAAAATCAATTATCGAGTATTTCTGTCAAGAAATTCTCTGTAGCTGCCCGGAGTCAGGAAGTTGGCGGTGTCTCACTCCCGTGCCTCGGAAAGCACGTAAAGCCGTTGCTCCTGCACCTGATCTCTCTCCGGTCGTGTCGGTTTACCGTCCCATCGTATAATGAGCGTGAGGGAATAGAGAGTGCACCTGTGCTTGCGCATACACTTGGGCACTATAATCCTGTCCAGCGCCGTTGGCTAGTCTCCGTTGAGGCAGACCGCCGTGACCGAAATTCGGTCTGGAGGACATTATTATTATTATTATTGTTTTTCATTTTTATCTGTGGCGCCTCAACATTTTAGGGATCTTAATGTTCTTTTAAAAGTCCTAAAACCTCTCCTTTCTTTAGTTAGTAACGAAATAACCTCACCGCTACCACGATTTAAATTTATAATTAGGGTTGCCATCCGTATTATAATATATAGTATCGTACTATATTTCAGTCAAACTATATATTATAGAAAAATAATATAGTACGCAAAATACTATATTTTGATCCCTAATTCAACTGTCGCGCTTTTTCATATTAACTGTGATTAGAACAAGTAAGTTTTAAGAAAATAATTTTTTCCATCGTCAATTTAAAATTGAAAGAAGAAAGAAAAAGAACATGTATTACATAATTTAAATTGAAAACCTAAATTGCTCAGATGATCATTGATGGCCAAAGCAAAGAACAGTAACAAATATACATGTAAAAATACATAAAGATTAAAAATAAATGTGTACTTTTTTCACTTGAATTTCTCAAAAGTACTATATTTTTGCATCTTTTTTGGGAAAACTACTATATTTGTTCAAAAAAAGGTGGCAACTCTATTTATGATACAGGAATGATTATAAAAGTCGGCAACAGACGCACAAGACGGAATTTCATCGACCAAGTTGGCAATATATTGAAGATCGGCTAAGTATCTAAAAAATGAATGTCTTTACAATAGTAAATACCCTAACTGCAACATTAATGTAGCCTTCTATGTGGCATTTCTACGTATAAGTGAAGCTATGAATATGTTTACAGGAGTTCGTATAACATTACAGCATATATCACTACTAGACTCCTTCTAGTGTGCGTGAAGAACCAAAAACCAAATAATTGGAAACAAAACTTATACTAAATCTTGATCGGGATAAATAGTGGTCTTTGGATCACAGAGATCGATTAGCGATTAGCATAAACATAAAAGTCGATCCTACTTGGTTTTTTTCTTTCTTCTGTTCCTACATACTTGAGTTTTTACGCTATAATACTTCCTCCTTTCTTAAATTTGCACAGTAATGAAACAATCCTTACAATACTCTGTTCATAATTATTAGGCATAATAATTATCACGCTATGTATGTTGATGGCATCGGTATACGGTAAAGCTTTATAGCTTATGTTTATACTGTAAAATACCAATCTAAATATTGTAAAATTATTATCAAATAAATAAATAAAATAAATCTCATTTACGAATTTACTGTAATATAAGGTGATTGTAATATAAGAAACTGTAAATTACTTTGAAGAATCCATAATTGAGTAAGCCCATTTGTATTCTTGGTACTCCATATTGGCTCCGACCTGCGCCATCTTGTTAAGTCACTTAGCTGACCAAAGTGTTTAGATGTTAAGGGTCAAGGCGGGTGAAGCCTGGAGCACTCTGAAACAAAAACAATCAGTATTTAGATTTGAACTTTTATTGCATTGCAATCGTATATATACAAGCTCATTTCCTCGTCGTGCAGTGATGTCATTAGGCATCCTCAGAGTAGCGCCGAAAATATAATAGACGTTTAATAGTAAATACATATCTAAGCTTTAGGCAGATGGCGATATAAGCATCTCGTAATTATGGCAAAGAAAGGTGATTTGGTGAGATAGGCAAGTTGGTGATAGACTTTTAAGTCTTTCACGATATTACACGCATTCAGTTATGTGAAATGATGCGGCTCTTTCGCTCTTGCGGCAAACTGCTTGCATCATTTCGCGTCACTACGTAAATAGAAAACGTCGTGAACGTCTTTTAAAAGTCTATCACCAAAATGCCTACTTCACCAAGTAACCTTACTTTACCTTATATCTCTTTAATAACCCAAAACTTTAATTTACCAGTACGAGGTTATTCCAAAATAAAACTCCTTTATGCTTGTATATACACACACACAAACACAAAGTATAATTTAAAAAAAAAATAGACATTTACATAGGTGATTGTAAGAATATTCCTCACTTATCGTTTTAGTGAAAACTGAGAGCCACAAAGAATGGGGGAATCACGTCGAACTACACAACAACACACTAAATTTAACTCATAACAAATCACGCGGAAGGCGACATTGTGGCATAATATTTAACAAACATTGCTGTGTGAAAAACGAATGTATTTTTTTTAGTTTAATCATTTTTTTTAATTTGGTAATTTATGATTCATGTTTCTTCTAAGTAAAATTCTATCATGTTTCTAATGTTTTCTTTTGTACAAGGCGACGAAATGTGATGTAAAATAATCTATCAACAATTATTTTTTATCTTCATCACATCAGCCCTTTAACTTCATAGCTGAGCATTGTGTAGGAAGGATTTGCCATATTTGATACATTTGGCAGACGCATGGACGATCACAAAAGTTTAAATATAGAAAAATTGTGACAAGTGAGCACACAGCCCACCTGATGGTAAGTGGATACCGTGGCCCATAGACATCTATATCTATCCTCGATTAAGAATCAAGCATCTCCATTAAGCATTGGGCTGCTATTTTACGCTGGTATTCTGTGAGACCGTATTCCTTCCACGGTCGAGCCGACCAATTCGTGGTAGAACCATAATATAACTGCAGCACGGCTCTACCACGTAGAAAACGTGCGAAATGTTGTTGTGCGAAGTGACGTTGCTCTCCGTTGACTGTCTAAGTGTAATGAGACGGCTGTATTGTCACCATACCATTTTTTTTGTATTATTGTCGATGGGTGTCTTACCTGGAATTGTGGTGTTGGAAGTAGTGGTGCCGGGAGTAGTGGTGTTGGGAGTAGTGGTGCTGGGACTAGTGGTGACGGAATTAGTGCACGCAATTAGGGAAGGCAGGAGGTGCTCTTCAATCCAGGCAAGACACATCATTGTATTTAGTTAGCGGAAGGTTGCAAATTAATTGATATTTTTATTTTTACCATACCATTTAGTCTGCATCACAACACCCGCGGGACGAAAGAGGGTGATAGAGTTTCCTACGCCACCAATCAACACACGACACTTCTAACACGACGCTTTTAAGTTAAAAACCACTAAATCTATTACCATAATAATTTACATCAGCATAATACGACGTTGTAAGGTCGGTGACGAGAGCCGTGGTAGCTCAGATGGTTAGCGCTCGTTGTAAATTTCACAATACATGCAATTCGGTTCGATCCCCGCCGTCACCAATGAAATTGTTAATTGCAATTTTAAGTGCTGATTTACCACGTGCTCGGCGGTGAAGGAAAACATCGTGAGGAAACCTGCATGTCTGAGAAATGAGAAAAAAAATATTTCGAAGACATGTGAAGTTCGCCTACACGCATTGGGGCAGCGCGGCGGACTATTTCCTGCCCTAAAACCCTCTCAGAAATGAGAGGAAGCCTGTGCCCAGGAGTGGGACGTATATAGGCTGTAACTTTAATACGACGTTCCTGCTACCTAATTTTAATTATAAATTGATTCGCATAGAACATTTCAATAAGAATAATTAGTAAAAGGTGAGTCGCCAAATCTCTTTGAACTAATAAACCATCACGTACCGACGGTCGTACAGGTTCGATGAAAAGTTCATCGAACATTGCGACACGACCGCATCGGTCATAACATATTGTGATGTTTGCGGACGGTTCAAACAAACAACCAAATCAGGCTGATAAGTGTAACGGACGTGAAGACTAACGCAACGTGTGTCGACACTTCTTTCTCTTTATAGACGGAAGAAAAAAACGAAAAGAAGTTTATGACAAAGTTTATATAGCCGTATGAAAGAGTTAGAAAGAGATGTGTTTATGGGCAGCGCAGAGTTCTGCGTACAGTAATTAAACAACTACCTAACAACTTTTGCTAATCAACAACTATTTGCGGCGGCGCTGTTGTCGCGCCACACGCGAAACACACCGAAGACTAAATCGCACTATCAAAGTTCCGAATCATTAACAGTATATATAGGACAGCTCCGAACTATTACACGGAGAGACCAAAGAATATTTCCTTTAAGCAAACAAATATCAGCCGAACCCCCGATGAAAATAAGAAGGGTCTTATAAGTTTGTTGTGTATGTGTGTGTGGCATAATAGCTCCTGAACGCATGAACCGATTTTGATTAAGTTCTTTTCGTTTGCAAGGTGTCTAAAGCAAGAGTGTTCTCAGCTATGTTTTAAGAAGATCTATTCAGGCGCTTTAAGACAATCAGCTGTTTTTGTTCCGGGGGTTTTCAATTTTTTTTTTAAATGTGAGTTATTATTCATAAGATTTACGCAGTAGAGAACACAATTAACCACAAAAGAAAAAAAACCACTGATCAGCGATAATGGCGGATTGGCGGAACGTTCGTTTGACCAAGTCTTTACCACATGAGTGCTAATCGAACTGTCGACTGATTTGATCGATGATCCGTACTACCATCGCTAAGTAATTGGCCCCCCTAAGATAAAATACCCGTCAGTAATTTTACTTTAACTTTAATTTATACTACTGTTATGAGACGCAGTAAAAGGTAAGAGAGTGATAAATACTAATCAGCTAGTAATATTATGTTTGCTAGGCAATGGGACTGCTTCATTCTTTTCTGATATCACTCTGTTATCTAACTTTAAGCTTAATGTATATACAATACATACATAAACACTCACACCTGTCACCCAGATGGGTAGGCAGAGACTACGGACTTCCATTTGGCACAATCCTGACATACCTCTCTCGCCTCCTTTACATCCATATATCTACGTATACACGCTCGAACGACGAGTGAACGCAGGAAATAAGTGAATGATAATGATATATACATAATAGAGTGTAGAGCCCACACTCTATTATGAGGAGAATGTGTCAAAAAAGGCACGTATGGTAATTCATAATGCTGTGTTAATTCCTACTTTAATGTATGATAGTGAAAGTTGGGTGTGGCAGAAGAAGCACGAAAGTAGAATAAATGCTATAGAAATGCGGTCTTTAAGGAGTATGTTAGGGCTGAATCTGAATGACGGGGTGAGAAATTGCGTGATAAGAGAAAAATATGGTGTGCAAGATGATGTTACGACCAGGATTAGTGACAAAGCAAATTTATATGGCAGACGTAAACGGCAGAGTCAGGAAGTCGGGAATATATATATATATATCGTAAAAACATAGGCCTATATTTATCAGTGGTCTTTAATAGGCTATAACGGTAAGTGTAATAAATTATAAACAGAAGTAGATACATTTCAGAACAATGATCAATTCTTTTAGATAATTTATAGTTATTTTTATAGACGAACGAATAATCACCGCAGCCTTCTAAGTTATATCAGTCAATAAAAAATTTGGCGACAGTACATTCCATAATACGGTAGTGTCAGAATATTACTGGTGAAACGCGATGATATGAATACAAGTGTTACCACACCAATCGATGGATCGACGATCGATTGATCAACGTCGATTGACGTCGATCGATTTATGTGATAACTTTAGCTGATTGACGAATACTGGTCGATAAAACGTTTTCCAATCATCGGTCGACGTCAATCGACCATTAATCGATGTGGCTGTAGGCTCATCATAAGTATCTTTCAAAACGTGTTCGGAAGACGGAGTGGTCGGGGGAGCAGATCGAGTTCTCGAATAATCAAGCAGCTCGATATAAGTCGACTAATCCAATCGACCATCGATAGTGTGATAATTCCCTGAAAGATGCGCATTACAAACAAAATATCTGTAAATGCCAGTCCTATTCATATCGTATTCGCTTAGTATAAGCTTAAAGAGAGTTAGCCGTGTAGTGGCGGTTGAGAATATCCACTACCCCATATCTTCCCGTGGGTGTCGTAAGAGGCGCCAGAGGGAATCAGGCAGAAGATGGGCAGCAGCACCTTCCTGATAACAGCAATTATACAATTAAAAACTGCGGTCGCCAACCCGCTCGCAAAGCGTGGCAACTATGGCAAGCATCCCCCCATGAGTAAAGACGAAAACAAACGGCCCCCAGTCCCCGGCGGCCCCGCTATTCCTGGCTACGGTGGCGACCATGGTAACGGCGGGGCAGGGGGTGCAAAGAATCTCCGGTGGAAGTTCGGTTGCCACCTACGACGACTCGACCTGGCAAAATATAACGCAAGCACCCTGAGGACTAACCAGAAGATCCTGGAGCTGGTAGAGAGTTAGACAAGTTCATCATCATCATCATCATTACAGCCCTTCACAAGTCCACTGCTGAACATAGGCCTCCCCAAGTAATGCCACAAAGCACGGTCCTGAGCCACCTGCATCCATCGACTTCCTGCATGTCGTCACTCCATCTAGTGGGGGGTCGCCCTACACTACGCCTACCGGTACGAGGCTGCCATTCGAGAACCTTTCCTCCCCATCGGTTATCGGTTCTTCGAGCTATATGGCCGGCCCATTTCCACTTCAGCTTACTAATCCGTTGGGCTATGTCGGTCACTCTGGTTTTACTGCGGATATCCTCATTTTTGAGTCTATCACGCAGAGAAATTCCGAGCAAAGCCCTCTCCATAGCTCACTGAGCGACCTTGAGCGTCCTCATACGGCCAGCAGTGAAGGACCACGTCTCAGATCCGTAAGTCATCACTGGCAACACGCACTGGTTGTACAATCTAGTTTTTAGAGATTGAGTTATACCTGACGAGAAGATATGTCGTAATTTCCCGAACGCTGCCCAGCCGAGTTGAATCCGTCGATTGACCTCTCGGTTGAAGTTGGACTGTCATATTATAGTCAAGTTGCGCTGTCATATTATAGGATTATCTGAGGTCCGAAGAGAGGGGGAGGACACGGTAATCCTCAAGTCCGGCAACTTGTTCGGTGGTTACTTCAACGCAAAACTAGGCACAAGAGAAAGTTGTGAGCTAAAGGTAGGGAAACTTGGAATAGGGCAACGGAACCCAGGGGGCCTGCAGCTGGCCGACTTCATGGAAAAAGAGGGACTCTTTATGATGAACTCTTTCTTCCAGAAGCGACCCCACAGGAAGTGGACCTGGGCGAGCCCCGACGGTTTGACAAAAATGAGATTGACTTCATTATGACTAGACGCCAACTGTTCAGTGATGTCTCAGTGATTGCGAGAGTGAAAACTGGCAGCAGTCACCGAATGGTTAGAGGCACACTGAACCCAAACGTTAAGTTGGATAGGTCTCGTCTAATGAAGTCGACGCTCCGTCCCCATCGTGCTCTAATCCAAAATCCCGAAAACTTTCAGCTTGAGTTACAAAACCGTTTTCAGTGCCTAGAAGATTGCAATGAATGGATGATATGAATGACAAGCTTGTGGAAACTGTCAATACGGTTAGAGCTAAGTTCTACAAGACCCGTCGCAGAAGAACACAAAAATTCTCCGATCACACTTTTAATCTCTGGCTGTTAGACGGGAAATGGAGCTGCAGTCTTCAGCAGATTTGACAGCATACAGGCAACTGAACAGACAGATCTCCAAACAGGTATATGCGGCGGAACTTACGCAACATAATACAGCTCGTATTGAAGAAGGCATTGAGCGAAACCAAGGCTTCAAAGTCTTTGCCAGAGATCTGTCTGCCAGAAAGAGCCAACTGTGGAAGCTGAAGACCGAGTGTGGCAGCATCGTTGTCGGGATACCTGAGTTTTTCAGTGAAACTAAGAGGTTCTATGGGCAGCTGTACACGTCATCGTTGGAGCCACACGCAAGAGTGAGTAACGATCCAAGAGCAAGTCTTACCCGACACGATTCCGATGATATCCCGGACGTCAGTCTGGGCGAGATTAGAATGGCTCTCCATTAGCTTAAAAACAGCAAGTCCCCGGGCGAGGATGGAATTACAGCGGAGCTTCTGAAAGCGGGTGGAATTTTTCGTCGAAAAATTCCACCACCGAACCACTACTCCCGAGACGTGGATCAGAAATGAGGTGTCGTTGTTGTTGTTGTAGTTGTCGAGAACTACAGACCAATATCCCATCTGAGCCGCATCTACATGCTATTTTCGAGAGTCGTTACGAATGGTCTCGCAAGCAGACTCGACGTCTTCCAGCCTCCCTAACAAGCCGGTTTCCGAAAAGGCTATAGCACCACAGACCACATACCCTTCGGCATATTGTACAGAAGACCGAAGATTACAATCTGCCACTTTGTCTGGCGTATATGTACTATGAGAAAACCTTTGATTCCGTCGACTGTCGGTATATCGAAGTGCTGAAGTGTTTGTACAATAGGGCTACGATGGCTATCCGAGTTCAGAACGAGAGTACAAAACCTATCGAACTGCAGAGAGGTGTAACACAAGGTGATGTTATATCCCCGAAACTCTTCACCACTGCATTGGAAGACGTTTTCAAGCTACTGGACTGGAAATTATACGGTATTAACATCAATGGCGAGTACATCACTCACCTTCGATTTGCCGACGATATAGTTCTTATGGCAGAATCGCTAGAGGACCTAAGGACTATGCTGAATGACCTCAATAGTGCCTCCCAACGGATAGGTCTTAAGATAAACATGGCCAAAACGGTAGTTATTGGAAGCACTAAGCGCGAAGTCAGCTATACCTTAAAACCTGAAAACGAGACTGGACAACCAGTGCGTGTTGCCAGTGATGACTTATGGAACTGAGACGTGGTCTTTCACTGCCGGCCGTGTGGAGGACGCTCAAGGTCGCTCAGCGAGCTATGGAGAGGGCTATGCTCGGGGTTTCTCTGCGTGATAAACTTAGAAATGAGGGTATCCGCAGTAGAACCAGAGTGACCGACATAGCCCAACGGACTAGTAAGCTGAAGTGGCATGGGCCGGCCATATGGCTCTAAGAACCGACAACTGTTGGAGAAAAAAGGTTCTCGAGTGGCAGTCTCGTACCGGTAGGCGAAGTGTAGGGTGACCCCCCACTAGATGGAGTGACGACCTGGTAAGACATGCAGGAAGTCGATGGATGCAGGTGGCTCAGAACCGTGCTTTGTGGCATTCCTTGGGGGAGGAGGCCTATGTTCACAGTCGACTTGTGAGGGGCTGTAATGATGATGAATGATGATAAAAGTTACTTTCGAAAATTATCAACTTTTACTCTGACTTGACAATATTATTTATAAGGCTGCAGACAAAAGTAATCATCAATTATTTTCAGAAATAAATGGTTAGGTCGAGGTCAAGCCATTAAAATCAAGAAATCTTTGAACCCTGGTAAAAGTAATAAATTTGTAAACGAGCACTTAATACAAAACGTTTAAATAAAATAAAACACTATACGGGGCCGAGAATAAAATAACAAGGAAGTGGTAGATATGACTAGGATATAGAGCGACGAGTAAACCCAGGACACTGAGTAAACGGGGTTCGTCACTCTTTTGTGGGTAATCGAAATGTGTCAAAAAAAGCACGTATTCACAATGCTATATTAATCCCTACGAATAAGCACGAGATTAGGATGAATAATCTAGCAATGCGGTTTCTAAAAAACAGGGTGAGAAACTGTGATAAAAGTATTTAGTAGTTTGCAAGATGATGACCAGGAATAAGAAAGGAATGCTTTGGTGACTGGGGTATATAAAAAGAATGAATGAGGAAAGTGTGACAAAGCAAATTAAAAAAAAAGCGAATACCGAAGTCAATAAAGAAGTTTCTCTACCAAACGGGCGATATATTAAAGATGGACTAAATTAAGAGTTAGGTACCCAAAATTAACGAATAGGTACCGATACGTGTCAGGATCGTGCCAAATGGAAGTCCGTAGTCTCTGCTTACCCCTCTTGGTGACAGGCGTGAATGTTTGTGTTATACGTTACATATTATAATACATATTTAAACAAAATACCACTTATAAAGCGAAAGAGAGAGTGAGAGATAAAAAGTCGGATAAATTAGATGGAATTATTCTTAAAATAGTAAGTATTTCCAATATAGTCCCCTAAAATAATTCTCATTATTTTTGATAGTGATTTCTTAAATTTACGCGAACACTACACATTGAATAAAACTACTATTTACGGATTTTATCGCGTTTAATTATTTTAATTTATTTTTATTATTATCCAATATATACCAACCGATATCTAAATGGTGAATCTCACCATCATCCTTCACAGTTAGCTACCGTGGGTAAATCTTTGTTTCAGAGAGCACGAGGGATCTGTGACAGAAAACATCTGGCCGCGGAGCTTCAGCACGTCAAGCAGCCTAGGTCCCGCGCCTACGTCACAGTGAACGAGTGAAGCCGGCCACAGTCGAGCGCGCGCCTGCTCTACTACCATATGTCAGAGGAGTCACGGACAAGATTGGCTACATCTTGAAGCGAGCGTCCATTAAGACATACTACAAGCCGCTGAAAAAGATTAGTCAATTTTTACCATCCATCAAATGTAATATTCCTCTACAAGATGCAGGTGTGTACAAGCTAGATTGTGAATGTGGTCTCTCTTACATAGGTCAAACAAAGAGATCTATAAAAACCCGCGTGAAGGAACATATAGCTGATGTGAAGCACCGACGCTCCGGGAAGTCTGCAGTCTGCGAACATGTTCAAGATCGTCCCCACCATTACATTAGATTTGATAAACCACAAATTCTCGCAAAAGAACACCGATTCCTACCAAGGATGATACGCGAGGCTATTGAAATTAAAAAAACATCCAAATTTCAATAGAGAAGATGGTTGGGTGCTACCATCTGCTTGGGATCCTATAATTAACAAAATTAAACCCAAACCCAAGCATACCACTGCAAGACTTCATGATACTATAAGCTCGTTTTGCGTAAATCGGATCAAAAATTAATACTAAAAAAAAAACTGAAGGTAGCCGGACTAACTATGACATTGGGACGTCAAACATCTCAGTCCCCCCCGTGACCATGGGTACTGTAAAGCACCCGAAACGTCGGGATAGGTAATAATAAAAATAAATTAAAGTAATTAAACGCGATAAAATCTGTAAATTGTAGTTTTATTCAATCTCATTATTTTTTTTTAATTTATTTAACTTCAGAGACACTGAAATGTGTGTAGGTGAACTTATTGCCCGAGGCATTATCTACCAGTTTATCTCAGAGTACACATGCAGAGATAAAAGTGGTACGTGTAAAAAGAAGAAGGTGTAGAAAGTCTATATAGAAACGTATAACTGAATAAGAAATAAAAAATAACTAAAAACGTTGAGTGGATTATGCCATTTTATTTACAAGAAGTATAACTATTCTTGGTTCCAGCGTGTAGAACAGTCCAAAGCAGTATGGATTGTACAGTAAAATACAAAAAAATTTATGTGGTTGAATATTAATCTTAAAACTAATAGTAAGTATAATGGAAACGGGGAATTCGATCGTGGAATATAGGTACAAAAAGTTATCCTTAAAATAGAAGGAGAATTTGGGTAATTTAAAATTAAATGGAAAGCCATTAAAGGTACGGACAGACGGGCTCATTACTAGCACGAAAGCTTGAATGAGCACGTGTGTGCACATTGCTAATAGTGAGCATGCTTATTACGAATGCGTGCTCAAAAATCAACCGATGTTTGATTTTTGAGCATGCTACCTAAGGCGCGGGTAGAAGGGCATACTCCGAGCGCATCTGAACTGAACAGGATAGCTTATGAGCATGTTTTATCGAATGGATCTCGATTCGCGACAGTTGCTGCGTCAATTTAAAATAAAAAAAACCCTAGATATATCGCGTCGGGGGGAAGAAAAAACATTTCTTTTTCTTCTTACACCATTCGGTTGCAAGCAATAAGATTATTTTATTAAGTTCTGTACGGATAGCACTGTCACTATATCTTTGTACATCCATTTCGGCCGAGAGCCTGGTGCCAAATACCACATCTCAGGCTTTAAGCGTGACTGTTCTGTTCTAACTGTTAACTGTTCACATTTGCCAGCAATAAGCTGGCTAATGTGAACAGTTGCAGAGCATACTCATTTTAAACAAGCTTATGAGTATGCGTTTTTGAGCACGTCTGTACGTACCATTAAGTTTAGAACAGTACTGTGAGATACAGTCACACTTACATACGCCGAAAATGAATCTAATGCAGTTGTTGAGAAGGCGTTCCCGCTTATCTATAAGATTTTATATCTATAGACCTGGGTAACCGCATGTTGTGTATATAATTATTTATATTGCCGTTATGCTATTAATTATAATTATATTAATGACCATTACTGAGAGGGTTTAGGGCAAGGAAGTGTCCGCCGCGCTGCCCCAATGCGTGTTGGCGAACTTCACATGTCTTCGAAATATTTTTTTCTTATTCCTCAGACATGCAGGTTTCCTCACGATGTTTTCCTTCACCGCCGAGCACGTGGTAAATCAGCACTTAAAATCCCTCTCAGAAATGAGAGGAGGCCTGTGCCCAGCAGTGGGACGTATATAGGCTGTAACTTTACTTTTACTTTAATGACCATAATCTTATACCGCTTGATAAAACATGACGAAAGATACACAAGTGAGCCATTCAACCAATACTGTTTACTACATTTAAAGAAATAAGCTAAGGCAAATGTATTATGGTAAGACTAAGATTCTGTCATTGGTGTTTTTTAAAGCAAGCGCTACGATTTCTAGTGCAATTAAGTCAAAGACATTAAAGTCAGTATATATATTTAAATATCTTTGAATTAAGCACTTGAATTTGCAAAACTTCAAGTGCTTAATTCAAAGATATTTAAATATTCAAATAAGGAAAAACATGAATATGATAAGAAACAACAAAGTCAGAAAGTAAAATCTTTGTACACATTATAATTTTAATTCAAACACAATTCTATTACATACGGTTATTTTGCATTAACCGGCCAAAGGACAGTGGCGAATTCCCAAACAAATTTTATGTGACTTTTTTGCAATCAAATGCAAAATATGTAAAAATATAGTTTTGAATCCTGAATATTTTTTTCTTCGGCCATACTACGAACGATACGATACGATACGATACGTATGTCATTATTAATATATACATATAATTAGTTAAAAATTTCGCTACTCTTTGAAAAATAACCCCGTACATTTGTCGTATAATAAAAACAACCAAATGCTGACTAACTTGGCCCAATTATAAGATGATAAAAAGGCCAGAGGTTAAGCGTTACAAGACCATAAATAATCATGAAGACAGAAAATTTCTAACTATTCCAACACATGAAAAACAGTGACCATTCTGGGCATTGTGAATTAAGGTATTAAGGTGCATGCATAAGCCTATAAGACCACTATTGAACATAATTCCTCACCTTTGTTTGCAAGATAGAATGTTCTATAATATAATATATCTCAAATTATTATAAATATTAATAATAAAGAAACAATTTGAGCAGAATCTATAACCGGAAAATGAAACCTAGAACTAGATTTGTACAAAACACTTTGAATATTAGTTTTATGGATTTGTAATATTTTAATTATGAGGAGGATTGATAATAATAAGGAGTAACATACGAAATGACAGTTTAGCCTCCACACTTAAAACGTTAAAGTTTTCTATAATGGAATAACATAAACTTAAATAGCGTACATAATTTGAAATTATAAAACTCGCAAAATTCAGATATTTTGTTGTGATAAGGAACAATTTATACCACAACACAATGAACTGCTTGCTCAGTGATATAATTTAAATAATAATATACTGAACTTGGAAAAATCAAGACAATAAAGACAACTGAATGAATGAGCTATTCATCATCAGATCAGCAAGGAATTGAGAATATTGGGTTGTGTTGTGAACTGATATTATGATTTATCTAACTTATTAGGTAGAATACTAAAAAATATTCGGCTTCTTGGGCTATCACCGAGTAAGCAACCATCTAATTTCTAACTCAAGGCTGGCCCGAGGTGACCACTCTAAACGGGTTTGGCGAGCCTGCACACTTCGGATTTGTGCTTGTGGACTGCGGCGAGAGGGATGTCCTCCCACAGCCGAGATGGAGTAGTCAGGAAAGGGAAGTGTTAATGTTGCGATGCGCCTCTCTCCTTACCGTCCGCGGCCAAAACCTGGTTGGCAGCGGAGACATAAACCAGATCCGCTGCTGGGGTCGGGAAAGCTAGTGCCACCGGGTACTTGTTTCAGTGGGGTACAATGCAGGTGAAGTTGGAGTCTGAGAAGGAAGGCGTGTTTTGGGTTCTGTTGCGCCTCAGAAGAAGTAGGGGGGGAGTTATCTCACAATAGACTCGCAATTTTATAATCGCACATCGCAATAAAACTCGCGATATCATCCATACCATCTGGATGATTGGCGGTTCACCACTATGCGATTTACAAGAAGTTTTCTACCTCGTACAACTGCCTTTTGGAATCCGATATCAGCGATTTTTTCGTTCCGATACGACATAGGGTCCTCCAAGAGCCTACTTATTTTTAAAAGGTCAGCAACGCATCTGCAATTCCCCTAGTGTTGCAGTTATTCATGAGCGGCGGTAGTCACCTACCATCAGGTGATCCGCATGCTCGTTTATCGTATATCCCCCTCTCTTATAAAAAAAAAATACAAGACCACCACAGCGGGTGGTCAGCGCCGGTGGGGCCGCGGATGTGTGTGAAAGCGTTCCCGTGTCTCTGCCAATATGTCAAAAATTCAGAGCACTCTCCCGTTTTCGGCTTTTTTTATAGAATAAGGGTACCTAATAAGCGATCACATAGCCCACCTGATGGTAAGTGGATATTGTGGTCCATAGACATCTACATCTATTCTCTATAAAAAATCAAAATGCAGATTATCACCCCTGAGAACTAAAATAGAATGCGTCGTTTTCAATAAGAAGAGTCTGCCTCGTTTCCAGTAAAAAAGCTGCATCGCCACTTACATCAGGTGAAATAGCAGTCAAGCACTGGCCTAAGCCAGTTTTTTTAACATTATAAAATAGTTAAAAAAAAAAGGTTTACGCACTAATATCGGCACTTTCCCATAAGGCTGAGCAAGTGTATAAGGATATTTCTATAGTACGTGCCAAATCGATTGAGAAAAACGGACAATGACCTTTCGGTCGTTTAACCAGGGGCTATAAACTTTCCATATATAAGCACTCTTTATATGTAGTACTTTCTTTATTTATAATGATTTTTTTATTATTTTTTCTATAATGATTGATATAATATATATTTAATAACTATTATTAAAAAGTTATGTAAAAGATCGCTGTAGAAGAAAAATCATCTATTGTTATAATGTACTTTATTCATTTAACAACAAAAAGCACTAATTTATAACA
Source organism: Parnassius smintheus behrii (assembly GCA_036936625.1). Taxonomy (NCBI): domain Eukaryota; kingdom Metazoa; phylum Arthropoda; class Insecta; order Lepidoptera; family Papilionidae; genus Parnassius; species Parnassius smintheus. The sequence continues at coordinate 19,811,762 of JAUPFT010000017.1, read as the reverse complement.
CATATTATAAAGATCCGAATGATAACGACCCCGAATAAGTATGTACTTATTCAAAGGATAAAACTTTATTTTCAATATTATGTAAGAACTTTATTTTTATTCGGTGCATACGGACCCATAGAATACTATAATACATCTACACTAATATTATAAAGAGGAAAGATTTGTTTGTTTGTTTGTTTGTTTGTTTGAATTGAATAGGCTCTGAAACTACTGAACCGATTTGAAAAATTCTTTCACCATTAGATTCCTACATTATTCCTGATGAACATAGGCTATAGAACGTTTTCAAAAAAATTTAGGGATCCGTATGAAAACTTCGTTAATGTAACCCAAGGTGTGAAAAAAATACCAAAAAAAAAACCTTATATCGCGTACGCTGCGGAAACTATTGACAAAGCAAAGTGATGTGCTACAGTTTTATGGAGGACATCAATATCTACATAAAAGTCTGCAATACCATATGTCTAACTATTATAGTTATCTCACAATAACTACTTTTACATGAAATATTCAATAGTAACGTCGAAAAATCCTTATATCGCGTACACTGCCAGCACCATGCGATGCGGGTGTCACTGGGGTGTGATATTAGAAATAAAAATAAAATAATCAAATATTAAAAAAGAACAAAACAAAAATAAAAAGATACGTAAAAAATAATAAAAAATCATTATCTATACTTATATATATAATATTATAAAGAGGAAAGGTGTTTTTGTTAGTTCGTTTGTACCAAATAAGTCCGAAACTACTGGACCGATTTTAATCAATTTTTACCAATAGAAAGCTAAATTATAGGGGAGGGGGGGCTGTAGGGTGAGTGGATAAAATTTAAATTTTCTGTATAACGTGTATATGCTGATAGATAAAAGTACTCCATTAATTTTGCTAATTTTTTAGCTAAAATGATTGAACTAAATGAGCGAGGTGTCATATCATGTCGCGCGGCAGAGACGCGTGATATACGCGGGTGAAACCGCGGGGTACAGCTAGTATATAATAGAACGGGGGCAGTGGGCGGAGCCTATGTAGCCACTAAAATGTCACTAACATGTCAATTCACACGTATAACTGTCAACACGAGATGTGTTTTAACATTACAATCGTTTCCAAATTTAGCATGAAAATTATTTAGAAAATGCCAACTTGCACACTATTTAGAAATAAATATGTATTAATATTTAAACGATTTTTTTAATGATGATCTTGAACATTAATCAAAAGTCTAAAATGTTTAAATTTACTCGGTCTGTCAACACAGCGAATCGGGTTTGTAGTAATGATAATATGGCGTAATTGCTTATATGTGTGCTCCCGTCGACGCCGACCCTCGTACAAAATAATGTTTACAGCCATTCTATTGTGTATTATAGTTTTCTATGTTCGCCACATAAAGTCCCAAAAAAAGTGACGCATCGCACGCTCTGGCTGCCATTGTCACGTTTCTTTTAGAACGAACTGACGTAACGCGCCTTTTGATTATTTTAAAGGGATGAATTTGCAAAACCTCAATATGGTGAATATATTGCTTCAAATATTTTTTTTATATGAAACTGTTATTAAATGAATTGCTGCGTTACTTACACATAAATTGAAATATAAAATATAACACATTTTTCGCAATGTACCGTTAGATTTAACGATGTTTTAGGAACCACAGATAATATTATTTAATAAACAAAAAAAAAACAAAACATATGTGCTGACCTAGAAGTGTGAAGAATATCAATGTTTAAATATTGTTATCACATCTAAATTGAGATTTTGTTTGAGATTTTGTGTTACGCCTTTTGACACTCGGCTCATCCGTTTTTCTCAATCGATTTGGCACGTCCTATAGAGCAATAAATTTATCCAAAACTCTACTGTGTTGATGGGAGACCTAGGCATAAGAAACAACGGTGAGCTGAAATCAAAAAATCAACAGCAGGCTAACTTCGTGAAGAATGATAAACTCTTTCTTCCAGAAGCAACCCAACATAAAGTGAACCTGGTCCAGCCCCGACATTTTGAAATCAGACTGATTTAATAAAAATATAAATTACTTCGCAACCTTCCGCCAGCTAAATACAATAATGTGTCTTACCTGGATTGAAGAGCACCTCCCGCCCTCCCTCAATTGCATGCACTAACTCCGTCACCACTAATCCCAGCACCAATACTCCCAACACCACTACTTCTAGTGGTGACGGAGTTAGTGCATGCAATTGAGGGAGGGCGGGATGTAGGATGTACTCTTCAATCGAGGTAAGACACATCATTGTATTTGGCTGGCGGAAGGTTGCGAAGTAATTTATATTTTTATTATAATGGATATCCGCAAAGTAACGCCTGATTCTATCGAGACTGATTTAATTATGACAACGTATGGTCGCGAAAGATAGCGATCACCGAATGGTAAGAAGTAAACTGAACCTTAACCTCAAGTTGAAGAGTTCGCGTCGAAAAGTCAAACGCTCCGTCCCTGTCGTGTTTTAATCCTTTACGGACGGTATTAACGATAAGCTAGCAAAAACTGTACACGAAGAGCTCTGCAAGACCCATTGCAAAAGAACACAAATCTGTCCGATTACACTCTTGACCACACGGCTGTTAGAAGAGAAATGAAAGTGCAGTCTTTAACAGATATTACAGCATACAGACAACTGATAAACAGACTTCGAAATGCATGCGGAGAGGCTAACGAGACTTCAATACTGCTCGTATTTACGAAGTAATTGAGCGGAACGAAGGCTCCAATGTTTGCCGAACAGCCAACTGTCTACGTTGAAAACCAGCTATGGCAACATCATTTCTGATTCATCTGAGAATTTGAGTGAGATATAATGTTTTAAGGGCGGGCAGCTGTACACATCGCAGCTGGACCCCCATACCCAAGTGTCAGTAACAATCCAAAAGCAGGTCTCATCCGACACTATTCTGATGATACCCCGGGCGTCAGTCTGAGCAAAATTAGAATGGCTCTCATACCTTAAAATACAACTTAAAATAATAACAGCAAGAAGAAAGAATGGAATTAAGTGCAGCTTCTAAAGTTGGTAAAAAAACCATATTGAAAGTTCTTTAGAAGCTCTTCAATTCCATCATCTATGGAAGAACAACTGCGGAGGCGTGAAGCAGAAACGGTGGTCTTGTTCTTCAAAAATCGCCACAACGCTCTATTGAAGAACTGCAGACCAATTTCCCTTCCGAACAACAAACTTGACAACTTCCAGCCTTCCAAACAAGCCGGATTCTGCAAAAGCCGTAGCACCATAGATCACTAACATACCCTTCGTAAAATTGTACAAAAGACCGAAGAGTGCGATCGGCCACTTTGTCTTGCATGTGTGGACTGTGGACTAAGAGAAATTCTTTGAGTTCGACATTGTGACTGTCGATATATCAAAGTGCTGAAGTGTTTGCACAGTAGGGCTACGACGACTATCCAAGTAAATGACCAGAGAACGAAACCTGCAGAGACTCTTCCCTTCTCTTGGGTGGACATGGACGAAGTGAACTTGCATGTTTGGACTAAGAGAAATTCTTTGAGTTCATCGAAATTTAGGCAGTGCTACAGTTATAGTTGTTTCATGATGACTGTCGGTACATCAAAGTGCTGAAGTGTTTGTACAGCAGGGCTACGACGACTATCCGAGAAAATGACTAGAGAAACAACCTGCAGAGAATGGAAGAAACTCATCACCAGTGTATTGCAAGATGTTTTTAAGCTACTGGACCGGAAAGGATAGGGTATCATCTATGGTGTGTACCTCATTCACAGCCACATGGCAGAACTACTGGAGGACCTTAGCACTATGCTCAATGAACTCAATAATGTCTCCCAAGGGATAGGTTTTAAAATGGGCATAGATAAGACTAAATTCATGTTTAATGTCCATGCCGTTCTTATTGGGAGCACTTTCACTTGGGAGCAACAAATCATTCCAATCCTTGGTTTATTATCTTATTCAAAGCTTTCTATCGCCTCAAAAAAATGGCTTTAAGAACAGAATTCTTACACTACACTCACTCATCAGTACTTTCCTACACATGCTTTGCTATAACAGAAATAAGACTCTCCCAAGTAAAAATAAGTAGTCTCTACAAATATTTACCGATCAATAATAGCAAAAATGTCAACATATTTAAAAATGAACTTATCTGTTTTAAAAAAATTCTTTTTTAAGTATACTTTATATGAATAGCATTCAAGGCTGCTATTAAGAAAAAACAAAATCTCCATTAAGATTTCATTTTCCATATACATACCTTTATATGAATTTGTGCTGTAAAATTGTTATTGTTAACTAAAATCTTTAAATATGTTGTATGTCATGTGTATTTTCTTAGTATATAATCTCAATCACAATTTTTGCACTAATTATGTTCATATGGCTTGAGTACCTAATTAAACAAATTAAAAAAAAATCAATGCAACTTAGCATTTCTTAAAAGTAGCATTTAATGGTTAGCACTGTTACTAGAAATGCACCATTACGATAATATTTTTCAAGAATTTAACTCAATTTATTGTGCTCAAAAAGATGTTTTTCCGAAAAAAAAATTTATTACCGAGTATCCAGAAAAAAATGAAGCAATTTATTGTGGTAGCCTTTCCTTAAGTAAACAACATGAAACATTTCTAGTCTAAAATAAAATATTTTTGTTATTAGACTATATGTACATAGTTATGTAGGTCAATTTTATAAATTAATTTGATAAAGTTAAAATAATAAATGAAATGTCTTAAAAATAGTGCATCTTTATTTAATTATGCCTAATTAATACCCTATTCGATAAATAAACAATCTTGACCATGTATAAAAAACATCATCTTCAAAATAAGTAGAGCACGAAAATAGTGTTTAAACTGAAGTGAAAGGGTATCCGAAATGAACTTTCAATATGTATTGTTCTAAACTTATCTTACATTTATGTATTAGGTATCATTGTAATAGTCGAACTATATAAGTTAAATTGAAAAAAGGTTAAAGTTTATTGTAAGTAAACCATAGAAAGATGTTTTTAAATTACGGAAGCGCGAGTGACAACAATAATATGCTTACCAAATTCGAGAACTGCCCCGATAAAAAGCAATCCTCAGCCCCTTAATGACATACTTGCTTCTTAAAATTGAAAGAAATCACCTTACAATAAAAAATAAATTTTACACGAATTGAATAAGGTACTTTAGGACCCTATTACTATTTAAAATTAGTACTTGTCTATCGACTCGACATCGACATCGACAGCCATAATTTCTATTTCTAGGTAGGTACCTAAAAATAAAAAGTACTCTATGGCCATACTCCTTCATCACAGATAATATCTATAGTTGTAGTTAAAAGTATGTCTGTATTTTATATAAAACAGCATTTTATTTATTCAGATCTGTATTATAAATATTGTATTGTCCGTGGATGTGCAAGTGGTTTAGCATCTGATCGGAAAAATAGACTGAAAAACAATTTGCGTCAATCATCGTTATTTAAAGTACCAAAGGTAATATCTTCATACGTTATCGATTCATAGTTGCACATTGAAATATTGAATATGTAAAATTATTATTTGCGTAATTAATCATGTTTTTTTACTAAATTAATCTTTATTGAACTTTTAAAAAATTGTTGAACTTAAGGTTAATTAGAAGCTTTGCAAGTTAGTAAATTCTCAAAATGAAACTGCATAATATATAATAATAATTAAGTTATTTTCCCTTTTTTTCTCTTTGAATGATTTTATATACACGTATATTAAACGTTGATAGATCATTTCAAATTAGACGACAACAGGCCGCTTTTATTGAGACAACTTAGCGATCTCAACACCCCACTTACTTTGTCCATATTTCTGGGAAACTATTTTCTACAGCGATCGTTCTCCTTCTCTCTAACCTCCATGATCGGGTGTTGCTGAGACTCCACAAAGTTTTGGCGGATACTTGGCCGTAGACGGATTGTCGCTTCTATTTTGTCGCTTAAATAATGTTTTGAAGTGGATTTTGATTCGTAAAAGTGATGTGACTTCGTGAATTAAGTGTCTGCGCGTGTGAACTATTAAAGAATACGACGAAACAAGTTTTTTGATGTTGATATAAACCTCAAGTTATTTTGATCGCTTGGTCGCCTTATGAATTTGGGTGGCTGTCATCATCAACTGTCCGTTGGGTTGAGCTATCGTCAAAACTCACCAAAAACTTCGCAATGTGACGCATCAGCATATTGTGAAGTAAAAATATATAAAATGAAGGTTCTGAAAAGAATTATAGGCTCAGAAGGACTAGAACCCAGAGCCGTAAAGCCAGTTAAATAAAAAAATGAGACTCCGCAAAATAATATAATACACCTATTGTAACGTAGACACAGAATGCTATACGTATTATACGTACGTACTCTGCGTATTGTAAATTATTATTTATATTTATTAATATATATATACGTTAGTACTCTTATTAGTTTGTTAATAGTGTTACGCCGCGCTCAAATCAGCGCCATCTAGTGTCAGGAACGAGAGCGAGGGGGGCTTTGCAGAGAATGACATCGCGGATCTCTCGACCAACATCGCCGCCCGAAGAACTAAGTTTCTAGAAAATCTATACTCGATTTCTCGGTACCTTGCGCGTGTTTACTTGAACATTCCGGATGTTTTGCTGATTTGAATAAATAGGTGGCGCAAGATGCGATCGACACAGTGTTGATTTGACGAAACAAGCGAAGCTTCGGAGCGGAATTAAGTGGATTAGTGTGTTTTATTATTAGTGTTTTAACTTTAATTTGTGTAAAGTAAATTAAAGTGTTAATTTAGGTAATTTTATCGGCAATTTTTATTGTCACGAACCTCAAGCTCGTAACAATTGGTGTCAGAAGTGGGATAAAATAATGCCGATTTTACCTAAGGAGGAAACGGAGGGTGTCCGTACCCGAAGTCAACGCCAGCAGGAGACGGACCAGAGGAGATTTGGTGGTGCAACGCCGCAGATGTCTGAGGGCCAGCCGCCGGCCACGGAAGCCGGTCCGTCAGCAGCTTCTACGTCTGTGGCACCTGACTTAGGTGCTCTGATGGTGATGCTGCAGGAGCAGGCTCGCCGACAGGAGGAGCAGGCTCGCCGACAGGAGGAACAGGCCCGCCGACAGGAAGACCAGGTTCGTCGTTTGGAGGAGCAGCTGCGGGGCGGACAAGAGGAACAGGCCCGTCGGTTGGAAGAGCAGATGCTCCTCATGAAGGACCTTCACGCTACCTTCGGGAAGGAGATAAAGGAGGTGAAGGATAGGGTTGCTCAGCATGACAACCGCCTGTCGGAAGCTGAAACCCAAATCGCGAAAGCTGAAAACCGAATCGAGAAAGCTGAAACCAGAATCGACCAAGTAAACAATCGGGTTGACAACGTTATGGCTGACATGAAGAAATCACTGGACGAACTCAAACTCGGAGATGGAGCTACAGCTCCCGTAGTAGCTACAACACCTTCGCTACACGGGTTCAAGGTGCCACCGTTCGACGGTACCTCTTCCTGGTCAGCCTACAAAATCCAGTTCGAGGCTGTTATGAAGGCGAACGGCTGGAACAAAAGTCAGGCCATGACTGCTCTCACACTAGGCCTGCGCGACCAGGCCTTAACCGTGTTGGAAGCTCTCGGTGAGGAAGTGACTTATGAGCAACTCCTTGAGGCATTGGAGGCGAGATATGGTGACGCTCACCTGGAACACGTCTTTCGTGCGCAGCTTAAAGATCGTGTGCAGCGCATCAACGAAAACCTGCAGCAGTGGGCTCTAGAAGTGGAGAAGCTGGTGCGAAAAGCATACCGGTCTGTACCTGCGCTCATTGAAGGGAACCTGGTGCAGACATTCATCGACGGCATCCGCGACCTGGAAGTCAGAGCTGCTGTGAGGCTCGGGCACCACGAGACGCTTAAGGACGCCTTGGCCCATGCACTGGAAGTGGAAGCCGTGCGGCAGGATCACCGTTCCCATCGCGTCAGGGAGGTTGCAGCAGCTACAGTTCGCGACCGCAACAGAGGATACAGCCCTAGGTGCTATGGCTGTGGGGAAAAGGGCCATCTTCGATCTAGCTGCCCTAAGCGAACCGTGGAAAGGAGAGTTGATCGATCTCGAGAGGGTAGTGCAGCTAACGGCACTGCCTGGCGGCGACAGGATCATCGTTCACCTCACGCTAGGGAGGTTACAGCAGTTACGGTTCGCGACCACAATGAAAGATACAGCCCTAGGTGCTATGGCTGTGGGGAAAGGGGCCATCTTCGGTCCAGCTGCCCTAAGCACACCCTAGGAAGGGAGGGTGAACGGTCTCAGAAAGGAAGTGCGGCTAACAGCACCGCCCAGCAGCAGCAGGAATACGACTTTCCTATTAGACACTGCAGCGGGGAATCTCACGGCAACGCAGATGCATTGTCAAGAAGACCTTTTCCTGAAGATTGCAACCATTGTAGTAGGCAAGAGAGTAAGGAAGTGGTATCCGTGAGGATGCTCAGGACAGACCACCTTAGCAACGGGTGGAAGGACAGCCTACGTCATGCACAGCAGGAAGATCCAGACATCAAGCCGATTCTGGGATGGATGGAGGCCCGTGCTACCAAGCCTAAGTGGAGGGACGTCTCAGCGATGAGTTCAACCACGAAAAGCTATTGGGCCCAATGGGACAGCTTGCTGCTTCAGGATGGAGTCCTGTGCCGTAAATGGGACAATGGTCGAGGAGACAGCTGTCGTTTACAAATGGTTGTCCCTAAAGCTAAAGTGCCGAATGTTTTACAGCTGTGCCATAATGGTCGTTCAAGAGTCCATCTGGGAGTTAAACGAACTCTACTGAAGGTCCGAGAACAGTTTTACTGGGTCCATTATCGTGACGATGTGGAGGATTGGTGTCGTACATGTACAAGTTGTGCGGCTGCGAGGGGACCTCGGACACGGAGTAGAGGAGCAGCGAAATTGTACAATGTTGGTGCACCACGGGATAGGACATCCCTTGACATTGCGGAGCCGTTACAGAAAGGCGCAAGAGGGACTCCTAAGATCGTCCATGTGGATCGCTTGGCACGTTATTATGGGGCCGATAATGCTCGGGACGAGCATGTCTTAGGAGGGTGCAGTGTTACGCCGCGCTCAAATCAGCGCCATCTAGTGTCAGGAACGAGAGCGAGGGGGGCTTTGCAGAGAATGACATCGCGGATCTCTCGACCGACAGCGCCGCCCGAAGAACTAAGTTTCTAGAAAATCTATACTCGATTTCTCGGTACCTTGCGCGTGTTTACTTGAACATTCCGGATGTTTTGCTGATTTGAATAAATAGGTGGCGCAAGATGCGATCGACACAGTGTTGATTTGACGAAACAAGCGAAGCTTCGGAGCGGAATTAAGTGGATTAGTGTGTTTTATTATTAGTGTTTTAACTTTAATTTGTGTAAAGTAAATTAAAGTGTTAATTTAGGTAATTTTATCGGCAATTTTTATTGTCACGAACCTCAAGCTCGTAACAATGGGACCATGGAGGTTAGAGAACAGGAGAATGATCGCTACGTACTAAAGCACAGCCCGCCTGTTCTTGAAATTTTGTAGAATTTATAGCGGCGCTGCCATCGGTGAGTAATGGCTGCGAAGTTAGCTATAAACAGCTAGACAGAGTACAAGTAGATGAAATTAGTTGACTAATATACAAATTTTCTTCGCGGTATTGGTGAGAAAATTTTCCTGCTCCATAATTTTTTAATTTTTGAAAAAAAAGAAACGCCAAAAATGGAGAAGTATTTGATTGTGCGTGTGTGTGTGTGTGCGTTCCGATCAGATGCTAAACCACTTGTACATCAAATGGTTTAGCATCTGATCGGAAAAATAGACAGAAAATGACTTTTATTGAGTGAACTTAGCGATCGCAGCGCCTCACTTATGGAGTCCATATTTCTGGGACACTATTTTGTACGGCGATCGTTCTCCTGTTCTCTAACCTCCATGAATAGGACAATCAAGAAAACATTCTCTTCTCACAACAAGTGCCATCCTGCGGCATACTGCTGAAGACTACTTACGTTTGCGGCAGCTTATTGATTTATTTTGTTCTTTATTGCATCCATAAAACAAAAGAATACAAAGGGCGGACTTAATGCCTGGAGGCATTCTCTACCAATCAACCCACGGAGCGGTTAGAACTTGACGTGGGTGTGGCAATATAGAATAAAATAAAACAAAACAAACGATAAATAATTAACTTCATAATATAATTATAGACATACTACTAATAAATAAACAGATTAGAGAGGGTTGAAGTGGAAGGAGACGAAGATTTTTTCTTATATAACTTTTATTTTCTAATTTACTAGTTAAATTAACTGCTGTAACAATGTGAGTACACAGGAATAGTAGACTAGTTAACTTATGAACTAACTTAATTACTATTGGACTGTCATCACAATTGTACCTTGGTTTTTATACTATTGAATTAAATAATATAATTAGTTAATTGAGTCACGTCTTTAAAAACGTTCTGGTTTCTTGCTTAGCAGGTGGTAAGTGACTTCCTTGTGGCACTGTGTTAAATATTCTTAAGTCACGTGCAGTTATTTGCTTAGCAGGCGATGCTGTAAAGTACTTCCTAATTGTTTGCAAGGTCTCGGAAGGTATATGTAACTGCTTCAGTTCTGATAATTGCAACTTGAACCATTTTTTTCTGATAGCGTGTTCTGTAGGCCCTGGGGCCCTTACAGCTTCATCGAAATAAACTTTTGAGCGAGGACTCGCGAGCTATTGAGTGCAACGAATCTGCCGTCAGTGAGGGAGCATGAAGCACCGCGTCGCCATCTGCAGTTCCGAGGCACACCAGCCCCTGCTTTTGGAATGAGGTTCATCTTGCTAGGGGGAGAGCTCGATGTGATTCAAGGGACCCCTCTGAAGGAGTGTGAACGAACGAGTAGGAATCTCAGCTTGAATCACTATCGCAGAACATAATTTATGCTCTCTAGCGAGAGACCACCATCGAATTTGTTCGCTAACAACAGTTTCGTAATTACGGGCACGGGACTTCAATTAAAATTTAGGTATAGGTAGTTCGCGAACCAAAGATTTATACGTATTAGTTTACTTGCTATTAATTTAGCTATTTCTCATAATTATTTCTTATGTTTAGGCGAACACTTGACATTTAAATGAAACTAGCTTTCACAAATTTTATCGCATGTAAGTTCTTTAAGTAACGTGTACTATTTCGAATCAATTAAAAGACGATAAATTGAAGCTTTCCTTTCCGAAATAAACGTTAATGAAATTACATGTAAAGGAATGATCAGTGATAGACTATCCACTACCCCTTATCATCACATGGGTATCGTAAGAGGCAACAGAGGGAAACAAATCAGGAGATGGGCAGCAGCATCTTTCTAATATCGACTTGAAATTAAAATAAATTGCTGTTGTCATATTTGGCAAGCGAATTTTTTGTTGCCAACCCGCTTGGCAACTATGACAAATTTCCTCACCATGCGGTAATCTATGGGGGAGGCATATGTTCGGATGGACCATGAAGGTTAGAGAACAGGAGAACGATCACCACGTACTAAAGCATAGCTCACCTGTCCTTGAAAATTGTAGAATTTATTGCAGCGCTGACATCGGTGAGTAGTGAGTGCGAAGTTAGCTGTTTTTGAGTACAAGTAGATGAAGTTAGTAGAATAATGTACAAATTTTCTCCACGGCATTGGTGAGAAAATTTTCATGCTCCGTAATTTTGTAATTCTTGACAAAAAGAAACATTAAAAATGGAGAAATATTTTATTATGCGTGGATGCGCAAGTGGTTTAGAATCTGATCGGAAAAATAGACTGAAAATGGCTTTTATTGACCGAACTTAGCGATCGCAGCGCCTCACTTATGGTATCCATATTTCTGGAACACTATTTTCTACGGCGATCGTTCTCCTGTTCTCTAACCTTCATGGGATGGACGTTAATAGGCTGTAACGGTAACTGATCAGTGATAGGCCATAACGATGCTATCTTACATTTTTATCAGCTAAACTACTACTGAAGTACGGATACTAAGAATAGAATACGCGAACGATATATTCATTGTAAAGCTTATTAAAACAGTAACAGTGGAGCATTTGAACGAAATTTAACAAGTGATTCACATTAATACTCTCTATTCAGTTCAGGGATCCGTGGATTTGTATGGACCTACCCCTACCCATCTCTTGAGCACATACTGATTAGACTAGACTGTATGGGCAAAAATCCCTTTGCCTTGAAATACAATACGAAAATGAAATGAGATAATCAGATAATAAAAAAATGTAAAGAAAATATAATTATAAATAATAGATTTGAATTTGTGCACAAGCTGATTAAGATAAAGTGCCAGCGCTCATTTGTGTCTATAATCAAAATGAAATTATCACTTGTCTTGTTTAGGCGAAATCTCTTACCCAATGGTCATATATTTAGAGGAAAAGATCGATTAGTAAAAAAAGTGGAACCTGTGCATCTTCGCCGATTACGACAAGATTTTGCTATTGAAGAGCAAAATATGTTTTATTTAAGATTTCCTTATCTTTCTGAGGTAAGTGGGATATGAAAATTAACATCCACTTTTATAAATTATGCAACTGTTTTAGTTATTTCTAACATATACTCGTAAACTATTTATAATGTTCGCTATACATTTTGCATAGCGAACCATTTATTATTTATTTTCCATTTATTAAGATTGTTACTAACTTCTTCTACAAAAGAAATTAATAATGTCAATTAAAATTTTTGAAATAATTCAGTCTGTTTATAATCTTTCAGGCTGAAAGTGCAGGACATGCAAAAGCATTGGATAAACCAAAGAAAAGAATAATGGGATTTCAGGAAACCAACAGAAAAATATTTAAGGATGATGTTACTCTTTATGAGAGATTTAAACATCTTCGTGTTAATGAGTCATGGGATTAAAAAAAATAGAAATAAGTTAGTTTTAGTGTAAGTGGGTTCATATTTAAATAAAATTAACTAATGAACGTTGTTGTTTTTAATAATTTTTTTTTGCTATAAATCAGTTTTAAATAATAATATTGTCCTCTAGGCTCAGTTTACAGTTATACCTGTCTCAACAAAACTTAAGCATATGCACAAGCACACTCCCTTTTTCCTTACTCTCATAGTCTTATGGGAAGAACCGACAACCATTGGGGAAGAAGGGTTCTCGAGTGGCAGCCTCGTACCGGTAGACAAAGTGCAGGGTGACCCCCCACTAGATGGAGTGACGATCTGGTAAGACATGCAGGAAGTCGACGTATGCAGGTGGCTCAGGACCGTGCTTTGTGGCATACCTTGGGCGAGGCCTATGTTCAGCAGTGGACTTGTGAAGGGCTGTAATGATGATGATGATAGTCTTAGGGGATGGAAAGGGTACGACTTTCCATTGACGTCCATCGAATTGAGGGGGGAGGGGGGGTGGGGGAGGGAGGGGGGGAGGTTTAATACCCCCCCTTAAAAGGAAAAGTTGCGGAGCCCCCCCCTTTTCGAGTTTTTTCATTTTTAATTCTGAGAAAATTTTCCTCATTTTATGGATTAATATTAAGTGTAAAAAACCAGGAGGACACCTTGGGGGAGGGGGGTTCCCCCCTACGGAAGGGGGAACCCCTTTCATCAGAAAAAAAAATAGGGGGACTGATTGAGAGGGATTTCTGTGTCTATTTTGAGACTGCAATGTCTACGGTGCTGTGGGAAGAGCAGCCTCTTCGCCTTTGCATAACAAATCGCAGGCATCCACCCTCGCCTTCGCAGCTTCGGCTTGTTGGTCGTCTTCGGCGACCAGCCTCAGCCGCTCCGGCTCGTCCGATGCCTACGATTTGTTACAGCAGGCCGAGGCTGCTCTCCCTACGCGCCTCCGGCTCTATAATAACACTCTAGGGGTAGGACAGACTTGTACCAAGTGGAGTCGGGGTCAACCAATTCGGTTCTTCGACATAAGTTAAACCTAACCTATTTTATTTACTTACTTTTAAAATAAATCAAATAAAATTCATAATTTATTAATCAATTTTATATACATATTGTATTGCTTTTATTAATTCTATGAAAACATCTTTATGTGCTATTTTTATTTTTCTTCGCCAAGAATATTCAATTAGCCAGTCGGTAAAGTTTGTTTTATAACTTTCTCTACCGAACATCACTTTTAAATTTCGCCAGTGGCTTTCTATTCGTTGTGTGTGTGTCCCATCTGGTGCCACAAATTTATTTATAGGATCGCTGTGATTAACTCTCTTATGTATATATCCATATTGAGGTAGGCAATCGTAGGCTCTCCAAAAATCGGTATGGATTTCAGTGCCTACCTCCACATGCTTTTGTATTAGTGGCACCAACATTTCCGCAGATCTATCATTATCGGGACACACTTCTAATCTCAAATCATCTTTCCCATTTTCTATCATGCCCAGCACCCAATGGCCTTCAATATGTCTCCCTCTGTTGTACTTTCGTTTTCCAAATTTTGATTCGTCTATTTGCACGATTTTGCCTGGACCACCAATCTTGCCGTTAACTTCTTGGTGCTCCAATTCATAAACTACTACTGTCTCTCGGCAGTAAGAAAACCAGTCAGTTATTGTCCTTGTTGATAAAATTGTTTCTTTATCTTCACGGGCTGTCTCTAATTTAACTTGATGATAACTATATTTTTGGCTAAACATATACATCAGTAAAAATTGTAACTCAATGGACAGCCGCGCATTCTCGAACCATGTTCCCGCTGCCCGACTAACTGCCTTAGAGCGACAGTTACTCTTCCTGCATCGAAATATGCCAAGCTGACCAGTCTTACTGCTGGAGCTTAATGCCATAGGTCTCCTATGATATGAGCACATTTTTTCTGTTGGAAGGAGCCTATGCTCTTCAGCAAATGCAATGCACTGAGCTGGGGTGTTGAGCCGGGTTATGATTTTATACATGTTCCAGTGGCACCTAAAACAAACAAAAATATTCCTATTAGAAATCTAATTACTGCTTTACTCGTCAGGTTTTTCTGTGAAGTTTACATATGTGCT
This sequence comes from Parnassius smintheus behrii, assembly GCA_036936625.1. Lineage (NCBI taxonomy): Eukaryota > Metazoa > Arthropoda > Insecta > Lepidoptera > Papilionidae > Parnassius > Parnassius smintheus. Next base: position 19,796,747 of record JAUPFT010000017.1, on the reverse strand, counting down.
GTATAAGAAACCACGGGTAAGGTTTACAATTCGGTCGCCTGAATTAGGGGGTGAAGGGTGGTTTGGGGGAGGGAGAAGGGTTAAACTTTCCAATATGGATTGTAGATAGTACTCACTAAAAGAAAGCGTTTTGCAAAGTTTTAGGTTGCGGAAACTTACGGTTCATGAGATATTTTTTTTAAACTTTTCATACAAATTGGCAAATAACACGCAATTACACCAATTACAAAATGAAATTGACAAATCATTGATGTCAAACGTAAATTAGTGTAGGGTTCCGAATATTTTGAAAGTATCGATACGTACTCGATACCAAGTATCGTATCAAAAGTATCAATACTACTTGGTATCGAGTACATTTCGTTAATTTTGGAGACTAGGGGGGTAAGAAGCCGGGAAGTTGTGCTCCGGCGCTCCGTGGCAGCTCCGGCGCTGCGGGATGAGCAGTGCCTCCGCCCTAGCGTAGGGAAGCACAGGCACCTGGGCTCGCCTTCGCAGCTTCGGCTTTTTGGTCGCCTTCGGCGACCAGCCTCAGCCGCTACGGCGATCTCGGTGCCTGCGCTTCCCTACGGCGGGCGGGCACTGCTCTCCCTCCGCGCCTCCGGGCTCTTATATACACTCTAGGGGTAGGGCAGACAAGACCACGTGGATAGTGGGGTGCTCTGATTCGGTTCTGGGTACTTTTTGAATATTAAATTAGTGTTTAGCAGTGAACCAACCTTATTTCCTCGGCATAATAGTGGACTCTTCGGCCAGACGAACCAGGAGCTTGAGGTTCCGCATCAGCCACGCTGCTCTCAGACGACGTTGGAGACGCAGGCGGCAGTACCGACACAGTACTGGGAACAGTGGCGCGGGAACTACCAGCTATTGATTTCGATAGCACAGTCATGGGCACAAGTGGCTCACTAGAGTCCAACACTTGCACACAGGGGGCGCCTGCAGAAGAGCTCGCGACAAGTGGCTCATCAGAGTCCAACACTTTCACTACACTCAATTCTACAGACGGGACTTCACCACACGGGAGGCCTGAAGAGGAGCTCGCAACAAGTGGCTCATTAGAGTCTAACACTTGCACTACACTGAATTCTTCAGACGGCACAGCAGAACACGAAACTTGGTGCTTCGGAGACGACATGATGGTAGTCAAACGTTGTTTTCACGACAGGAGTACGTAAACGATCTCAACTGCTAGGAACACAAACGATGACAGTGACTGAGGATGACACTGACAACACAAAATAGCGTCCTTTTTACGTTTCGTTCCACAAGCCGGGAAAAGACCGTAAACACTGCACATTTTAATTTTAATAGCTCGTAATGAAAATAATTGTTATTTAATTAAATATAAACTGTGAAATATATATGCATGCATGAAAACTATTAAAATGGATACAAAATATAATTATTTACGTAAATTTTTATAAAATGAAATGTTACCCAACATATGACAAGTTAACCGTACTTAAAACGGAACATTCAACGGCGTGATATATCTGTAATACGATATAATCTGTGGTAAGGATTGACGTAAATATTATAAAAATAATTGATTTTCAATAATTTTTTTCACAAAAAGTACGCGTTTCCGCATGTTGAAACTTTACGTGTGTGCTTATATTAATGTAACCTTTCTGTAAAAAAAATATCAACCCCCAACTCGACGGACGTCAATGGAAAGCTTAGCCGATGGAAAGTCTGGTGCAAACAAAAAAAGATCAGAGGAAGGACCACCGGCTTTATGTGCTTTCCAAGACACGGGGATGAAATTCCACCTTTTCCTGGCTTAAAACTCAATAACGGATTTTTAAATTTTATTTTGTATAAAATTTAAAAATCTATTATTGAGTGGATTTTTAAATGTTGTTTTATTTAAATTTTAAAAATCCGTTATTGAGTGTGATTATATTAATTTATTTTGGTTTTAAGTACATGGGAACATAAATAAAGTATAGTGGACGTCAACAAAATTAGATAATGAATCTCTAAACAGCTTTTAATGAACAAGTCTTCAAGTTATAGTATAGGTATTTAAATTTTTTCTTCTTGAAAACATTTTTAAGAAACCTGCATGTCTAAGAAAATAAATATTTAACCTTTTGAGCGCCAAAGTCGCCTATAGTTGACCAGCACCTGCAAGCTCTGAGCGCCAACGATATCTATAGTTGACAAAAAAACCCAGCCCACAAAAATATGAAATATAAATACTGGAAAATTATTACTGGTATTTTAATTCTACACTCCTCAAAAAAGAATAACCCAGCAACATGTGAGTATAAAAAACAAGTCTCTTAGAGCCACAGGTACTAAGAAATATTGAACTAAAAAAAAATGGATTTTTATCTAAGCAAATACTATGTCCAGCACGCCAAAGTCGTCTATGTTTGACCGCTAGTGTTGTAATGTGTTAGGCATAGATTTATTGAAAACTATTCAAAATTAAACGCAAATTGTTATTTTTTAAATTATTATTGATATTTGAATAAAACAAAAGGTAAGAAACATAAAACTATCATCAGCTACATAAATAAAAGAAAATTTCATCAAATCAACTTCGCGTAATAAATCTAATATCTCAACTCTGGCGCATCCTTAGCGCGTCGTCGATTATCAGTTCATTGGGCGCCGTGGTCAAGGATAGACGACACCCTGATGACGTCATAAACGAATAGCGGAAAAAGTAGTGCAGTGCAACATGAACGATTCCTCAGAACTCATTCGCATTTTGGAAATCGTCGATGATGATGATTTTTTTATTTTAATAATACAAAACTACAAATAATAAATGTTTATTTTTTTCTTAAGGTATGAAGAGCAATTTTACCTTTTGTGTTGTGCGATTTTCTTTCTCAGTCTAGGGTATTGACTGAAACCTCTATTGTATTTGCTGATGATATTTCCATTCTTATTCCGCATACAAAAGAGCAGAATTTAAATAATAAATTGAATCAAGTATTGAACCAAGGAACAAATTGGCTGACACATCACAACCTAGAGATTAATTTTTATAAAACCGAGTACTACATTATTTTTACCCAAATTAAAGTTATATTTAATTGAAATTTTTTTCTATAATTTAAATGAATATTTTGATACAAATATTATTTAATTTATGTGGACAACTTCGGCCTGTGCCTATATAATTTAATTTAATTTTTTTTTTCCATTATTATTTCTTACTTAATTTTATTTTTATTTATAATAATTATTATTATTTGTACTTGACATTGTGATTATTAATTTAATTTAATTTACAGAATTTTAAAATAATATAATCTAATAATGTACCTAATTTATTAATGAAATCTAATATTGTAGTTTAAAAATAATATTTAATATTTTTATTTTATTTTGCTACGCCCAAACTGGGTTCAAATGCGGACAATTTTTTTAAAAAAACATCACATCTGGTTGCGCGGAAAACCATTCGTATTTATTTATATTTGACGGTAGGCTTGCCAAATCGTTTATCCCTTTCCAAACGATATCATTCATGCACTCCTATCGACGCATCGGGGTGGTGGGGTGGGAGGGGAAAGAAGATGATTCTAGAATATTACGCGATCATCGCAACCGAAGGAATAAAACGACGACGACGCGCAGCCTCTTCCCGTCGCGCTTGTCGTTGGAACCACACCGCTTAAGACAATAGTGTCATAGTATAACCGCTTAGCCTGAAGCAGTTGAGCTCCAGGAAACCCGCCTCACCTCGTGTGAGAAATAGGCGCGCACCGCACTCTCTCCTGACGCATCACCGGACAAGAAAACATCTCTGGGGCCCCAGAGTGTCTTCCAGAAGTCGCACCGCAGCAACATAGTGTCCAAGCCGCATAGAAGCAACACCCCGGTGAGTGAACATTCCTACTAGTTCCTGCTTGATATAATTGTGTTTAATAGTTAATCCGCTCCTATTTCATTTTCTCCTAATCAAGCGGGATTCTTTCATAGATTTTGCAAATAATAGTTCGTTTTAGGGAAGAGCGAGTGCATTGTATGGGAAACCGCGTGCTATAGTCGCCATTTTATGTAAACGTAGAAGCATTTCGCATATACAGTCCATTTTAGGTTTAATAGCTCGCGTAATAGGTTTAAGGCTCGACCGGGGAATTGGACTTCGGTAACCTTAGGCTCGTCGCTCCACCATTTTATGGTCACTTCGGCAGGATTTGGACTGGTGTTTAGTAGTCATTCAACCATTTTCTGGTCGAATTATTAGATTAATTACTTAGACAATGCACTCTAATTTTATGGAATAGATTTTAATAGTATTCGTTTAGTTTAAATTTAAACTTTGGTTAGTTACTCGCAAATAGAATTATTCATTTAAATAGTGTTTGTATTTGGTTTAAATTTAAAGCTTATTAGTCGCTTAAGTAATTGAAACAGTGTAATCACACACGTTTTGTACGCTTACCCGACAATTTTGATAAAAATATATTGAGTTTAGCGAGCGACGTGCGTCACCTCGGCTCGCTGTACAGGTGTTCAATTTAACGACGTAATACGGCACGCGTGTCCATCCTCCAGCGTTGTGAGATTAATTGTGATTAATATAATATTAATTACAATAATTTAAAATGGCAGTTAGTGGAAATGAAATTAAAATTAAAACGCTTTATGCCAAGAGGGACATACTTTTTTCACGTATACAAATTATTAGTGATCACATAAAGAACATTAATGTAGAAGCAGTGCGGGAAACTTTTTTGAATAAAATTGAAACGGTGGATTCTTTGCGGACGGATTACGAAAGGATATTAGACCAAATTAATCATTTGGAATTACAAATCGACCCGAAATACATAGTGAACTACCAACCGCTTCTAGCATTTGAATTTTAATTTGATATGTTGTGTCGTGTGAAAAGAACGGCGAAATTCTTACAGTCTCCATCTCAAAACGAAGCAAAGCCGGAAATCCAGGTACGCCCACGTGACTCAATTAGGTTGGCGCCAATAGATATTCCGGTATTCAATGGTGATATTAAGACATGGCCCTTCTTCTTCAGTAGTTTTCAAAACAATATACATAATAACCCATCGTTATCGGACGCTGAAAAATTATATTATTTAATTAGTAAACTTAGTGGCAGGGCACAGTCAATTTGCTCGGATTTTACACCTACAGCAAACAATTACTTGTTAATATTCGAAACGCTTAAAACTAAATATGAAGATAGGAGAATGTTAGCTTCCGAATATTTGAACCAGATATTCGATCTTAAACCTATATCATCCGCGAACATCAACGGCTTAGAGCAGTTTTTAGATAAATTTGTGGCATCGGTGGCTGCACTTAAGAATTTGAAATTTAATGACCTTATGGACGTGGTGTTTCTCCATATTGCACTAAAGAAATTAGACCCCGACACCGTGCGTGCGTTTGAAATGGAGCATCGTAGCTCGGAGATGCCTTCCTTTCATTCATTAGCATCGTTTGTGCGAGATCAAATAAAGGTGATGCAGCGCTCCCCGAACGTTAAACAAGAAATTAAAAAATTCGTCGACCGTAGACAGACTCAACCACCTAAAACAGCAGCGTCGTTAACGTACGTAACCGCTACGTCGGCACCACTTCAGCATGCCTGTATCATATGTAATGAGAAACACGGTAATTTATACAATTGTGCGACTTTTCGTAAATATTCACCAAGCGAACGTTATAAAATGGTAAAGACAAACAACCTATGTCTGAACTGCTTAAGCGATAAGCATTTAGTTGCAAAATGCAATTCTAGTTCCGTATATAGCAAGTGCGCCAGGAAACATCACACGCTATTACATTTTGAAAATAGCAACATATCGGCGTAAGGAAAGCGGACAAGGAATTCACCCCTACTAAAGTCAACGATTCTAGCGGTCGACCTGGTGATGTCGCTCTGTGCTCATTGGCAAATATGGGAGCAAAACCTCCTTCAACCGTGTTACTGGGTACGGCACGTATTTTGGTTAGGGATGGAAAAGAACAAGGCATCCGCGCACTGCTGGACAGCGGAGCCCTGATCTAAGCACAGCAGGCTTTATGGGTGTATTTAAAAGATTTCTTTCCGCCGTGGCCCTGTAAGTAAATTATATTCGGATAACGGTACGAACTACGTCGGTGCAAAACGTATTTTATCAGAACTACATGAGCTCTTAGCTAGCAAGTATTATAATTCGGAGTTCGCTCACATTCTAGCCGAGAACCGCATTGAGTGGTCTCTGAACGTCCCAGCCGCGAGTCAATTTGGGGGCAATTGGGAGACTAATATTAAGAGTCTAAAGAGTCACTTATACCGAGTAATAGGAGATCAAATTTTGTCCTTCGAAGAGCTAAGTACGGTGTTCGCTCAAATTGAATGCGTAATGAATAGCCGCCCACTTTGTCGTACGTTGTCTAGTGACCCTTCGGAGCCGCTGGCTCTAACTCCAGCACATTTTTTGAATTTAACGCCTTTAAAGTATTTGCCCGCCGTAGATATGGATGAGAACAGACTTAGCATTTCCGCACGCCACAAATTGTTAGACCGGTCAGTGCAATCGTTTTGGAACGATGGAGGATGGAATACTTGCATACTTTGCAGTCTCGGCAAAAATGGAACACAGCAACTGAGCCTTTAGCTGTAGGAACTGTGGTAGTGCTCACCAAAGAGAATACGCCGCCTCTCCATTGGTCGTTAGGAATTGTCGAAGAGGTATTTCCCGGTTCCGACGGAGTAATTAGGGTAGCTCGCGTTAAGACCACGGTTGGGTCTTACATGCGTCCTGTTGTCCGTTTGTGCCCCTTGCCTCTCCCATAATTTAAATTAGCTTTCTAGATGAGAAATTGTAGTTGAATTTAGGTAATCTTAGCGTTAGTTAGCTATGTGTCAGTTTGATCTTAGCTCTAGTTGTTTTAGTTATTTTGAAGGAAATCCTTCAAGGGCGAGGGAGATGGTTGCGCGGAAAACCATTCGTATTTATTTATATTTGACGGTAGGCTTGCCAAATCGTTTATCCCTTTCCAAACGATATCATTCATAGCCTCCTATCGACGCATCGGGGTGGTGGGGTGGGAGGGGAAAGAAGATGATTCTAGAATATTACGCGATCATCGCAACCGAAGGAATAAATGGGCACGCGCGGCCGACGCGCAGCTTCTTCCCGTCGCGCTTGTCGTTGGAACCACACCGCTTAAGACAATAGTGTCATAGTATAACCGCTTAGCCTGAAGCAGTCGAGCTCCAGGAAACCCGCCTCACCTCGTGTGAGAAATAGTCGCGCACCGCACTCTCTCCTGACGCATCACCGAACAAGAAAACATCTCTGGGGCCCCAGAGTGTCTTCCAGAAGTCGCACCGCAGCAACATAGTGCCCAAGCCGCATAGAGGAAACACTCCGGTGAGTGAACATTCCTACTAGTTCCTGCTTGATATAATTGTGTTTAATAGTTAATCCGCTCCAATTTCATTTTCTCCTAATCAAGCTATTATTTGCCAAATCTATGAAAGGAATCCCCCTTTCATAGATTTGGCAAATAATAGTTCGTTTTAGGGAAGAGCGAGTGCATTGTATGGGAAACCGCGTGCTATAGTCGCCATTTTATGTAAACGTAGAAGCATTTCGCATATACAGTCCATTTTGGGTTTAATAGCTCGCGTAATAGGTTTAAGGCTCGACCGGGGAATTGGACTTCGGTAACCTTAGGCTCGTCGCTCCACCAACATCTATTGTTTACCATTTGACTGCAATAAAGATTATGGTTATGATTATCTCAAAATCATCTGGTAGCATCAGCATCATATCAAACCCACATTGTCATAAGAACGTAAGACTTTTCTTCTGTGCTTTACTTGGCTACGCCTCCCCCGACACATAAAATATTTTGAGTCGATCTCTGTATATTTTGGTTAGATCGATTTCGAAATCGATACACAACGTGCGACACGGCTACATCTCTAAGAAAGTTTTAAAAAGCAAGGTCAGCTACGCCGTTGCTTGTCGTCCAGTCGTGACAGTGACAGCATCACGATGAAGAGTAGTGTTGTGGTTTACTACTATTTTATTGTTATTGTTTGTTTTTATTTAGTAAGTTTTTTTGTACAAAGTACATATATAAAAAGAGTGGATGACAGCACAAGATTAAATAGAACATACCAGATTATGAGATTGATGAGAGTCATTTATTGCGTAAAAACCAGCAAAATCAAGTTATTTTGTGTTATCGATATATCACCTCTTGGCAACACTAGTTTTTTCGTAGTTATAATTAATATTTTTGCTAATTAATTATAACAATTAATTAATTAATAATATTTATTTTTGCTTTGGCGTACAGGACACGGTAGTGCGTTTTTGGCGTGGCGCTCAAAAGGTTTAAAGCCATGAAGTCCTCTAACATGCATTTAGGTAGTGCAATGGATGTTTACTTGCTTTAAAATACTCCCAGAAATGAGAAGAGGATTGTGCCCAACACTGGGATAAATGTAGGCTGTAGCTCTACTTAAAATTCCTTCTTATCAAAAAATTGGTGATATATTAAAGGTAGGCCAAATTAGAAAAAATGCATAAAGTATTCTACCAATCCGTCTAACAAGAATTTATATCTTCTGGCTCAGACATATTCAATTTATCATATGCCAATCCAGGAGTTCAAACTGTCATAATAAATTAATGTTTAGTATTGTAAGGCATTCATTACAATGTGTTTTACTTGTTTTAATCTGCTTACCTTTTTAAACGAATCTTAGACCAACCTAACCTCTATATACTATATAACAAACCTTATTGTAACAAATTACTTGGTATAACAAATATTTTCTTATCTCCTTCAGATTTGTTATATCAAGGTTTGACTGTATTAATACACAACATGTAAGACTTGAATAAGGGAATAATATGGTGAAGTTGGTATTAAAGGTAACTGCATTGATTATGTATTGTTTAAGATGCTGTTAGATCAAAATATTGATAAGTACCTACTAGTCTACCTCTCTATTTATCATTTATGGTCTTTTGGTTAATATTGTTGCATTGTCACCATAATGACAGAAAAACGCTTATTTGACGATGTGATCTCCCTCTCCCGTCTAGTGTATTATCTATCTATGCTCCCTTCCACCATGGACAACTAGACGTTCAGCCAGCCTCCGCCTTTTCGTTGTTAACTTACCTTGCATTTGAACCAAATGCTTTACTACATTGTTTGTCACGTGTATAGCAAAGGGGTGGAATCAGTTGCCAGCATCTGTCTTTCCATTAAAAGAAAATGCATTACTATAAAAAAAGAGATAGAAGACGTTTAGGAGCTCGTAATTACAAAAATTATTCTGAAGAAATGCTGTTATTAGCTGTTGACCTTGTAAATATCAAAAATACAACCTCTTATGAAGCTGAGAAGCAATTTGAAATGCGCAGACGGACAATTGAAAAGAGAGTGAAGAATCTTTATTCCGATACACCTGGCCCCCGTTTCCGCTTAAATCAAGAGGAAGAGAAAAAAAATGGTCAAAGAACTCATCACGGCGATGATTTCGGATGTCCACAATCACGTTTGGACTTAAAGTTGTCAGTTTATATAATTTTTGTTACTTAAATACTATTTTGATTGATCTCTAATGAATAACATTGTACTTGCCTAGTAAAAATATCCATTAATTATATTTCTTTTATTTTATAACTTACTAAGTAAATTGACAACCCTGGCGACATCTGCTTGCTTCTATGACAATTTTAAAAATCTAAGGGCAACTTTGCCGTAGTGTTACTAGATGCAAAAATAAACAGTAAAAAGCTTCTATGACAGCAATATCGCTATTTTTGCTCAAGAAATAATGGTAACATTACGTTGCCTAATCTCTTTTGTGGATAATTCTATGTAAACTGTTGATTGGGTAAAGTTGCAAAAAACTAGTCAACTTTACCTACTTAGATCACAAAAAATGATATTGTAATGAGTTTATGTCCGATTTAGATGAGTTCGACAGGTTAACTAATATAGACGCGTTTGCTTTACATAATCAATAAAAATCAAAGTAACATGCTCTATGTATCTGTAGTTTGCTAAAATTTCGAAAACTATGGTAATGTTGCCACAGTTGACGGTTCCAACTTATAGACCATAGAATACTATAATACGTACATATTACATAATAGCACGGGGAGTGGACGGAGCCCGTGTAGCCACTAAAATGCCATAAGACGTCACTTCACACCATTGAAGTAATATGTATAGTTGCCGACACGAGTCGTGAGCACAGATAAACTGTGGTGGGAGGTAGGTACACTGTTGGGCAAAATTATTGGGTACTTTTATGAAAATGTTTACTCGAAGACATCAACTTTTACTTTGATACAGTAATGTTGCAGATATTCGTTTCCGTTATTTTATTATCTACTATAAAGTATTTAATGTATACCTGGTGGTTAGAATTGATTATATTATAAAGAAGAAGGAAGAGGTGATATGCCTTCCATAAAATCTGGTTTTGCGGTGCGCCGTACAGTAGCTACTGAGACATTAGTCGCCTCAGCAGTCGTATATACGTCTATGATATTTTTCGCAGTACCTAATTTTTTCATGTAACTAAACACTGAATAGACTATTTGTCGGGATTGTCTATTTAACACCGTAATCTTCCTTCTCTGCATATTTAGACCAAAATCTGAACACTCAAATTATAACAACAAAATTAATTAAAAACAAGAAATAACAAAAACAATTAATAACAAGGAATACACAAACAGCAATTAACAACGAGGTAACAAAAACAATTAACGAAAATAAACCTATTAAAAAAGTTATCACTAAAATTATTGCTCTGCAGTGAACGGAAGCCAAATGATACGTTCGAAACCAATAGACGACGAGAATCGACTGGTGAACCAATCACGTTGAACGTCCGCGTCGTATCGCGTACATAAGTATGTACTAATTATACTTATGTACTAGAACAGCTATCTCAAACAAAAAATGTGCGCCACTTTGTGTTCGCGAGGTTGTTTTTTTATCATAGAATAAACATAGGTAGAATGACCCGTAGGTAATAGCAGTAATTGTATTGTAAAATACAAAGACTATATAACCACTTGACTGCGCATACAATGCCCCGACGCTCGAAAACTATTAGTATTTTGTCGCCTATGCATCGCCTATGGTACTATTAACCATTTTAGTATTGTCCAAGTGTTAGACCTGTGTGTACGCTAAATTAATGCAATTTTTTATAACTTTTATCCAACTATAATGCATCAAAATGCCTTCATGCGCGGTGAAGTGGTGTGGAAAACATTCCAGGAGAGATTTCCAAAAAGAATGGAGTAACTTTTCATTGCTAAGTTTATTTATATATTTTTTAAAATATGAAAATTATTTTTGATTAATTCAGATTATGAGCCACCGCAGGGGTCTATCTAAAACGGTGGCCGGGTAAATAACGACATGGTTGAGTCGCGCGTTGATGTCTTTTGGAAAAGTCTCGTTCTATTATTAGACAATTCTAATGCTTCTATCTCTTTCTTTCCCTTTGTACGTTTATCCTAAACATTAGTACTTACTGTTACATTTAATAGCTGAAAGTCGATATCGAAAATAATAAAATTAAAATGAATAAAAAGATTATTCAATTCACTCACTGTGAAAAAATACTTATCTACTTTTAACCGTCTTCAGAAAAAACGGGAGGTTATCAGTTTGTCGGTATTTTTTCCTAGTTAAAGTTTATAGTTACCTAGTTAAATTACTGTTAATATACTCGTGTTACTGTACACTCCTCGACATTTTATGATAAATCTTTTGCTGTTCTTGGAGTAAGACTCTGGAACTCCTTACCCTAGTCCATTAAAAGTGCTCAATCTTTAAATGTGTTCAAGAAACAAATTAAGGAACACTATTTGTCTCTTTAACTCCTCTCTCTACCTCCTCTTAGTTATGGTCACTAATATACCATAAGTATGTTGTCACTTTATAGTATATAAGTTGTATTTTTTTGTCTAATTTAGTGCACCCTACCCGTTAATCTTATTTTTATTAATTTCCTCTTCTGGGTCGTCTAAGAGAGATTGCTATGTAGCAATAAGACCGCCTTTTGTTTTTCCCTCATTGTTTGTTCATTATTTGTTATATTTATGTTTTGTTGGTGTACAATAAAGAGTATTGTATTGTATTGTATTGTATTGTTAAATTAGTTCGATTGGTGTACCAAATCAGAATGGCTTACAATTGCAAAAGGACACTAAAGACAAGTTATTGTACGGATCTACTACAATAATAGATATTTGTCGTCGTTGTAAAATTTTTAATAAGAGGGCGATCAATGAGAGTGGTTCAAAAGTGCTGTCTCCAAAATATAATACTAATTATTTTATGACAATGGTTTTAAAATCTCTGATTAGGTATATTCATTTTCATCAATTTGAAATAGAATCAACAAATCATTTAATTGAATTAGCAAGATGCATAATTTACAAATATGTAGACGCTTGTTTATATTTTTTTACAAAGAACAATCAGGACCCTTAAACTTTAATTCGAAATAAATATAACAAATTAATTCATTTCAAAAATCAATAATAATAAAATAAATACATATTTTCGTTGAAACTGATTGATTTTGATTAATAAATTGAATATTATTTTATGATTTTAATTGAGTATTTTTCATAATGATAAAATCCATTTTATCGATAACGAATATTTTCCTTTATTACGAAGAGCAACCCTAAAGATAGCCATAACAACGTAACTTGACCATTCGCAGCCACGCGTTCTTCCTCGCCCCCCGGCCCGCAGTAGTGAGTCGTGTGTTTAGAAGAAATCTGCCTATACGCTCTCTAGTGGTTATATTCTCTATGGTAAAATAGGTAAATTATATCGAGAACAATGTTTAAATTTTGTCATTTAATTTGTATATTATATTTGCTTATTTAATGTAATATTACTTGATATTATATCACAATTACATTTTAATGATATTTTTATCTGAATATTTTAAAAGGTATCTAAGTCAAATATAAAAAACATACTAAATGTGTGTTTAACAAAACTTATTAATATAACAGTTAAGTTACAAATATATTTATTTAAATTGGAATAAAAGTCGTTCATAAATGCTGGGCACGCGTATATTCGTCCTATACTTAAGTACCCACAGAAATGTCGCATATGAACATGTTAATTTCACAATCTATATTATCTGACACAAGATGGCGTCTTAGGAATAATTTGTTTTATTATTAATACAAAATACTTTTTTATTGATTAAGTATCTTAATAAGCGATGAAAAGTAATTCCTTGGTTTTTCTTGAATTATTTGTGCAATATCTAAGTACACACGACGGCATATTTTTATCAAGATTTTTTTAAATCAACACAACACGTGACAACTCTATAAGCACCTATTAGCGAGTGACTGACTGACTGATTAAAGTGCGGTGTATGCACCGCAGTTGAGTGGAACAGAGTAGCTGAATGCAGTGTCGCCTCTAGTACGTAGTACACAATAGCTCAATGATTCACACGTATAAATGTCAACACGAGATGTGTTTTGACGTTACAATCGTTTCCAAATTTCGCGTGCAAATTATTTAGAAAATGCCAAATTGCACGCTATTTACAAATAAAAATGTATTAAAATCCGTCTGTCAACAGGGAATCGGGTTTGGGTACGACTTTCCATTGACGTCCGTCAATTTGGAGGTGGGATGGTGGTGGGTGGGGGTGAGGTGTACTACTCCCCTTAAAAGGAAAAGTTGCTGAGACCCCCCTTGTTTTTTTCAATTTTAATTCTGAGGAAATTTTATTTTTTATGGATAAATATTAAATGTAAAAAACCATGGGGACCTCTTGGGGGAAGGGCGTATCCCCTAAGGAAGGGGGAACCCCCTTCACCAAAAATAAATAGAGAGACTCATTCAGAGGGATTATCTATCTAGTGATAGAGATCTATTTTGAGACTGCAACGTTTCCGGCGCTGCGGGAAGAGCAGTCTCTACGCCTTTGCGTAACAAATCGCAAGCATCCAGACTCGCCTCCGCAGCTTCGGCTTGTTGGTCGCCTTCGACAACCAGCCTCAGCCGCTCCGCTCGTCCGATGCCTGCGATTTGCTACGGCGGGCGGGGGCTGCTCTCCCTCCGCGCCTACGGATTTACAAAAACACTCTAGGGGTAGGGCAGACAAGACTACGTGGAGTCGGGGCGCGCTGATTCGGTTTTAGAATCTGTCGAAATGATTAGAACAATCATCTAACTAGCCGTGTTTTCGCGATTACCCTAGATATCTGTTCATCATATTATCCTACGACATGTTATAAAGTACACGCATAAAAGTTATATTTAGCTATCTTCATTGTGATGCCACAAAAATAGTATGGACAATTAATTTTATTTCTCGTTGAAGTTAATTTTGTAACAATTATGAACATAAATAAGATTTAAGTGTCGTTTACAATTTACGTAGCGGCTGAGGCTGGTCGCCGAAGGCGACCAATAAGCCGAAGCTGCGGAGGTGAGCATGGGTGACTGCGATTTGCTACGCAAGGGCGAAGGGGGTGCACTTCCCGCAGCGCCGAAGATGTTACATAAGTAACTTTGGGTCAATATTAGTCAATATATTATATTCTATAACCTACATAATACATTTTCTTTTCATTTTTTATTCTATTATCACAGAATTGTTAGGCGAACAGGAAGTAGCTTAGTAGCTTAACGCTGCTGTATTTCGTATGGTGAGTGTAGAGAACCGGAGACCCATTTACTGCAAACGAGGCATTCCATCTTAGTCCTCACGGGTGACAACGCATCTGCATTTTGATTCGTAATCGAGGATAGCTGTAGATGTCTATGGGCCACAGCAACCACTTACCATCAGGTGGACTGTGTGCTCGTTTGTCACCCTATCCTATTAAAAAAAAAGTAATTTTATAAAAAATAGTGCACAAAATAACATATTATTAATACAAGCAACACACACATTAATAACATATGATCTATCGCGTTTTTGCTCGATTAGCGCATCCTCCTATTATATGCCTATTAATTCATAGTAAATAAAGTTCTTAGAAACATTTAAATATCAGTAATATACATATAACTACATAACAAATATATCAAATAATTATAGTCCTTACGAGTATATAAATAGATTACTGAAATTTCTTATATAGTAGTAAACGATACTTAGTACGCATAACGATATCAGTCGTTGTAATGGAACTACGTTATTACAGATACAAAGTCAATGAACGCGTTTGCGTATTGGCTCTTTTGTTTTATTTGTGCCTACATAGTTCTCTATATAATATATATATATATATACATATATATATATATATATATATATATATATATATATATATATATATATATATATATATATATATATATAGAACAAAACTGGCAATACGTCAGGTTTGGTAAGAATTGTGTCCGTTGAACGTAGATCAGCCCCAGAATCGAACCCCTGTAAGTAAGAAGGTCGAATGTAAAGCGTCAGACGGGGTAGAGAGAAGATTAGAGCCTCCTCCCCACTTGATTTAAACAAATACCATATTAAATTAATCAATATCAATATTTTATAGGTTAGGATAGATTTTTTAATATATTTCAGAAACTATACGTTTCCGCAACGTGGTTCACCACTACCCTCCCCCCCCCTCCGCGTGCGACCGTAAACTAAAGCACGACCAAATATTCGTCTAACTTATCTAATACTATAATTAATTCATTATCTAAAAGTGATTTTGTTTTCAGCCAGAATTTTCCTGCAAGATAATACCTTCGATTTTATTTGTTATCTGTCCTAATAGGTGGGTACTGCTTTATACACATGTTTTATACAATTTTATACACATATTGCTTTAATTAATTCTTAGAAATAGTCAGTTTTACGTTACGTCCCACAAGCCGGCAAAGAACGGTAAACACTAGATACACATTTTAATTTTAATAGCTCATAATGATAATAATTCTGTAATTTAAATATAAACTCTTAAATATATGTGTATGCATGAAAACTACAATGAGTACAAAATATAATTATTTACGTAAAATGTACAATAAAATGCTACGAACGTATGACAAACGTACGGAAAATGAACGTTCAATGGCGAGAATTCGATGTAATCTGTGGTAAGGATTGACGTAAATATTGCAAAAATAATTGATTTTCAATAATTTTTTTTAAAAAGTACGCTTTTACGCATGTTGAAACTTTACGTGTGTGCTTATATTAATGTAACCTTTCTGTAAGAAAAAAAATATCAACCCCCAACTCGACGGACGTCAATGGAAAGCTTAGCCCGGGTTTGTAGTAGTGATTATATATGGGTTTGTATAGTAATTGCTTGTATGTGTGCTCCCGGCGACGTCGAACCTCGGTAGGTACAAAAAAGGTTGACCGCCATTCTATTGTGTATTATAGTATTCTATCTTATAGACAGCACATTTGTCTAGCCTCGCCATTATATACACAGTAATCTATGCTCGCCATTGTTCGCTCACCTGGCCGAGAGCAGGCGAGCGCCTACGTGTATACGGTTGAATTGGCATGGTTTCCTACCACTCGGTATTGCTCACAACTTGTCTCTCTTCGGAACAGTGTCGGTTTTTCTGCACCAATCAAAGGCGCTCGCCTACACTCGGCAAGTCGTTTCCACATGTTAGTCGGCCATGTCAGTATGTTCACTCCTTCAAACTTGACCAACATGTAGAATGTAGCAATCGTCTTTATCAACTTGCTTGTATCTACCACAGTGTATTTTCCTAGTAGTATTCTTATCATACAACTTCCCTTTAAATTGTTTACAACCGGCGATTTTTCAGACTGATGCCTTAGGGACCTTTAGGAAAAGAGCTTACTCCTTAAAGGCCGGCAAAATTTAAGACATCAT
Source organism: Parnassius smintheus behrii (assembly GCA_036936625.1). Classification (NCBI taxonomy): domain Eukaryota; kingdom Metazoa; phylum Arthropoda; class Insecta; order Lepidoptera; family Papilionidae; genus Parnassius; species Parnassius smintheus. The sequence goes on along the minus strand of JAUPFT010000017.1, from coordinate 19,779,903 downwards.
TATAAGCCAGTGCTTGACTACTATCCCACCTGGTGATTATTGCTATGCCTAGTATAATGCTTATTTTATGTAGCCTTGAAAACGCTCAGATTGTAAGCGGACTGAACGTCAAACGCTGGAAAATTATTCCACAACTTTTTTGTACGCATTGTGAAAGACCAAGCGAACCTTTTTGTTTTAATACGTGGGAAATCGACAAGAAAAGGGCGAAGGTCCACCGAAAGCCTACTGCAGTCGAGTCGACCCATTTCTTGCTACATCTGACTCTACTAACGTAAAATCACATCTATCGCAAAAATGATAAGCATTGTTTATGTAATCTAGAGTGGAGACCACAATAAGACAAAGGCCAGCGTGTACAAGAGTTAAAGATTGTACTAAGTGCCATGTCTTTTAAGCCTTCTTCTAGCAGAACAGCTGCCTGTCGATGATGATAATCTATTATGCAGAAAAACCAGCAAAGCTTCCAAGCCTTATCATTCATGATTTTTACAAGTAGGATGTAACCATATTCACGACTGTGTATGTATTATATATTCTATTCTGTGTATGTATTATATAACTATGCTGCCTAGTGTCGTGAATATTATGTATTCTATATTCACGACACTAGGCAGCAGCATAGTTGGTGGGCACTACGTCAATACACCTCTAATAATAAATAATGTAGGTAGGTAATTCGTACTGAAACAAAAATAATAAAAACATTATAATACTTTACTTTTCAACGAAATATGGACACAGTATGTTGTCAATATCACATTCATATAAAATCTGTAACATAAATCTTGAAAAAAGTATAATGTGCATTGTCAAGATAAAATTAAATGCTTATTCCTAACATATAAATTAGAAAATAATCAAACATAATTGTTGTCTCTCTCTTGTTGTGATGATTGAGTCACGAAATAACTGCCACTATTAATAAACTATATTTATTTACCAAATGTAATGGTGAAAAAAAAATCGACAATACGAATTATAATAACAATAGATATAGTTTCCTTAGTATAGGTAAATGTATTTATATTATGAAACATCCCGCTAATTTCTGGAATGAATAAAAATATCAATTTAGTGTTTTCAAACATCAAAAGAGGTACTTGATCATATCCATATTAATAATAAAGTTTGTTTCTCCTCACAACTTACATTAAATATTAATGTTTGACATTATTACTTAATATTAATGAATACTTTAGTTTTAACAATATTCAAAATACTTGCGGTGTGTAAATATTCTTTTAAAGAGAATTTTACTTAAAAACCTTTTAAATTTTTATATAAACTCTCAAATCGAAATAAAATATATTTTAATCATCTTACAACATATTGCCAATGCAGTGGACGATATGAATTATAAGCTCGTGGAAACTGTCCATGCCACCGAATCGGAGCTAAGTTTTGCAAGACCCGCCGCAGAAGAACACAGAAACTCTCCGATCACACTCTTAATCTCATGGCTGTTAGACAGAAAAGCAGTCTTCAACAAATTTGACAGCATACAGGCAACTGAACAGACAGATCTCCAAATGCATGCGGCGGGACTTCGCAACTTTAATACTGCTCGTATTGAAGAAACGATAGAGCGAAACCAAGGCTTCAAGATCTATGCCAGAGATCTTTCTTCCAGAAAAAGCCAACTGTCAAAGCTGAAGACCGAGTGTGGCAGCATCATTTCCGGTACACCTGAGATTTTGAGTGAGATTGAGAAGTTCTATGGGCAGCTGTACACATCATCGTTGGTGCCACACGCAGGAGAAAGTAACGATCTAAGAGCAAGTCTTATCCGACACTATTCTGATGATATCCTAGACGTCAGTCTGAGCGAGATTAGAATGGCTCTCCAGCACCTTAAAAACGGCAAGTCTCCATGCGAGGATAGAATTACAGCAGAGCTTCTGAAAGCGGGTGAAAAACCTGTACTAGTCCTTCAGAAGCTCTTTAATTTCATCCTCCTTGGTGGAACTACTCCGGACACGTGGAGCAGAAGTGTGGTGGTTTTGTTCTTCAAGAAAGGCGGCAACGCTCTCTTGAATAACTACAGACCGATTTCCCTTATGAGCCCCGTCTACATGCTATTTTCGAGAGTCATTACGAATCGTCTCGCATGTCACTCGACAACTTCCAGCCTCCTAAACAAGCCGGTTTCCGAAAAGGCTTTAGCACGTTAGACCACATACATATCCTGCAGCAGATTGTATAGAAGACCGAAGAGTACAATCTGCTACTTTGCCTTGCGTATGTACGAGGCCTATGTTCAGCAAGGGCTTGTGAAGGGCTGTAATGATGATGATACAACAACCTATCAAACATTACATGATATTGTATAGCAGATATTTTAACATCATGACACTTCTGTTGAAGGTTAATATATTAACAACAAAAATAAATTATAAAAGATTTAGTTAACAAGCGCAGACACAATTGAAGCTGAAAAGTGCAATTTAATTAATTGTACTTTGACTTTAAGCATATGCATACCTATAGTATAGACAATACACACATGTAAAATTAATTTACCTTAGTTTATATTCTTCGTCCAAGCAAAAGGATCCTCTTTAAGATCTTTCTTGTGTAGGGATTTACCTTGATAAAGTAATTCAGCGAACTGTGAGACTACAGGATCTCTCATACAAGAAGCAACAGCTATTACTTTGTCAGATTTATCAAAGAAAAATATGACAAACTTCAACTCATTAATATCTCCTTCTATTTGAGAGCTCGCGGATTTTCCGCAACCTGCGTATCGAATAGATTTACCGAAAAGCATTGTCCAGAAGTAAGGAACGGTTCGAAGAGATGTCTCCCTCTTCAGTATATTGAGGCCTGCAATTTTACCATGATACTGTGCCAATCCCACATGTCCGATGCTCATTGGTTCGTTGTTGTGAGCAAATACAGGCGCATAAGCTATATCACCACCGGCGTATACATTTTTAATATTGGTCTCCAATTTTTCGGAAACAATAACAGCACCATTATGCCCTAGTTCTATACCGCTATCTTTTAGAAAATCTGTGTATAATGTAGTCCCTACACCTAATATAAGCATGTCGGCCGGTAAAGTAGTACCATTTGCGAGTTCAACTGATTTTATAATCCCATTTTCACCATTACATTTGGTAATTGTTGTGTTAAAATGGAATTTGACGTTTTTCTCTTCGAATAGCTTTTGGAGACTTCGACCTATTTCTTCGCCAAATATTTGGCCCAGAGGTGCGGTGTCTGTACCGACAACAGTCATAGACTTCGCTGATTCAGAACAAGATGCAGCAGCTTCCAATCCAATGAAACTTAATCCCAGGACGACGACATCTTTATCTTTTTCAGAACCTAAGGTTTGAAGAATATTAACGGAATCTTCAAAATTTCTCACAGTAAATATATTTTTTAATTCTATGCCGGGAATGTCTGGTACACGTGGTTTGGATCCTGTCGCTAAGTATACTGAACTGTAACGTAATTTTGACCCATTGCTTAAATAAACGAATTTCTCTTGAGAATCTAATTTCGTTGCTTCGACGCCTTTAATAACTTCGATATGTGCATCCTTATAGTATTGTTCGGATCTAACTTGCAGCTTTTCTATATCTGTAACCATACCTATTTTAGATACTTTAATTCTGTCATAAGGAAGATAGTTTTCTTTAGCGACAATTGTGATACGCCCTTTGAAACCTTCGCCACGAAGTGTTTCAGCGCAAGTAGCACCCGATGGCCCGCCGCCCACGATTACTACCGTTGATTCGTCGCAAGGTGCAGCCATTCCCATATTCTTGGTCCTCTTATTGGATTTCAAGTCGCTGATTTTCGCTCGTACCTGAAACATAACACATTCTTGATAAGTCTATGTCATATGATACTAAGAATAACTAAGACTAAGGAGGGACGAGGGAATGATTCTTCTCGAATGAATACAAATGAAGGGATGGAGACAGTGAGAACCGTTTAAACACTCCGGAGTGTAACAGCTGGGTCGTTTTAAGATGGGTTCCGGGTCATGCGTGTTTATAGGCAATAAACACGCCAACAAGTTCGCACAGGAGAGTTCATAGAGTACGTAATTTGGACACGAGCCGTTTTCTAAGTAAGGCTGTCTTGATTAAGCCTTGAAACTCTACCACAAAAACATCACTTAAGATCCGGTCTGATGCTCTTATGGATTGCGGAAAACGTAACACTCATCGACGAAACTATGTACTTAACACAGAAGAAGCTGAGCAGTGAACTAAAGTCATAATAGCGGCGATTACAATAGTTCATACTTATATATATTGGTCTTGATTGACTACATAATTGTTTGTACAAAAAATGTGTGATAAAGATACCCTATGGGATATCTTTAAATATTGCTATAATTCGTAATGTATTTTTAAAATATTTACTACTAAGTATTATAACAAGAATAACATTTGATTCACATTCACACTTAAAAATTTAACTATTAATAAAAGCCGATATTAAGGAACTAAAAAGAATAAAATAATTTCCTCATAATAAATTCTGAAATAAAGAATTTGATGTTAAGTAATAGTTTACAGAAGAGTTTTAAGTTTAGTTTAGGAGACTTTAATGGAAGGGTTGGGGTGAAGAGGTCTGGTTATGAAAGGATATTGGGAACGTTTGGTGATGAAAGTATAAATGAGAATGGTGAAGACCTCCTCACCGTATGTGCGGAAAAGAATCTTTTTGTGACGAATACTTTTTTTCGTCATAAGAAGATTCACATGTATACATGGGAAAGAGGTGATGATAGAAGCATGATAGATTTCGTAATTGTGGATGAAAGAATGAGGAGCGCGGTCGTAGATACAAGGGTTTACCGGGGGTCCAACGTAGGGACGGATCATTACTTGGTCTTATGTCGAATTAATGGTCTTTTCAAGCGTTGGCGGCATCGGACATCTGTATCTACCACTGCGTTACAGCGTATAAGAATAGAGAAGTTACAAGATGAAGATGTGATAGAGAAGTATAAATGTAGACTGAGAGAAAATATTAGATGTTTGAATGAGTTGTGTAGGAATGATTTAGACTTGAATACTGTGTGGGATATTATTAAGAAAGGTTTGGTGGATACCGCCACCGAAGTATGTGGTGTAAGTAAGAGAACAAATGAAAGGAAAAGTAATACGTTATGGTGGGATGATGAGGTACGGGTGGAAGTTGAATCAAAGAAGAAAGCATGGTTAGATTTACTAGCAACCAAAGCTGGTAATTCTTCTGGTATGAATGATGAGATTGAAAGAAAAAAGGCAGAATTTAGACGTCTAAATAAGAGAGTAAAAGAAGTTGTTGAAAGGAAAAAGAAAGAAAGAACGGATAAGAATGATAGAAGGATATCTGATAATTTCCAGGCTAACATAAAAATGTTCTGGAAACTCGTAAGAACTGCCAGGGGAAATACAAAACAGCCTATAATAAATGCTATAAGAGACGAGAATGGATGTATTCTGAATGATGAAGTTTCGAATTTAAACAGATGGAAGGAATACTTTGAAAGCGTGTTTATGAGTGAAGAGTCGTATGAATTAAATGAACTAGAAATTCCGAAAGAAGTGGAAAGGGGTATGGAGATAAGTGTAGATGAAATAATGAAAGCAATAAAAAGCATGAAAGCAGGTAAGGCAGCTGGATATGATAGAGTATCACTCGAGATGCTAAGGGCTGGAGAGGGAGTGGTGGCAGGCCTGCTGTACACCTTGTTTAATTTATGTTGGGAATTAAAACGGGTACCGGATGACTGGTGTAAAGCAGTTATAGTACCAATATATAAAGGAAAAGGGTCACAGCGGGACTGCAAAAACTACCGCGGTATCAGCTTGCTTAGTATTGTGGGTAAACTGTATGCTAAGGTGTTAATTGAAAGAGTTATGAAAGAAACTGATGGAAAAATTTGGGATGTGCAAGCGGGTTTTAGAAAGGGAATGGGGTGTACAGATCAAGTCTTTTCCATGCGCATGATTGCGGAGAAGTTTTTGGCCAAAAACCAGAAAGTTTTTTGTGCGTTCATGGATTTGGAAAAGGCTTATGACAGAGTGGACAGGAATGTGTTATGGCAAACACTGAACTCATATGGGTTGAGCGCTGGTTTGATACAGGCATTGAGGTCTCTTTATAGGGACTCTAGTGCTTGTGTCAGGATCAATGGGGTTTACTCGGACTGGTTTGGCATCCAAAAAGGTGTCAGACAGGGCTGTGTGGCTTCCCCTTGGCTGTTCAACCTATTTATGGACCGGTGTTTGCAAACTTTGAAAGATGAAGAATGTGGGTTAAGAATGGGCGAGTTAACCGTCAAATGCCTTTTGTATGCCGATGATCAAGTCATACTTGCGTCATCGGCGGCAGAGTTGCAAATGATGGTTACATTAATGAACTGGGAATTGAAAGAAAGGGGAATGAAAGTGAACGCAAGTAAGACGAAAGTGATGGTTTTTGAAAGAGAAGAAAGCAAAACGGCCAAAACAGGCACGTGTGGTAATTCATAATGCTGTGTTAGTCCCTACTTTAATGTATGGTAGTGAAAGCTGGGTGTAGCAGAAGAAGCACGAAAGTAGAATAAATGCTGTAGAAATGCGGTCTTTAAGGAATATGCTAGGGTTTAATCTGAATGACAGGGTGAGAAATTGCGTGATAAGAGATAAATGTGGTATGCAAGATGATGTTGTGACCAGGATTAAGAAAGGAATGCTTCGGTGGTTTGGTCACGTAGAAAGAATGAATGAGGAAAGAGTGACAAAGCAAATTTATATGGCAGATGTGAATGGCCGAGTCGGAAAGGGACGCCCTAGAAAAAAGTTTATCGACCAAATTGGTGATATTTTGAAAATGGGCCACGTTAGAAGTACCCTTAACCGACGAGCATGTATGCGTAGATATATGGATGTAAAGGAGGCGAAAGAGGTATGTCAGAATCGTGCCAAATGGAAGTCCGTAGTCTCTGCCTACCCCTCTGGGTGACAGGCGTGAGTGTTTATGATGAATTTTAAGTTTACAGAAATTAAAGCCACACGATTTCAGAAGCTATTATGTGAAAATTATATTACTTATCATTTTTGGGTATTTGGTGTCGGCTTTTGCTTTTTATTAGTAGCTTAGTATCTTGACCATTTTGAGTGGACTTAAGAAAATTAGAATAAACAGTGTGTCCGGTCACGGACTAGCGATATTTTAGGTACTTATAATACAGCTATTTTAATATAAAAATACACTACACACTGAGGTCTAATCCCCTCCCCCTCTATTTGGCAGCCATTTTGTTTTTTTCTTGAGATATTCTCTACGCGTTTACGAAAAAAGTCATATCTCTCAAAGTTTTAGTCTTACTAAGATAAAAATTAACTCATTCGGAGGCCAATAATATTGTTTATCGTTTACATTATCAAAATTTTTGTTGACATACTTGTAACTTTGAAGAAAAAAAAATTTACTTCAAATAAATATCAAAAAAATATGCTAATCGGCAAATTATTGTAAATTACTGCAAAAACAACCCCGTTCACCCTTTTTATTTTTATACTAGATCGACAGATTTTGAAATAAGCTACAATACAACATAAAGTTTACAGCTGTATCTTTATTACTTTAAGAATTATTGTTGTTTGAACATAGCATATGCGCAAACACAAGAGGCCTTTGTTAAATGACAACTGGCACTGCCTGCCTAGGAGTAATAGTAATCTGAGATTACTTATGATCTTCGATGAATTAGTGATGATGAATTAGAGATCAGAGAATCAGAATCATCATTTATAAGTAGTATAATTTGAGAGCAGGCAGCACAGAACACTATTACTCCTAGACAGGCAGTGCCAGTTGTCACTTAACAAAGGCCTTTTGTGTTTGGGCATACGCCATGTTCAAACAACAATAAATCTTAAAATAATAAACATACAGCTGTAAACTTTATGTTCCATTGTAGCGTAACTCAAAATCTGTCGATCTAGTATAAAAATAAAAGGGTAAACGGGGTTGTTTTTGCAGTAATTTACAATAATTTGCCGATTAGCACATTTTTTTGATATTTATTTGAAGTTAATTTTTTTTTCTTCAAAGTTACAGTATGTCAACAAAAATTTTGATAATGTTTGATAAACAATATTATTGGCCTCCGAATGAGTTAATTTTTATCTCAGTAAGACTAAAACTTTGAGAGATATGACTTTTTTCGTAAACGCGTAGAGAATATCTCAAGAAAAAAACAAAATGGCTGCCAAATAGAGGGGGAGGGGATTAGACCTCAGTGTGTAGTGTATTTTTATATTAAAATAGCTGTATTATAAGTACCTAAAATATCGCTAGTCCGTGACCGGACACACTGTATAGTAAAATTTAAAAAAAAATAAGTAGATGAGAAAGATAAGTAGAATGATAAGAAGAGAGTAATCAAATAAACATAAAAAATGAAATCTGACTGATTCAGACAATAATAAAATATTTTATTTATATTTTGTAATAGGTGCCAAACAGTCACCGGAATGGAGAGTCAAAAATGCACGTGTGCGAGTACGGAGACACCTCGTTAGTCTAAATAGTTACATTAAAAACTTCATGTGCAATTTTTCACACAACATCCTTTGAGCGGGAAATTTTTCTTCAAATGTATCACTGAAGTATGGCGGTTTCTCACTGCGTGTTATCACGCGCCCGCCGCGCCCGCACGCACCACGCGCAGTGTGAAGGGCTTGGTGCGGCGCGCCGCGAGCAGGCGTAGCGAGGGGTGTGCTATCCGTTTAAAGTCGGTAACTTCAAAGGCGCGGCGCGGTGCGGCGCGCATGTCTAAAGCCGGCTTCTCACTGCGTGTGTTTATCACTCATGTTACTAGACGCCCCAGTAAAAACAGTTGCGCGTGGCGCGTGCTTGCGCGTCCTAAACGGAAGAACAACTCGGGCGGTGAGGTGCGTGTTAACACACGCAGTGAGAAGCAGGCTTTAACTATTTAGGCAAAATATGCGCTTAGGTGTAGTTGCGGAAACTAGCCCGTCGTAAACTACCTAACTCACCTATGTAATAAGAAAAGAATCGATAAAATCGGTGTTCGCGACGGCCTAACAACACTAAGAAACGAAGTTATAAATAATATTGTTTTTTGTATTAATAATGAAATTACCAACAAAACTGGATGAAAACATGTATTAATATAGTTGTGTAGCATATTTGTAACTCTTAGTATATTTGTATAGAACGTCGTTTTGATAACAAGTAATATAAACAACTTTTATTATATTAAGAAAAATCGACCAATCACAGCGCGTCTTATCGTGGAACTCTCTAAAAGTTTTAATTAACTGCGTAATAGTTCATACTAAAAATAAGGAAAATAATTTTATGTTCTAAAAGAGTTATAAATATGACATTGAATTAGCATATGGCTTATAGATTAAAGAAGTGTAGGGATATTTTTGTATAATTAAACGCATTTGGTAGATATATAAAAATCAAAGAATTAATGTACCCAAATATTATGAAAATTTGGGACATTTCGTTTAATAACTTTTTACAATGTTAATGTTTTGAGTAACCTTTATGATATACTAATAAAGTGCCGGACTACCGATTTAATGATGTATAGCATGTTAGTGTAGCAATTAGTTTTGTATAGAAAATATAGCAATTTATGCCATTTGTATAGTGAAAAGTTTATGCAATAAAGAGGCAAACGGAAAATGGCAAGCGGCTCACTGCAAAGTATTGCCAAAGTCTACCTTAGGGGCTCGGGACCCAGTACCCGTAGTAGTGTGAAGAACTACCAGTGACAAGTGAAGTGAAGTGAGTGGTAACCGGTGGTAGCTGAAGTGACTAGTAGCAGTATATAGTGAATAGTGAAAGTGTTAGCTAGCTGAAAAAGGTCGTAACTGACATTCGCAGTTACACATAGTGAAAGTGTTAGCTAGCCGAAAAAGGTCGTAACTGATATTCGCAGTTACATATAGTGAAAGTGTTAGCTAGCCTAAAAAGGTCTTAACTGATATTCGCAGTTACATGTAGTGAAAGTGGTAACTGATATCCGCAGTTACACAAGTGATAAAATCAGCTAGTTTATTGAAATAATACTAGTTTTTACGGAATTTATCGCGTATATTTAACTTTTTTATACCCGACGTTTCGAGAGCTTTACAGCACCCATGGTCACGGGAAGGACTGAGATGTTTAATGTCCAGATGTCATAGTTAACCGCGGTTACCATAGATTTAAATTTAACTTTTGTTCCGATCTACACAGTATGTACTTATGGTATCATGAAGCCTTGCAGTTGTATGCTTGGGTTGGGATTTAATTTTATTTATTATAGGATCCCAAGCAGATGGTAGCACCCAGCCGTCTTCTCTATTGAAATTAGGGTGTTTTTTGATTTCAATAGCCTCGCGAATCATCCTTGGAAGGAATCGGTGTTCTTTAGCGAGGATTTGTGGTCTATCAAATCTGATGTAGTGACGGGGGCGATCCTGAACATGTTCACAGACTGCAGACTTCCCGGAGCGTCGATTCTTCACATCAGCTATATGTTCTTTGACGCGGGTTTTAATTGATCTTTTAGTTTGTCCTATGTAGGAGAGACCACATTCACAATCAAGCTTGTACACTCCTGCATCTTGCAGAGGGACGTTACACTTGACTGATGGTAAAAACTGACCAATCTTCTTCGGCGGCTTGAAGTATGTTTTGATGGAAGCGCGCTTCAAGATGTAGCCAATCTTGTCAGTGACTCCTCTAACATATGGCAGTACAGCAGGTACACGCTCGACTGTGGCCGGCTTCACTCGTTCTCTGTGACGTAGGCGCGGGACCCGAAGCTTGTTGTCATGCAAAACTTGCTTGACGTGTTGGAGCTCGGCAGCCAGGTGTTTACTGTCACAGATCCAGTAGTGTTAGAAAACCAGCTACTACCAATAGATCTTTGATACCACCGTACAATTTAAAGAAATCTTTTGAAATATACAGTGACCAATCAATAGTGAACAACCGTAGTTTAACAACCGTGATCAATAGTTATAAAATTTCGCGACTAATCAATCAGTTGAACCGCTGGCCACTACCTTGCTATTTGTATTTGTTAATCGTGCATTTTGATTTGAACCACAGTCCACAATATTTCAGCGGCACCTACAGAGACGGCAGTGAAAGTACCCACCGGAACCTATAGGTGTGGGACGTGAGTGACTCGCGAAGTATCTTCGACAACATTTACTCCGGAGAGTTTCGCCCGTCCGGCACATTCGTTGGTCCTTCGAGCAGGATATATCCGTTTGTATTTCGGAACCGGGTAAATAGTCACCACCGTATTAAAACCGCAGAATTTTTCAGATTCAAGATGCCGATCACCCGTTCGCAAGGAAGGGAAGCCAAGGCGTGGACCGTCGGTCTGGAAGGAGGTTCGTCGGCCAGTAACGCCGCCGTCCACCACCAGATGCCACCACGCTCACCGTCAACGGTAGAGTGCGCTGAGGCGCCATGCTGCCCCCCCGAAGGAGGGATACCCCTGCCCGCGCCGTCCACTACGGCCCGCACAACGAAGCAGAGGGAACATATAGAAGGCAACGATGACTTTAGCCGTGCATCATCGCCAACAGCCCGGGAAGACACCCACACCGAAGAGCCACCGAGGGGCCACACCGATTGCAGTACGAAGTCAAAGAAGACTGTTCGGCCCAATAGAAGAATTTTGAAGGCTCGTGAAGAAGTGTTGAAGATCAAATTAGAACTTGCGCAGATCTCCCTACAGATGGCTGAAGGAGAAGACGAATCAGACGACTATGATGAAGATGGTCACTCCAAAAATCCAATGCCACAGAAGCTCAGCCAGGAACCCACCGTTGATGAAGACAGGGGGCTCCTACCGATTGTATCAGAGCTCACATACCAGGATTCCTATCCAGAAGACATACAAAAGGATCCCATGCCACAGAAGCTCAGCCAGGAACCCATCGTTAATGAAGACAGGGGGCTCCTACCGATTGTATCAGAGCTCACATACCAGGATTCCTATCCAGAAGATGTACAAAAGGATCTCAAGCCAAATAAACCTAGCCAGGAACCTGTCCTAAGTGAAGACAGGGGGCTCCGTCCATTTATATCGGAGCTCACGTCCGCTATAGCCGCGCTCGCTGACAAATCAAAGTTAGAGAGTGCGCCACTATCGTCGCATACTTTCGCAGCGTCGAAAGCTATAATGACACTGCCAAGTTTTAGCGGAGCACATACCGAGTGGCTTTCATTCCGTGCCATTTACGAAACAACCCGAGGCTACTTCAATGACATTGAAAACACTGCTAGACTAAGACGAAGTCTACAAGGAAGAGCCTTGGAAACAGTTAGTTCGGAACTTATTGGGCATGCTAAGCCAGATGAGATTATGCGAGAACTGGAGTTACAATTTGGGCGTCCAGATTCAATTGCGCAAGCAGAAACCGAGAAGTTACGAGGATTAGCACGCTGTACAGAAGTGCCCAGAGACATCTGCACATTCGCGAGTAAAGTGAGGGGAAGCGTCGTCACTCTTCGAGCCCTAAAGCGAGATCATTACCTCGTCAACGCAGAGCTGCTACGACACCTCACCGACAAACTGCCAAACTCTATACGTGCCCAGTGGTATAGAACCTACACCGAAAAATATGACTCTAGACCAGACCTCGGCTGCTTCAGCGATTTTATTACCGAGCAAGCTCGCTTCTGCAGTGCATTTGCGCCTCCAGAAATTATAAACGAAGCACAAAGCAATCGTTCAGTACATAGAGCACACGCGGCCACTACTAAGCCGTCTCCGAAATGCAGAGTGTGCGGAAAGGAGGGTCACTACGGATCCGAATGTAAAAAATTTAAAGAAACAGATATCAACAAAAGATGGGAACTCGCAAAGCAAAATAATTTATGTTTCCGCTGTTTACGTTATAGAAATCAGACACACAAATGCAAAACTAATAAGTGTGGAATAGAAGGATGCACCGCGACACACAATCGACTTCTCCATAACAATACAAAGGAGAAGACTGAGGTCAAACAAAAAGAACCTCAGGAAACCGTAGCTAACTCATTCGCTGTGTCAAAGCATTAAGCCTATTTAAAAATAATTCCAGTGCGAGTAATTGGACCGGCGGGAGCTGTAAACACACATGCCCTGCTGGATGATGGGTCAACAGTCTCACTAATGGATGAAGAGATCGCCAAACAAATTGGAGCTACAGGGCGGTTGGACCCGTTTAAGATCACCGCTATCGGGAACACTACCCTCGATTCACCGGAATCCCGAAGAATCAAAGTATCGCTGAAGAGTCTCCACAGCAAAAGGGTGCCATTCAGAGCACGCACGGTTGCAAGCCTAAACTTGGGGCCACAGACTGTGCGTGCAGTAGACATAGCCAAGTGCAACCACTTGAAAGACCTAAAGGAGCAGCTAATATATGACTCCGGCAACCCAAGGATCCTAATAGGACAGGACAATTGGAGACTTCTGATAGCCACTCAAATCCGTAGAGGTCCACCGCACCAGCCAATCGCCTCGCTCACAGAATTAGGGTGGGTGCTACACGGGGCACACACTAAAGCTCCGTATCAGCGCGTCCACGCGGCCAATGAGCTGCACAAGTGCGAGAGAAATATAGATGACCAACTCCGCGAATATTTCGCGCTGGAATCTCTCATTAGCAATCCGAGAAGACCAGACTCCGATCCAGAGAAGAAAGCTGAAGATATACTAAATAGCAGCACCCGTCAGTTACAAGACGGGCACATAGAAACAGCGCTTCTCTGGAAGGAAAAGGATATCGAGATGCCTGGTAATTACGAAACAGCAATAAAACGGCTCGTTTCCATTGAAAGAAAATTAGATCGAGACGAAGATCTAAAAAGGAATTATGATGAACAAATGAATTCCCTTGTACAAAAAGGATACGCCGAGATAGCACCGAAAACTAGCACACCGGGAAGAACATGGTACCTACCTCATTTCGACGTCCATAACCCAATGAAGCCGGAGAAGTTTCGAATAGTACACGATGCCGCAGCCAAAACAAAGGGGGTGTCGTTGAACGACTTCCTGCTCACGGGTCCAGACCTACTGCAATCACTACCAGGGGTCATGATGCGTTTTCGCCGCCATAATATTGCTGTCTCCGCGGACATAGCCGAAATGTTCATGCAGGTTAAAGTCAGACTCGAAGACAGAGATGCCTTAAGATATCTCTGGAGAGGGGATCGACGTAATGAAGCTCCACAAGAATATAGAATGACGTCGATCATTTTCGGTGCAGCCAGTTCACCCTGCACAGCCATATTCGCGAAGAACTGGAACGCTAAAAAACACATAGACAAGTATCCAGAAGCCGTAGAAGCTATCATTCAAAACCACTATATGGATGACTATCGCGACAGTTTCAAGTCTCTGGAAGAGGCAATGCGAATATCGAAGGAAGTACGCGACATATACAAAAACGCGCACTTCACCTTAAGAAAATGGGTTTCCAACGCTCCAGAAGTTGTAAAAGAATTAGAACCTGACCATAAAGCATCTGAGTCAGTCGATCTGGGAAACAAAGGAACCGAGGAAAAGATACTCGGATTAATCTGGAAACCGGGTACCGATCAGCTGAGCTGCAACCTAAAGCCCGCTCGACTTCCAATCAATTTGCTGCATGAAACACCAATCAAGAGAGAACGTCTCATATGGTGCGTGAAGACGGCACTATACACCGTCCTTCATGAGAGACATCCGCATAAGGAAGTATTAGCCACGCTGCTCTGCGAGGTGGAGTACACAGTAAATAGCAGACCATTGACTCACATCTCTGTAGACAGCGACGACGACGAATCCATCACTCCAAATCGCTTCCTTTTAGGAGGATCTGCGAGACTGCTGACACCTGGAGTATTTGATGAAAAGGATATGAATAGCAAAAGACACTGGCGACGCTCCCGGATACTCGCTGACATGTTCTGGCAGCGTTGGGTCAGAGAGTATTTACCGGAACTTCAAAACCGGCGGGAGGCCCATGGGCGAGGTCCCAATCTCCAGGTGGGCGATCCAGTCCTCATAGCTGACGGCCAGATCCGCACTGTGGAGGTACGCACAGCAAACGGCCTAATCAAGAGACCAACCAGGAAACTCGTGCCGCTGCCGAAGTAGAAGCCACGTCGCTCACCGAAATGGATGCAGCGCCGCTGTGAGAAAATCGTCGCGACGCTGCACGGCGGGAGAGATGTTCGCGACGGCCTAACAACGCTAAGAAACGAAGTTATAAATAATATTGTTTTTTGTATTAATAATGAAATTACCAACAAAACTGGATGAAAACATGTATTAATATAGTTGTGTAGCATATTTACAACTCTTAGTATATTTGTATAGAATGTCGTTTTGATAACAAGTAATATAAACAACTTTTATTATATTAAGAAAAATCGACCAATCACAGCGCATCTTATCGTGGAACTCTCTAAAAGTTTTAATTAACTGCGTAATAGTTCATACTAAAAATAAGGAAAATAATTTTATGTTCTAAAAGAGTTATAAATATGACATTGAATTAGCATATGGCTTATAGATTAAAGAAGTGTAGGGATATATTTGTATAATTAAACGCATTTGGTAGATATATAAAAATCAAAGAATTAATGTACCCAAATATTATGAAAATTTGGGACATTTCGTTTAATAACTTTTTACAATGTTAATGTTTTGAGTAACCTTTATGATATACTAATAAAGTACCGATTTAATGATGTATAGCATGTTAGTGTAGCAATTAGTTTTGTATAGAAAATATAGCAATTTATGCCATTTGTATAGTGAAAAGTTTATGCAATAAAGAGGCAAACGGAAAATGGCAAGCGGCTCACTGCAAAGTATTGCCAAAGTCTACCTTAGGGGCTCGGGATCCAGTACCCGTAGTAGTGTGAAGAACTACCAGTGACAAGTGAAGTGAAGTGAGTGGTATCCGGTGGTAGCTGAAGTGACTAGTAGCAGTATATAGTGAATAGTGAAAGTGTTAGCTAGCTGAAAAAGGTCGTAACTGACATTCGCAGTTACACATAGTGAAAGTGTTAGCTAGCCGAAAAAGGTCGTAACTGATATTCGCAGTTACATATAGTGAAAGTGTTAGCTAGCCTAAAAAGGTCTTAACTGATATTCGCAGTTACATGTAGTGAAAGTGGTAACTGATATCCGCAGTTACACAAGTGATAAAATCAGCTAGTTTCGTTGATAAAAGCTGCTAGTCAGTAGTGTTAGAAAACCAGCTACTACCAATAGATCTTTGATACCACCGTACAATTTAAAGAAATCTTTTGAAATATACAGTGACCAATCAATAGTGAACAACCGTAGTTTAACAATCGTGATCAATAGTTATAAAATTTCGCGACTAATCAATCAGTTGAACCGCTGGCCACTACCTTGCTATTTGTATTTGTTAATCGTGCATTTTGATTTGAACCACAGTCCACAATATTTCAGCGGCACCTACAGAGACGGCAGTGAAAGTACCCACCGGAACCTATAGGTGTGGAACGTGAGCGACTCGCGAAGTGTCTTCGACAACATTTACTCCGGAGAGTTTCGCCCGTCCGGCACAATCGGTATATCGTTGACGAAGATATCGCGTAAAATACGTACAAACCACATACAGTCGGATTGAGCCTCCTCTTTTTTTATGTCGATCAGTCACGTGCCAATGTAATTCAAATTTTACATTTGGTATCAACCATTAGAAACGAAGTGGGGGAAATATTTTTTTTTTCTTTATAGCTGTTGCAATGGAAATCTAGCAATGGCGTTACAAATAATTACTACAATCCTGTCCTGCGAGATGACTAGTCTCTAGGCTTGATTGAGACTTGGTTAAGACTAGCTACAGTGACCGAAACTTGGTCTAGAGGACATTCTTATTTGGAATAACGTGAGGTAATGAATAAAGAAAGCGTTGACACCCTTTCCCGACATACTTATTTCGTAGTTCATAGATTTTACACGACTCGTAAGTTTTTATTATCACAAATGACACCAGAGCAATTCAGTTACTTAATATTATACGATATAGTTTTCACTTTTCGATAATATGAGAGTGCCTGCATCAATCTTTAAAAAAATCAAATAAATATACTTTTTTCATTGTAGGTACGTCTTAGCAGCATTAAAAATAAATTTAAATTAAATTATAAAATATTGTTAAATCAGTAATTAATACTACAGTAGGTACCTATGCTTTTTTATCTATGACCACAAACTTCTATTCATTGTGTAAGTTTGTGGTAGCACTGGCCTAATTTCTAAGCAATAAATATTGTTTACATATTTGTAATAATATTAGACCTGAGACGATATTATAAACGGCATTTGACTTCCCTCCGTTGAAGCGTTGCAGAGTATTCCGGCACCAATCTACACGAGCCGCTTTTTGCTCTTCAGACAAATTGTGGGGAACCCAGCGGGAAACTAGCTTTCTTACACACAGCTCATTATGTAATATCGACTGAATTGCAGTTATTCCGATACTGATAACAGCCCGAATCTGCTCGTATGTCACATGACGGTCATCTAATATAATAGTTCGCACAGCTGCGATGTTTTCAGGCGTGGCCGCTGTTCTTGGTCGACCTGCAGAAGAAACAGTGCTGAGCTGCCGAGCGACACACGATCGGAACTCGGCATATCAGCGGTATATTGTCGTTTGACTTGGTGCTTCAACATCATAAATCGAAACAAGTTCGCTGAGACATTTATCTTTAGATAAGCCGCGACGAAAATTGTGATAAATTATGGCACGGAAATGTTCACCCGTGAACTCCATTTCTGTTAACGACGTGTAAACTTTAAACCAACATAGTTTTTGTTTTTAAACATTTTTTTAATGGTTTAATGTCATCAAGATTCTAAGAGGCCAGTATTCAAATTCTAAAAAAAGATTTTATTGTAACTCAATCCGAAATATTCTATTCCCGATCATTTCAGTGTGCCCCTCCGTATAAATAGGTATATAAATATGTTTATCCCACATTTTTCCACCCTTAGGGAACGATTTTATTTCTTAAAATGTATATAAACCTAAAGTATAACCTATTTAATAGTATTAGAATCATTTAAATCGGTTGAGCCGTTTCCAAGAAATGGGTAAACGTAGACAAAGAAACAAACACGTTGAAATAGAACCTCTTCGTTTTTTGAGCTGGTTAAAAACTAAGCATTATTATTATTGTAATTTTAAAGGTTTCATGCTTCGGTAGAGTAAACTTCTTGAAAATGAATTATATTATCTAGTGCATAGTGTAATAATGTTTGCATTATGAAAATCTTTTAAGCCGTTATTCGTCAGTCATATTAGTCTTAAGCTATATTGTGTCATAAGTCATATTAAGCTATTTTTTAAAATAATGAGTAAAATAGAAATAGAATTTACTATTTTTTATAGAATAGGATGATAAAGAGCACACAGTCCACCTGATAGTAAGTGGATGCTGTGGCCCATAGACATCTGCATCTGTCCTCAAATACGAGTCAAAATGCAGATGCGTTGTCACCCGTGAGGATTAAGATGGAATACCTCATTTCCAGCAAAAAGGGTATCCGGTTCTCTATGCTCACCATGCGAAACACATCAAGCGTTAAGCTGCTATTTTACGCTGGTATTTTGTGAGAGCGTGGTCCTTCCCCGGTTAAGCCGACCCATCCGTGCTTCAACTATACTGCTAACATAGCTGCACCATGGCTCCACCACATATGCTAAACGTATACTAAACTTAAAATACAAAAGTCAGACAAAAGCCCGATTTTGCTCTTTCACATCCAATTTGAATCGAAAATTGTGAAAGATTTACTGGTCCACAAATTGACGTTCATTTATTACAAAGTTATAGTAGTCTTGAAATTTACATTTTGAAGTTTTTTCGTAAAATATACTTGAAATAAATTTAAATTTTAAAGTCTTATTTTTCTCACGATCCATAGAAATACATAGCGCGTAGGCGTAGGTCTAAGATCATGTTTACTCAGTGAATTAGGTACCTACATCATTATCTACACGTAGTATATTTATATGACAAAAATTATTTTAAATGACCTAAAAATAAGTAATTAAACACATTTTTATAATTTTTAGAAAATACCCGTACGTCTGTTTATTAACGTACCTATCACGATTAAAGTACTTTTTTAAAGTATCGCTAAGAAGATATAAAGCGTAGGTATCGAGTAACATTTAGTTTTTGTTTTATTAATATCGGTTTATTATGTCAAAAGTTATGATATGCAGCACCGGCTTTTCCATAAGGGCACACGGGGCCCGTGCCCAGGGGGCACGGGGGCCCCCGTGACGAAAGGCATCGGCCTTATTCGCTATGCCATACAATCTTTTTTCCATTTTAGGAAAATATAACCCGACAAAAAAATTACAGAGTAAATGAGGACGTTGTTAGTCTTGCAACAATGAGTGTGGTGACAAGCCAGAGATAGCCAAGTTAGCCAGAAAACGTGGCATTGAAAGATTTCCTAAGTAGAGTAGAAAATATGTAGTTCCGCATTTGGCCGTTATTTAAACGTTTGTGGCCTTGAAAAGAAAACGGGAAAT
Organism: Parnassius smintheus behrii; assembly: GCA_036936625.1. Classification (NCBI taxonomy): domain Eukaryota; kingdom Metazoa; phylum Arthropoda; class Insecta; order Lepidoptera; family Papilionidae; genus Parnassius; species Parnassius smintheus. The sequence goes on along the minus strand of JAUPFT010000017.1, from coordinate 19,760,347 downwards.
CTCCCGACGGGTAAGGTGTTCTCCCGGGGAGTGAACAACGCTCCGTGTGATAGTTCGGAACTATTCTATATACCTATACTGTTTTTGATTCGGAACTTTGATAGCGCGATTTAGGCTTATATGTGTTTCTCGCTAGTGGCGCGACGACAACGCCGCGCCACACGATTTTGTCGAGCTGAGCAGTCGCCATACTTTCTTACAGCCTGATTTTTTTAAATCTTCATCAATATATTATATATTTATAATCTATGAGATAAGAATATCATTTCGTACTATTTAATAAAAATAACAATTTAAAAGATTTAAGGGTAAATGATTTATTTAATATCATAATTTTCAACCACACATATTAGATTTTATAGCAAATATTTTTTACGATCCTTAATTTAAGACAAGTGAAGCCTAAATTTTAATGTAATAAATAAAAAGAATACACCTATTGATGTTGTTATAGAATATTTTCTTTTTTTGAAACATTCAAGTTTATATTTTCCTAAGAAATTATCGACTCCGCTATGAAATCTGTCAAATATTTTAGATAATTATAAAGTGGCACCGCCCTGGTGGCAGAAAAAGTCGTGGATGCCCTCATTAATGACAAATTATTTGATTTTTACCAAATAACTCTAATAAATATAAGATTATAGCAGAAACAGGGCCCCAAATTCTTGTGTGCCCAAGGGCCCCGGTATTGCCTAAGACGGCATTGATGATATGAGTTATTATTTTGAAATGTAGGTACGAATTTACACAATGGTGGCGTTGAGTCATTAATGCATTATCTAATCTCAGAAATCGTATTTAAATAATGTTCTATAATGGTATGTTAAGTATTAGCCCACAAATACGGTAATAAAAAAATGTTTTCTCACAAAGAATAACCATCCTCCAGTTAGAAAAGGACAATAGTTATTAGTTAACCAATGTCATCGACAGATGGTGTTGCGCAAATGTATAATGCAAATGACTGCAAAAACACAGGTTATGTTTTTCTTTATAATACTCATACGAAGAATAATGTTAACATTATTTTGTATTTCTTAAAATATATTTACCATAAAAATCGGGAAGAGACGTTCTAGACGAAAGTTTATCGACCAAATTGGCGATATATTGAAGATGGGTCAGATTAAGGCGACACCGTGAAAAAATGCATCTCCTTTCATCGAATAGTATAGGACTATGACCCCACTCACGAAAGTGGAATTTTTATATAGGTAAATTCATGTCTTTATCTTGAATTTGATTGTTCAAAAACACGATTGTATAATTTTGACTCGATCATAATTATTTGCAAAAACACCTCTAAAAATCACTATAGTTGAAATTATAACGAAATTACTTAGTCTATATGTTTCGGAATCACTCAAATATATTCATAACATCAATATTCATAATTTACTTGCTCATTATTTTGATTACTTAAATAAATAATTTAAAAAAAAATATATTTTAAGATTCTGACAATTTCTAAGCGCTTTTAATCGTCGCGGGCGCTACGCTATTTTAGACCTTATGACGGCGTTTTTTCAAGTTTTATAGAAATTATGTATTCACTCGGATCAGTACGGCGATAGCCTTTTCGATGTGTCGTCTTAAGAGTACCCCTAACCGACGAGCATGTATGCATAGGTATGAGGAGGCGAAAGAGGTGATTCAGAATCGTGCCAAATGGAAGTACGTAGTCTCTGCCTACCCCTCTGGGTGACAGGCGTGAGTGTTTATGTATATGCATAAAAAGTAAAAAAAAAACGTTGTCATGTAGATCTAGAATGTCGAACAAATAATACAAATTAATGTGATATTTTTAGTTTCGGTACTTAATAGTCTATTTTTTTATTAAATCGTCTTGTTCCCGAGTATGAAAACTGACTGAACTGAACTCACTATTTTGAATGATACTTTTATATTGTCAGCATCAATTGTATAAAAATTGGCTTTCAGGATATGACCAATTTTTTTTTCATTTGTATTACTATCCGAACGTTATTTACCTATTTATAGAAATTTTTAATTGTAACAATATAACTTTACTAATGTACGTTGATATTTCCGCGTAGACAAAAATGACATTTTTGACACGAGTCTGAAATTTCTTTTATAATACCGGACAGACTTTAATCTGTAAAGTATCGATAACTGTAAAAATAAACATCACCATCACTATATTTTATTTAGTTAGCCTTATGTATATTTTGTTTGTCGTTATTTCTTTTTAACATTTACCGACAGGTGCCACTGATCACTTTTAATAAATATGTACATTACAAATCTTTACAATGGTACTCGGCTCAAATTAGTTGTCTTCTTAAGAGAACGTGGTAGACACATATTGCCACAGGTTACGACTTTGGTGAGAAGGTGTTTTTATCACACAAGTTCGCATATAACGAAACAACTACAACATTGCATTGACAATAAACAAAGCCCATCTAAAGTTTAGAGAGAGGTCAAAGATGAGACTGTCGCATCACTTTGTGACCCAAACATCTCAAAACTGTTATCTGTTCTTCTTCATGATCAGTCCGTAAAAGTCTACCACACGACATGGCCTTCTTCCAAAGTAGATGTGAAACCATAATTATCATGGTCATCAGACTATTGCAATACAAGACTCAAGAAGTATTTTATGTCTGGCTCTGGCGTAACCGATATTGTTATACCGCCACAAAATATCGAAAGCCATTAGATTTTCTGGTTTTCTCCATAGCCACCTCGTACTACATTCCTGAGATATAATGGCACGATGGATCATTTATGTCGTCACTACTCGGCATACGAATTATTCCTCTTTATAAAAGTTTGCAATGTAATGTTTGTACAACTCCCTCCCAATATTCTTTTTTTAGCTACGTTACTTAGTTTGACTTTAATAAAATATTGAACGTAACGGTGCCCTCGGTGTTTAAGTCATCCATGCAACTTGATCGATTTTATGATGAAATTACTCTTTATAAGTTTAAAAATGTCTATACTATTTCTGTTTGATTTTGAACTGTAGTTTAGTTCACAAAATATAGTTAATTAGACCAAAAGTAAAGTTTCCAAGCAAACGAAGTCCCGGGCGCACCTAGTTGACATGTGTCACATAATATCATTGCAGACATTGTCAGCAATGATCATTAAAGTACACGTGGACAAACATTGGATAACAAGACTTACAGACACGCTCATATTATGTTTGATTTTCGTGCTGTTTTAAACATTCTTTTTATAAGTGCCCAGACAATAAAAATCAATTCCTCAGTTACAATTTTTTTTATCAACTGACCATGAGTTGCCGTTTAAAATAAATAGCGATAATGATAAAAGCAATCGATTAAAGCCGAAACGTACTCGTATTTTAGTAAGTTTTTGAGAACAATACAAACAAAAACAAACATTTCTTTTATTTAAAAAACCCTACGAACGTAAATCTGTGAAATTTACGTTTGGCCGTTTTGTACTAATTTTCAAGAGCTTCTTGTTACAATACGTGAGTTATAATACGTGAGGCTCACCCTCACTTAAGGATAAGTACTCGGATATAACGCTCAAGTTTGCATAACGTTTTAAACCATAGATAGATAGATACAATTTAATAAATAACATTCAACATGGCAAATTTACTTTCAGCTATAACTTATTTCTTTATAATTTTGAAGTAGAGGCATATTAGCATCATTGGCCATTGCTATTGTATTGGCGATTCCATTATCCAATGATTTTCTAACATTAGTAATGTTTGCAACTTGGTTTAAATATAAATAAAAAATAGACATTTATTAATTAATAACAATAATGTTATCCAAACCGAATTTAGGCCACGTCGGCCTGTCTCAATGGAGACTAGCTATTTTGAGCAGAATAGGATTATACTTAGTGCACGAGTGGGCTCGCCAACACAGGTGAATTCTCTATTCTCTCACTCTCATTGATTTCCGAGGCACAAGTGTTCAACACCGCCAATTCTGCCTCCGGACTGGTACTGAGAACGACAGTAACACCTAATAACTTCCCAGAAACGTGGTACAGCCATGCTGCAGCTATAGTATGGTTGTAGCTCGAACGGGTTGGCTCGGCCAAAGAAGGATCACGCTCTCACAGAATACCAGCTTAATGCTGCTGTTTCGTATGGTGTGTGTAGAGAACCGGAGACCCTTTTTACTGGAAATGAGGAATTCCATTTTAGTCCTCAGGGGTGACAACGCATCTGCATTTTGATTCTTAAACGGTAATAAATGTAGATGTCTATGAGCCACAGTAGTACCATTAGGTTACTGTGTGCTAGTTTGTTACCCTAATTCAATAAAAAAATTAACTGTTTTTTGCCCGACCCGGTATTCAAACTTGGGACCCTATAATCTATTGCAGCAATCGTGTTTGCGAATACTAGACCAACGAGGCAGTTAATTAGCATTTCTTAATTATTAACTTGTTCAGTGTCCTTGTCAAGCGACCTCAGTGTGTTTACTATAGACACATTTTGTTGCTTTAATTCCAGTTACATCATTGCCTAAACTAGTAAAACTAGTCTAGTAGTAGTGACAAAAATAGCAAACAATTTTTTTTTTAAATATTAAAACCTACTCAATTTGCGTACGAATAGCGTGACTCACATTACTTGTGCAACAATCCCAATCCTTATCAGCTCGTAAATAGTTCTCAACTGGACATTTCTCCTGCCCATAAAGCTCCGCCCACATGCAGCAAATTGCATGCATAAACAATTTGTGCAAAAATTGCGTAAACAAACAACATGGTGCACTGCACAACGTAACTTACACATGATAGTGTCTTGCATGCGTAAACAGTTTGTACAGTTTTCTCAAAGAACATAATATGTGGCATCCACACGCCGCGCCGTCTTAACGTACATGCTTTCTTGTGCAAGTTATTATTTTTATTAGATGGTTAGCGCTCGCTGTAAATTTCACTCTACACGAGCAACCCGGGTTCGGTCCCCGCCGGCACCAATGAAATTGTTAATTGCAATTACTTTAAGTGCTGATTTACCACTTGCTCAGCGGTGAAGGAAAACCTCGTGAGGAAACCTGCATGTCTGAGAAATAAAAAAATATTTTCGAAGACATGTGAAGTTCGTCAACACGCATTGGGGCACAGCGCGGCGGACATTTCCTTGCCCTAAAACCCTCTCTGAAATGAGAGGAGGCCTGTGCCCAGCAGTGGGAAGTATATAGGTCGTAACTTTACTTTTTTAAGATAGAGCGTGTAGCCGTGTCTTAATATAACGATTTACCATAATATTAAAATGCTTGGCGAACTGATTGCTGGCGATTGTAGTGTCAGATTTCACAAAAGTTAGACGCCAATTGCCGTCGTCGTTCTAAGAATTTCACATCTGGTATAAATATAAAATGCTTTTATCGCTATCGGAGGCCACGAGAACTACAAAATCTTTAACTGCGTCGCCTCTCATAATACCTACGAGGTAAGGTTGGGGCTTGGGGTAGCGATACCCCTATGGGCCTCTCAATGATCTCGTATCAATGTCCTCAAAAAATAAAAATAAAATGTGTTCTCCCTTAATTTTGCAGACAGAAACATTGACGATTAAACGTCACAAGTCACAACTGTAAAGTTCGAAGACGATAAAAATCCATCACTACATTTTCTGATGATAGTGGAAAATTTTATCTTTTTTATGTTATATAAGCTTACAATCGAAACGAAAGGAAACGAAATATATTTATTTCTTAAACGTGAGGAAATAAAAAAAAATTCATTTCGAAATTAGGTTCCACTGACCGTAACCGTAACCGACGTGACGTAAATCGTATCGTAATAATATAAAATTAAGTAATGTTAACACAACTATAATCGACTGTAGTGTACCTATGTATTTAAAAATATTATTGCATGTTTATTAAGCAACAGTAAAAACGTTAAATAAAATACACTCGCACACTATGACAAAAGCGTTCGACAATGATCGGAATAGCTCCTATGAAACCACCGTAGCTAGACATTAGCCGGCTTTCTAGGGAAGATTCGCCTTAACCCTTACGCACTAGGGAACCCTTTGACTACCACGTTTAGCAGACGGCCTCATATAATAATAAAAACATATATTAATTAACAGGTTGCAAAGAAGTTATCTCTAACACGTTTCTTAAATATCATTAGTTTCGGAATTTCTTATATTAGACGGTAGTGAGTTCCATAATCTTACCGCGTGATTACAGTAGCCGACGCTGTTCCGCGTTTTATGCAGTTTTGATGCTGTTCCCCGTCAGTCTGGTGATTTTATATCTGGCATAAATGAGATGTTAATACCGCCGCCTATCGGAAACCTTTCTGGGATTTCTCATAGTTATCTTTTACAACACACGGGTAATTATAAAATACGGAGCCTTCTATAGAAAGAAGTTATAATACACGTACGCTAATTATTATTTGTCAGGTTTCTATCCAGAGCCTGAACGTGTTGATTTCTTTTTTATAGAATACTGGTGACATACGGGCACACAGTCCATCTAATGGTAAGTGGATGTTGTAGCCCGTAGACATCTACGTCTATCCTAAATTACGAATCCAAATGGAGATGCGTTGTCACTCCTAAGGACTAGGGTGGAAAGCCTCGTATCAAGTAAAAAGGGTCTCCGTTTCTCTACTCTAATTACAAAAAACACAGGTATTAAACTGCTATCTGTCGCTGTCCTTCCCCGGTCGAGTAAAATGTCTAAAATACTACGTAAGACACCTTAAAGTCTTCAACAATGCATCCGAGACGGATCTTATCGCATAACTGTTACTTCAAAGAACAATATTCTCGTAATAAAAGAATGTACAGAATTATATAATACATATATAATAGAACGGGGAAGTAGGCGGAGCCCGTGTAGCCACTAACATGTCAATTCACACGTACTGTCAACACGAGACGTTACAATTATTTCCAAATTTCGCATGCAAATTATTTAGAAAATGCCAAATTGCACACTATTTACAAACAAATATGTATTAAAATTTAAACGATTTTTTTAATGATGATCTTGAACATTAATCAAAAGTCAAAAATGTTTAAATTTACTCAATCTGTCAACACAGCGAATCGGGTTTGTAGTAGTGATAATACGACGTAATTGCTTATATGTGTGCTCCCGGCGACGCCGACCCTTGTACAAAATAAGGTTGACAGCCACTCTATTGTGTATTATAGTATTCTATGAGCGTGACTTTCATAAACTATTATTAACCTATCTTATAAAAATCGATTGCTGTCCGTTAGTCTCGTTAAAACTAAAGAACGGCTCGACCGATTATGTTTTCGTGTGTGTTTGAGTCCTTCCAGGGAACCCTGGATGGTTTAGATTCAGAATTGGACCCGGTAAGTGGCGCTGTTATCGAAACCCAGAAACCAACCGTGCGAAGTGGGGTCGCTAGTATTGAGTAAAAAAGTTTGTATTCCTATTTTGAGTTCCCTCATGGTACGTAAAGTAAAATCGACGCACTAAGAAAAAAAAATCTATACGTTGAGGATAATTGTGGAAGAGCCACGATGGAGTTGAGACTCTATGAGACAATCTATGCTCAGAAGTAGACTTTGGATAGGCTGTAACAAATAATAATGATGAAAATGATGATATTTTATTAATACATTATCGTATATAATATGTTTATCCCATACTTTATAATGTATATTTTTTATTTGTTTATTCTATACGTGGTAGAGCCATGCTGCAATTATATTAGTAGTATAGTTGTAGCACGAATGGGTCGGCTCGACTGGGGAAGGACCACGCTCTCACAGAATACCAGCGTGAAATCGCTGCTGTGTTTCGTATGGTGAGTGTAGAGACCGGAGACCCTTTTTACTGGAAACAAGGCATTCCATCTTAGTCCTGCATTTTGATTCGTAATTGAGGATAGATGTAGACGTCTATGGGCCGCAGCAACTACTTACCATCAGGTGGATTGTGTGCTCGTTAGTCACCCTATCCTATTAAAAAAATGTATTTTATAGGTATTTGTTATAACAACCAGACAATATAGAAATATGTCAATAAATAAATTACTTATAGTTTTTATAGATAATAAAATAAATAAATCTCCATAATTCTTCAAAATCTAAATAATGTTAAATGTAGTGCAAAGTGCATACGCCTTTTATTGCTTTGGTACAAGTAACAAACACCTCTCGTTTTTTAATATACATTATTACTTTGGTACAAGTAACAAACACATCTCGTTTCCTCTGCCTTATAAAAGGTTACATGAAAATTATAACTTTCATGTAACTTCACGTTTCTTTAACCTATTCACGGCAATCGCGACATGATTTATCAATACCCTTTTTATTGTTTTAAAAATTATTGATATAAGTGATTAGTAATCGACAACTATAATGATTATCATTGATATTTTTTTTATTTAAGTCTACACTAAACATAAATATCACTTTTAACTTTGATGAAGAAAATAAATTGTATTCCTGACTTATAAAATATATTATTTACGTGTTTTAAATTAAGCGCTCTATTGTTTTCAGTTTAGCTATCGTAAGTAGTGGTTTTTACGATGATATACACTAAAATAAAGAAAATACAAGCGTTTCCACTGAAATTTGATCAACAATCCCCGGTCTCCCCTACTGCTGCCAACCATACTATAGTGGGAGTTGCCTGGCAGCCTCGCACCTAAAATTTTATTATTGCACTGTCAGGGACTACAATATTGTAATATAACATAGCATTGCTAGAATTTCTTACGACGAAATTGTTGTGCATCCTGCTAACCGACGAACTAGGTAAAAAAAAAACCTATAAACTATTTACAATATCCAAAGTGTATTTTTTAGGGTTCCGTAGTCAACTAGGAACCCTTATAGTTTCGCCATGTCTGTCTGTCCGTCTGTCCGTCCTCGCTTAATCTCTGTGACCGTTAGCACTAGAAAGCTGAAATTTGGTACCAATATGTGTATTAATCACGCCGACAAAGTGGTAAAATAAAAATTGGAAAAAAATATTTTATTAGGGTAGCCCCCCTATATGTAAAGTGGGAAGTGATTTTTTTTAATTTCAACCCTAACGTGTGATATATTGTTGGAAAGGTATTTAAAAATGAATAGGGGTTTACTAAAATTATTTTTTGATAATGTCAATAATTTCGGAAATAATCGCTCCAAAAGTAAAAAACAATGTGTCCCCCCCCCCCCTCTAACTTTTGAACCATAAGTTTAGAAAATATGAAAAAAATCTGAAAAGTAGAACTTTATAAGGACTTTCTAGGAAAATTATTTTGAACTTGGATGGAATCAACAGTACCCACTAGCGGAAGCTGTTGCAGGAGCATAAAAACGTGGACACTACACTAAATATTTTTTTATAGGATAGAGTAACAAACGAGCACACAGTCCACCTGCTGGTAAGTAGTTGTTGAGGCCCATAGACATCTACATCTATCCTCGATTTCATATCAAAATGCAGATGCGTTGTCACCCGTGAGGACTGAAATAGAATACCTCGTTTCTAGTAAAAAGGGTCTCCGGTTCTTCTACACTCACCATACGAAACACAGCAGCATTAAGCTACTATTTCACGCTGGTATTCTGTGAGAGCGTGGTCCTTCCCCGGTCGAGCCGACCCATTCGTGCTACAACTATACTACTAATGTAACTGCAGCATGGCTCTTCCATGTATAAAATGTGCGAGAATGAGAGTATTATACTAGTGAAAGAGTGATAGCACTCCGCCGTGTTGCAATTGGAGAGGGTCCAACAAACATACCACGGATAGAACATATTTACTGACAAAATAAGGCAATATAATATATTTTATCATAACAAGTTTACATTGTATAAAACTATTTTGACGAAACTCAGTTAATGGGCGAATTATTTAAATACGTTCAACCGTTTCCGAGGAATCTGTGAACGCACATTAAAAAAACACTTCTTATATATAGAACTTCAAGAAAACAAACTACTCTAGGCAGAATTTTCTTGAATAAGAAAAAAACTTTACTTACTCAAGAAAATTCTGCCTGGAGATGCATAAAGTCTGCATATTACTAAATGTCGTTTATTTTAAACTTCATCGACAAACATTGGACGTCTACATAATATTTGTACAGTGAAACAGGTATTCAAGTATGACCTCATCAGATATTGTTAAAAATCTGTTACGGTCTTACCTTAACTGGCACTTATTTATACGAATAATGAATTCCATGTGTTAGTAGTAACTATAACGAATAGAATAAATTAACTATCGCTGTCATGTTATGTTGAAATACAGAAACAAACGAACAAATAGTCCATCTTATACTTAGTAAGTTCTGGATCCTCTAGCAGACAAACACGTGTCTTTTTATCATTGCATTAAGTATCAAATCATTCACCCTAAGCACTAAGATGGAATGCTTCGTTACCGGTATAACGGTCTCCAGATCTCTACACCCACTATACGAAACAGCAGCACAAAACTGCTATTTTACGCTGCTATTTTACGCTGCTATTCTTTAAGTATTTATCATCGATTAAGAATTTAAACACGAATGCGTTTTCGCCCCTAGGGAATGAGATAGAATACTCGTTTTACCAGTAAACATGATCTCCGGTTCTCGTCACTAAACTACAAAACAAAGCAGCAATATGCTACTAGATTACGCTGGTATTCTGTGCGAGCGTGGTACTTCCCCGTTCGAGCCGACCCATTCGTACTGTAGATACACATACGCTAGATGTGTTGCAGAGTAGCTCTACCACTCTACCAATGTATTACTATTCGCTTGAACTATTATTCATAAATATTATTATCATACAGGAAAACTGTGGTTTTCGCTAAATACAGTCCTAGAGATAATATTATATTACGTCAAATTGATAGAGGAATATTTAGGCACCAATTCCTTATCTTTTATTTGCAATTCGGAATTTTGGTTGCGTTTTTTTAATCTATACTTACTGTATTATCTATGTTTTTGTTTCACAGCGACACTTAAAGTTACAGGGGGGGGGGGGCAGGAAATTAGAAGTATATTTTTGGAAAATGAAAAAAAAAAATATTCGATGTATTTTCAACCGACTTCAAAAAAGGAGGAGGTTCCCAATTCGTAGGAATCTTTTTTATTTTTTATATATGTCCGCCGATTACGCGAAGCCACCTGAACCGATTTGGAAAACTCTTTTTTGTTTTCAATATACTTGCCAGGTGGTCCCATTTGGATTTTTACAAATCGGTCGAGCGATTTTTAAAAAATCAACAATAAATTATATTTATATTGCAGTCGGTTGCACAAAAGCTTTAATTATACCATTTGTATCTTCCAAAATATTGATAACAGCATAATATAACTACATAATATACCGATACTATCCACCGATGAATTTAAATCATTTACGAAAATAGTCGCTATAGAAATATCGGTGACATACAGGCAGACACACACCGGCTGCACTCCATATACGTAATATGTTTAACTATTGGCAATATTTCGGTCAACAAATTCCCTAAAATAGCCATTTAGCAGTAAAATAACTGTAAAGATTTAATTTATCACAATCAGTTGGGTGTGGGAGAAGAAGCACGAGAGTAGAATAAAGGCAGTAGAAATGCGGTCGCTAAGGAGTACCTATGTTAGGGCTGAATCTGAGTGACAGGGTGAGAAACTGTGTGATAAAAGAAGAGTGTGGTTTGCAAGATGATGATGCAGTCCTGGATTAAGAGAGGAATGCTTCGGTGGTTTGGTCATGTAGAAAGAATGAATGCGGAAAGACTGACAAAGCAAATATATGTTGCACAAGTGAATGGAAGAGTCGGAAAGGGACGTCCTAGGCGGAAGTTTGTTGACCAAATTGGCGATATACTAAAAATGGGCCAAATTAAGAGTGCCCTTAACCGACGAGCATGTATACGTAGGTATATGGATGTGGAAGAGGCGAGAGAGGTATGTCAGGATCGTGCTAAATGGAAGTCTGTAGTCTCTGCCTACCCCTCTGGGTGACAGGCGTGAGTGTTAATGTATTATGTAATGCTGAGTATAATGTAATGGCCTCCCTAAAGATCGTCTCCTAAGGGTGATATGTGCTATTATTGCGATGCTTTGCAGGCGAGTTACATTATTACATATTATATTATTATAATAGTTAATTAATTTCACAAAAGGCAATAAAGCAGCCCTTTGTAATTAGCCCCATTAATTAGTGTTGTACTCAATAAAAGTTTAAATAAAAAAAATTGTTGAGAACTGTTGTATTTTACCGATTTTTTTCTATAGGTTTAAGTCAAGAAAACTATTATGCCCCGATAAGCCAACGACCTTCAACAACCGGAACAACACAAGGTATTACTCATACGTTATTTATATATTAGTCACAATCCAACTATTCATGAAGAGATTATAATATATAGACCACAGATATCAATTAAAAAGTAAAGAAACTTACAACAAACTAATAACCAGGTAACCCATAAAAATTTCCTTCGTTTTGCACGTAGAGTTAAAAAAGTAATATGGATTTTAGGGGACTGTCAAATTCAAATCCAAACATGTCAATTGTATTTGTAAACACTACCCGATTAAAAAAAATTGTTCTGCCAAATGTCTAAAATACGTCCTCAAAGAAGGAAGAGTTTCTCAATTCGAGTGGTTTTTTGTATGCCTGTTGTCTTAGTGAATTGAAAATAGATTTTAATTTTTTTTTTATAAGATAGATTATACCGCAGCGCAGGAATAGTTCCATGCGGTATAATTACATTATTTCAGTACAAGTACATTCATTCATGCAGTACATTAAAGCCCATATCAAAAACCTACTGCTGAACAAAAGCTAATCTTTGAAATGGCTGAACCAGTTGTGATAAAACTTTATGGACACTTAGAGAACAATGCCAGAAGGGACCTAGGCTATATATAAAAAATCTTTAATGCTCAAACATAAAACATATTAGATAGGTGCATAAGTAAACACTAAATGCAAGAAGGCAGTAGTGAGCGAACACTGTGACAAACGAGTTGGCAAAATCAGGTAAATATCCTCGGAGAACATACATACATTAAAATAACAAATACAGCGAAATTGTTAACCTTCTTTTTTGTATTGGTTAAATAACCTATTTCGCATTGATGACGTGCTTAGTTATACACGATATGTGACAGTCCAGAATTCAAACTTTATACATATATGTATATTTTACAAAATGAGCAAAATAAAAGAGATTTCTTTTTTCGCTTGAGTTTTAATATTCCTTCCCCGTATAACTAAAAGAATGTAAACTATTCTCATATTGCTTTCGTTGAATATAAATTAGAAATTCAAATGAAGACATGGCACTCGCTTTTATTATATTTAACTTTATTGGTTCGACTAGATACCTCGTTGGTTAGTAGCCGTAAAGTCGTAAGGGCAATCTTTTGCTCCCGGGTTCGAATCTTGACTGAATGTCCAGGTCAGACTGTAATTTCTGAGATTTTATTGGAAAATCGTATTCATTGCGCCATGAAGGAATTATTGACTCTTTGGAGTCGAGTACTGATATAAACACTCTGTGCTCGAGTCTAGTATTTACAGATGTATCTCCATTTAAAGGAATTATTGACTCTTTGGAGTCGAGTACTGATATAAACACTCTGTGCTCGAGTCTAGTATTTACAGATGTATCCCCATTTAAAGGAATTATTGACTCTTTGGAGTCGAGTACTGATATAAACACTCTGTGCTCGAGTCTAGTATTTACAGATGTATCTCCATTTAAAAGCACCACTTTTGATATAGCATAGCACTATTCACTTTGCCATATTATAATAATTGCCATTCAAGTCGGAAAATTGACGAAGTATCATCAGCAAATAAAACTATATCATGGTTATTATCTACCAAGTAAAGTATGTCATTAATAAATATTATGAACAGGAAGGGGCCAAGAATTGAGCCCTTAGGAACATCCATAGATACTACCACTCTAATAAGTATGTATTATCTGGGTCAGAGATGTGATTCGTAATTTCTGTAATATATCGAGTTTGAAACATATTGCTCTAATGGAAACAAGTTAATACATAATATGTCTTACTGAGTAATCTGGCTTGAAGTTTATATATCATGGAATAACTTCAGAATTTCAACGTCCTTAACAGTGTAATACCTGTCAAGATTTCGTGTCTAATTAGTGACTGTTGGTTTTAAAAAACAGTCTAAATTTATCAATCAGAACCTAGTGAAAACTTTACCTAAAGTGGTACATACATTTCAATAACTGTGCACAGCCATGCACCATGCACAGTGCACAAATTTGACGAATGTTTATTTTATTTTTTTTAAACTTTAAAAAAATACAGCACATATTTCTGTCTCTGTTCTTTTTCTCATTGTATTTATTTTCACATCAATTTTTCGAATGATAATTTTGACTTTGTTCATTCATTTATCAAATCTACTGTTGAAGGAAGGACTCTCCCATAGATCACCTCATGCAATATTTCAATCATAGTTTATACTTTACAGGCTTGACAGAAGTGTTGGAAACCACAGTGTTTATACTATTTTAAGTTTTTATCAGAAAGATGTTGGTTGGTTTAGATGTTGGCAACTGTTTCATTTCTCTCTGTTGCCTCTTAAAAAGTGGGAAAATATGCGGCAATAGATTTCCTTGCGCCACCACAACATGGCGAATAGATCTTATTTTTTATATTACTTTTTATTTAAGAAACACATATTGTTATGAAACTTTCAAAATTGGTACATTGTAGCAAAAGTGGTACTCGCTCCTGGCTCCCATCCAATTTCTTTTCGCAACTTGTACTACTTACAACTTGAACATACAGATGTCTAAAACCATAAATTCCGCAATACTGGATGACGATGCAAATATCTACAACATACCTGATGTGTATTAGCAACTAATAATTTGAGTTTATACACAACTTAAAAGAGTATGTTATGGTCAAATGGGCGCCAAAAGCAGATTTTTAACGCTTTATAGGTGCGCAGAAAACCAATTTTTGAAGTGAAAACTTCTTTAGCATCGTAGTGATTTGAAAGTCTATGAATCGAAAAAGCTACAGTAAATAGAGACAGACACATAAATTCATAAGATTTAACGTGGGAGAAAATGTGATAGCAAGCATTATAGCTCAATGCTCGAGAGAAAAAAGTCGTAAACGCCGCCGAAACTGATGTAGTTGAACAAAACGCGTAAGCGATTTCTTGAACAAGGTACGAAGGTATCTTTTTTTTATAGAAGAGGAGGCGAACGAGCATACGGTACACCTGATGTTAAGTAACTACCGCCGCCCATGAACATCCGCAACACCAGGGGAATTGCAGGTGCGTTGCCGGCCCTTTAGAAAGGAGAAAGCTCTTTTCTTGAAGGTCCCCAGGTCGTATCGGTCCGGAAAAATCGCCGGTGGTAAACTATTCCAGAGAGAGGTCGTACGTGGAAGTGGACCGCCAAGCATCCAGATGGTGTGGATGGTATCGGGAGGTTTTCCGCGTAGTGCGTTCATGAAATTTGACGGCTGGGATTAATCCGAACAATTCCTCAGAGCACTCCCCGTGATAGACGCGATGAAATACGCAAAGAGATGCAACACCTCTTCGCAGCGCCAGTGAATCAGGCCGATCGGAAAGCACTCGGTCGTCGACGATTCGAGCCGCTCTGCGCTGGATGCGGTCAAGTGGAAGGAGCTGGCACTAGATAGCCCTAGCCCAGATGTGGGAACAGTATTCCATGTGAAAAATCATGTGCCTATGGAATAAACAAGCAGTGAAGAACGGCCAAACCTCAACTTCGTAATAGGTAAAATTGATATAAATCTTTTTGTAATTAGTGAGTACTATATAAAGTATATCGAAAACAGTATAAACATTCGAAGGGAAATTAATCTACTCGTAAAAATTAGTGGCTGTCCCGTACTTTTAAAAGTACATTAACAATGTCGAAGACTTCTTTAGATATTTTAATAACATAACATAAACACTCACGCCTGTCACCCAGAGGGGTAGGCAGAGACTACGGACTACGGATATTTTAAACATGGTCAGATTAAAATATGTCGTTTAAATAAAATAAGTAATAAAATAAATGAGTCCAAATAATACTAATTTGAATAAAAATGAACCATCAAAACTGGTAGTAGGGAGTTTCGTGCGGTTCCCATCTGTATGGTTCACTTTTCATAATCTATGATTTTAATATAGAAATGGCAGCCGCATGGCAGCGGTATTAAACGGTAAAAAATTAACAAATATAAGTAACATATTTACAAATTTCATAAATTCGGACCATCTAGCGTCTATTTTACCTTGGGTGTCAATCAGTTGTTCGATAAGTGACTACCTATAGAATGAAGTAGGTGGCGCTATTATAATTTTGCTCTAAAGAAAATATTTTATACGTGGTAGAGCCATGCTGCAGTTATATTAGTAGTACAGTTGTAGCACGAATGGGTCGGCTCGACCGGGGAAGGACCACGCTCTCACAGAATACCAGCGTGAAATAGTAGCTTAATGCTGCTGTATTTCATATGGTGAGTGTAGAGAACCGGAGACCCTTTTTACTAGAAACGAGGCATTCTATTTTAGTCCTCACGGGTGACAACGCATTTGCATTTTGATTTGTAATCGAGGATAGATGTAGATGTCTATGGGCCGCAGCAACCACTTACCATCAGGTGGACTGTGTGCTCGTTTGTCACCTTATCCTATAAAAAAAATATAATATCTATGTGTCTAATGTATTATTTACTATAAAATTAAATTTTCTTATATTTTATAGTAATTGTCTTATAGTTTAAATTATAATATTAAATATTAATCGTTTGCCGTAAAATATTTGTATTTTATATTTCATTTCATTTGAAGTTTTAACTTCTGCCGCGTGTGAGCTGCACGCATGTTGTTTTTTGTCATTAAAAACTACAAATTCACCTTTTTTTTAATCATTAAGGAAGTTAAAGATTTTCCTTAGTGAATTATGATCGCCAAAACACGATTGACACATTTTGACTCAAAGACAAAAAGATCACAAAGTTTCCTCAAAATTTACAATTACATCATTACATCCATTAAGGGAAAAAGCAGTTTCAATTAAATTCTGTCCATGTGTTCACCAGTCAAAATACATGGGGAGTTACAGATTTATTTTCCTATAAAAGATTATATTTCATTTAAAAAAAATATCAAAGAAATTACGTGCAGCAAAATTGATCGCGGGCCGGCCAAACAGTAGCATATCGCCGCTCCTAACTTGTGACCAAGATACTATTTCGCCTTAACTGCAATTACATTTTTCTCTTTTCATTGAGAGGCTGAATCGTCAGTGTGATTCATCATGTGACCTCATTATCTATATACATAAAACTTTGTACTTACAACCTAGTACCTAATCTATATACAGTAAACCCTCGTTAATGCGAACACGGTTAACACAAATTTTGGTTTAAGGCGAACAAAAATTTGCTCTAAACAATAGTTCCATAAGCTTCAATTTAATTATGTTCGGTTAAGACGAACCCCCGTTAATCCGAACTTCGAACAACTTTTTCGTCCCTTCAAGGTTAATAATACGAACTATAAAAATTCCCAAATCATGTATTTTGTATATTTTTGTCCTTTTTCGGTCAATAAAAATACCGGTAAACAATGGCTGAAGAGATTAGAAAAGTCATTAACTCGAGTTTCTAAAAATAGACAAAGGATTAGGATATCAAACATTCACTCGAGTACCTAAAAATAGAAACAATACCTCAAATTTTCTTTCCGTCTTACAAAAGCTATTGAAAAGGTTGGAAACTTTTGAAACTAATTAACAAAAGCAAAGGATTCTTAACAATTTGGCTTTGTTAAGAAGTGTGCATATAAACTGATGTCTGATGAACACTCTTCAGTTCTTCAAGATGTCTAAGCGAAATGTATTTTATGAACAAATAAAAACAAACAGTCAAAATTGGATAATATGTAATAATAATAATGTTAAATTAAAAAAATTATAATAAAAAATTATTGTAAATATAAAATAATAATATCAAAGTTATTAATAAAAATGTTTCTATGATGAATCATAATATTGAGTTTAGAAACACGAATTCATTTTTTGCATTGTTCGGATTACACGAACTCCCCTGTAACATTAACTATTTGTTTGATTTTTTCGTGTTGGTGTTAACGAGGGTTTACTGCAGTAATCAAGCTATGTATAACAAGAGCTGTTTTAAAATAATATTGTAGTTGAAACTAGTTTTTATGGATTTCCACATACGGCAGGTTTTTATTGGTCATTTAAAACCCATATAAAATAACACATAGCTGATATGAAGAATCTACGCTCCGAGAAGCCGGCAGTCTGTGAGCGTGTACAGGATCGCCCGTCATTTTTTCCCAACATTTTTTTCCCCCCGTGACCATGGGTGCTGTAAAGCACCCACGGTCATCAAATCTAATGTAATGGCAGGGACGATCTTGAACATGTTCACAGACTGCAGACTTACTTGTAATTCTTATTGGAAAATCATATAAGGCAATAGGTACTAGTCTCAGTTTGATTTGGGGTACATTTCATCAGCATAAGGTATCACTTTACACATTAATGAGTGTGGACAAAATACAGTCTCATAACTATAGCTGGTTTCTATAATTATTTATATATTTTTATATATGGTAGAGTTATGCTGCAGCTATATTAGTAGTATAGTTGTAGCATGAATAGGTTGGCTCAACCGGGGAGGTACCACACTCTCACAGAATACCAGCGTAAAATAGTAGCTTAATGCTGATGTTTTCGTATGGTGAGTGTAGAGAACTGGAGACCCTTTTTACTGGAAACGAGGATATCTTAGTCTTCATGGGCGACAACTCATCGGCATTTTTATTCGTAATCGAGGATAGATGTAGATGTCTATGGGCCACAGCAACCACTTACCATCAGGTGGACTGTGTGTTGGTTTGTCACCCTATCCTAAAAAAAATATATAAAATCAGTTATCTGATTTCTGATGCCAACATAAGGAGATAAAATTTCACTTTTCAAATGTCCTTTTTTTTTCAAATTATACTGATATATAAGGAAAATCATATGAAATTATTTTGGCCTGCTCAGTATTAGATAGTTATGTAGTTTTTCGTTGAGGTGATATCAGTACATAGTGAATCGGAGTAGACTGGCCCCCAGAAGTATAACACATGTGGCAGCCATCACCCTCCTCAAACATATTATAGAGATGTGGATGACCTGATGCTGAAGCAAGCAGTCTTTGAAATCAGCACTAACATAGAATGCAACAATGTACAGCACTGATAACTTATTCATTTGTGATTTCTTATATTTACGCGAACACTACACATTGAAATAATACTAGTTTTTACGGAATTTATCGCGTATATTTAACTTTTTAAATACCCGACGTTTCGAACGCTTTACAGCACTCATGGTCACGGGCGGGACTGAGATGTTCAACATCCATATGTCATAGTTAACCGCGGTTACCATAGATTAAAACTTAACTTTTGTTCCGATCTATACAGTATGAACTTATGGTATCTTGAAGTGTTGCAGTTGTATGCTTGGATTGGGATTTAATTTTATTTATTATAGGATCCCAAGCAGATGGTGGCACCCAGCCATCTTCTCTATTGAAATTAGG
Organism: Parnassius smintheus behrii; assembly: GCA_036936625.1. Lineage (NCBI taxonomy): Eukaryota > Metazoa > Arthropoda > Insecta > Lepidoptera > Papilionidae > Parnassius > Parnassius smintheus. Next base: position 19,740,766 of record JAUPFT010000017.1, on the reverse strand, counting down.
ATGTTTTTTGATTTCAATAGCCTTGCGAATCATCCTTGGAAGGAATCGGTGTTCTTTAGCGAGGATTTGCGGTCTACCAAATCTGATGTAGTGACAGGCGCGATCCTGTAAGTGTTCACAGACTACAGACTTCCCGGAGCGTCGATTCTTCACATCAGCTATATATTCTTAAAAAGTTAAATATACGCAATAAATTCCGTAAAAACTAGTATTATTTCAATTATTCATTTGTTTTAACTTGTAATTCTTTATTAAAACTAGGAGCAATCAGAAATGATTATGTTGATATATACAGCAATCCAATAATAGACAATTAACACTATAATATCATTAATAAAAACGGATAATAAATTGTGTAAGAAAAATCTTAAAATAAAAGAAAATATGAAGTAAGTACTCACTTTAACTTCACCTTTCTCTGTAACAGTAACTTGATAGCACGGTAGGGAGTCAAAACCAGGGAAGTCTTCAATATCACCACTTTTTAAATTAAAGCAGGCACCATGCCATGGACACCTTACTCTTCCATCTCCTAATGCTCCAGATACTAAAGGGGCTCCATAATGTGTACATTTGGTGCCTAAGGCACTAAATTCACCTTTCTGTTTTACGAGCAATACCTTCCCCTCTTCTCCTATTTCAAACACTTTCATCTCATTTTCCTTTAGATCAGTTGCTTTACACACAACAGATTCCACATATTGATTGCTTGATTCAGAACGAGATATAGTTCCACCTGGATAACAACATAAATATTTTTTATTTCAATTAAATTTTGAAAGACTGGTATATAACATTTTATAAATGATATTGATATATAATTATTAAGTTTAAAATATTATTATTTTATATTAAAACAAATTAATGTTCTTTTACTCTTTATTAAATTTATATGTACCTTTTTCATTGAATACAATAAAATATTTTTTTTAATTAAATATTATAGTACTGGTATAATATTCCCTTTTATATAATAAAAGTATGTATTATGTTTGATAAATTATTAATTTATGATAAAACAAATATTCTTTTACTCATCAATAAATTTAAATGCCATTTTTTCATTGAAGGATTTTTATTGAATACTGTAAGGACCAAGAAATCAATACCAACAAAATTAAATGGAACCAATCGAATTAATATTTTTAAACTTTATTTTTTTATTATAACATTTATATAGATAGGATTGAGCAAGTACAAAAGCGTTTTCTACAATTTAAGATGCAATTTTACACTAATAACTACATTTCGCGATGTAAAAAATTTCATATTTTGCCTCTGCACGAACGTAGGCGCATAGCAGATATGATTTATCTTTTTAAATTGGCAAATGGTCATATTGACTGTCCGGAGCTACTGAGTAAATTAGGCTTTACAACAAGAGCTACCCTATTAAGAAAGCCTCGCTTACTCTTGGCCTTGCTTACGTGCCGCATACCCGGAATAAATACAGGCAAAATTCTTTTATAATACATGCATGCAGAACTTTTAATGACATTTCCAATAGCGTTGACTTGGATTTGTTTAGTACCAGTGTTTCTCGAATCAAAAATATTTTAGCGAAAAAATTCTTTTGTTGAATGTTTTTCTGTTTAATTTAGTTAATTTACTGTATTTGTCTTAATCAATGTTTATCTTTTACCGACTGGAATTATTGTTTTTAAGTTCATATTGTATATAGGTGAAAACTTTTAAATGGCCTTCTAGTTGTTATTCATGTATTTACTGTTAATGTTAGCTGTAAGTTTTCCAATAAGAATAAAATAAACTTCCCCGTGGGAAGTTATTGTAATGGGTTCGATTTTACAAATTGTTTATGTATGGAAGCAGACAAACAGGAATTTAATATATGGATATGTAACTCATTTTATATAAATAAGTACAACCATTATTAAAATTTTAGCAGGTTTTTATTAATTGTAGTTGAAAGTTACTTACGATTTTCATTTTCATTTTTATTTACTCCACAATTCGGAGAGTAAGACCTGGAGTACGAACTTCCCATTACTCTGTTCAATATCAACTGATCTACAAAGATAATAATTTAGTTAAGATAACAATACACTTCGGCCTTTTATACAAAATTGAGAAATTCGATTTAGAATATAGTTTACTGTATAAAAGTAAAAGAACAAAATAATTCAAATTTGAAAGAGAAAGGAATTATTACCTTGAATGAAACACTTCAATACCTTGTTCAAACAGAGACTACGACTACGACTAAACATTTTCAATATTGAATAGCGATGGGTCAACTCGAGTTGCTTACTCGAGTCAACTCGAGATGCTAACTCGAGTTAACTCGAATTGGGCTTAACTCAAGTTCAAAAACTAATAAGAGTATGCTCAAGTTCGATCTTTTTATAACTTGAGTTTGGACTGGCTCAAAAACTAATAAGAATACTTAGGTAGACTGGCTGTACACTGTACATGAACGAATCAAGCAAGCCAGTGCAAGAGTAAGAGCGCGATCTAGCGATGGGTCAACTCGAGTTGCGCTTAACTCGAGTTGGATCTCCCTAACTCGAGTTTGGGCTGGCTGTACAGCTTACGGCGCCTCTACACGTTGGTCAACACAGTGGCGAATGTAGTGGCCAATAGCATTGGCCAACGTGTAGAGCGGGTGTTTGGGCTTCATTGGTATGTATTGGAACGATGGCCCACAAGTTGGCGCGAGATCCGTGTGGTGTCGGTTTTTTACAAAAGATCAAAGGATTGTTGGCAGAGTTTGATCGCCGCGTCCACACGTTGGGCGCCCGTTTAGTTTGCCACAAGCTCCCAGAGTGATTACACGCATCTGATTTAAATTTTATATTCAAGCTTGGTAGGCTGGATGCCCCAATTACCAGACTTTTAGTGCCAATTTGAACTTCAAACACTCCTACTACTTTAATTAGCGCGATTTAATTATTTTTAAACATTTGTTTTAATCGATTAGCTATTTATCAAAAAAAATAATGAAAATTTATTTACAATCAGATTAACAACAATTTTAAAATGAAAAAAAAAATGAAGCACGTCGTTTATACGTGGTAGAACCATGCAGTTATATTAGAAGTATAGTTGTAGCACGAATGGGTCGGCTCGACCTGGGAAGGACCACGCTCTCACAGAATATCAGCATAAAATAGTAGCTTAATGATGCTGTGTTTCGTACATTGAGTGTAGAGAATCAGAGACCCTTTTTAAAGGAAACTAGGCATTTCATCTTAGTCCTCACGGGTGACAAAGCATCTGCATTTTGATTCGTAATCGAGGATAGATGTAAACGTCTGTGGGCCACAGCAACCACTTACCATCAGCTGAATTGTATGCTCGTTTCGTCACCCTATCCTATAAAAAAAAAACAACGTCGATTTCTTATAATTTAATTGCGCAAGATTTCGAATCATCATCATCATTACAGCTCTTCACAAGTCCACTACTGAACATCCTCCTCCACAGACTGCCGCAAAGCATGGTCCTGAGCCACTTTCCTTGTCATGAGTTTTTCATTTATGTTCTAAGTTATAATTAGTCAGTATTAATTAAATTTATTGCTATTGTTTTTGTTTTTTTAAAAAAATAATTAAATTACCAAATAAATTATAAGGTGTTTTATATATCCGACAGAAAAGCAAGTACATGTTTTGCTAAACCCAATTTTAAAACATAGACTAATCGATTATAACTCCTTTAACTTTACATTAAGTTAAGTTCTAATTAATGGTATTTATTCCAGTTTATGACGCATGTAAAGAATAAATAAAGCTAATCGTATATCGTATACCTATTTACAGCCCCATTAATATAAACTATTCTTTTATAATTATTTTATAAAAACGTAGGATTTTCTCCTGTATCGTGGAGGCAGCTTACAAACATAAATTGCACAAGGACACACATCCAGACCCGTAACAATTATTTATAGGACATACAAATACATGTTTCGTGCGGGATTCAAACCTGCGGCCCCCGGCGCAGCCACTCATTGGTAAGCCACGGAGCCACGGAGCCGTCGTCTAAAATAAAATTAATTCGTCCGCATATTGGCCTGAATCGAAGCAAACTGAACGACCCTCCAACGTGTGGATGCTGTCACAAACTCTCGGCCAATATCTTCGCCACTACATTCGCCACTGTGTAAGCCAACGTGTAGAGCCGCTGTCCCGTTAGACCGTACATGAATCAAGCAATCAAGCGAGCGAATGAAAGAGTAAGAGCTATTCATTCACAGTATGCGCGCTTTGTCACGCGCTTTGTGTTTCCGCCATAATGAATCGACCTAACAACACTGACGATTATTCGAAGTTTGCCGATCATCATCAACATAACAACCAGCTACATCAGTTCCTTCAGAGCGCTTATTTTCAAAGGCCGAAGTTTTTGCTAGAAGATACCATCTAGCAGCAAAAAAGTTGCAGTATCATATCAAATTAGCATTCAATGATTGTTTGTCCTCTTTATTTTTTAATATGTACTAGTTACACTTTTTATTTATCTTTATTTACTAAACATAATTTTATTGACTTTCAAGAAGATAGTTTTACTTTTTTTTAGAATATTATCTTTTGCTGAAAATACTAACTTATTTATCTGTTAACTTAGAAGAAGTTATGATTAGTTATTTGAAAATATTGATGTTGAAAATACTTATAAGTGTGTTAACTTACAAGAGATTATATTTCATTATTTGAGTATTATTTTTCTTTTACTTATGCAGAAAATACTCGATCGAAATACTGTTTAACTAAGTTGTTCAATATCTTAAAGTAAACAACAATCTATGGTAAACATTATTTTAATTTAAGTAGTAATAATGTTACGAGCTTAGGGTTCGTGACAATAAAAATCGCCGATAGAATTACCTAAATTAACACTTTAATTTTCTTTACACCAATTAAAACTTAAAACACCAATAATTAATCACACTGATTCACTTTATTCCGCTCCGAAGCTTCGCTTGTCTCGCCGAATTCAATACTTCCCCGATCGCATCTTGCAGCGCCTATAAATACAAATTAGCACCGAAACATCCAGAATATTCAAGTAAACACGCGCAAGAGGCCGAGAGTTCGAGTGTCGACTTCTAGAAGCTTAGTTCTTCGCTCCGAGACTAGATGGCGCTGTCGGTTGAAAGATTAGTGATGTCATTTTCTGGAAAGCTCCCCTCGCTCTCGTCCCTGGCACTAGATGGCGCTAGTGCCGCATACATGACGTCGACTTATTCGCGCAATACTGTCCCCTCCTAAGACATGCTCGTCCCGAGCATTATCGGCCCCATAATAACGCGCCAAGCGATCCACATGGACGATCTTAGGAGTCCCTCTTGCGCCTTTCTGTATCCGGTAGGTTACATCGTTGATCCTGGTTACAATCCGGTACGGGCCGTCCCAAATAGCTTGAAGCTTAGGAGATTTCCCTTTGCTGCGGATTGGATTGTGCAACTACACTAGTGAACCTTCGTCGAAGCCTTTATTGTTCATTTTGCGGTCGTACCGGGTTTTCATCTTCTCAGACATTTGCTGGCCCGATTGTCTGACGTGCTCATAAATGTCATTCATTTTGTTCCGCAAGTCATTTGCATAATCAGTTATACTGCGTGGGGCATCAGGTGGTATCCCGGTGATCAGGTCTGGCAGCCGAAATTCTTTTCCAAAGTTTGCGAAAGCTGGTGTCACTCCTGTACTTTCGTGAACATCGCTTCGATACGACAACAAAAACGGTTGTATGTGCTTGTCCCAATCTCGTTGCAGATTGTCTACAACTTTTGCTAGGTACATCTCCAATGTCTGATTAAATCGTACTACCATTCCATCAGATTGCGCGTGATAAGAAGTCGTTCTTGTTTTATGAGTACCCATAACTCGGCAATTTTCCTGGAATATTTGAGACTCAAAATTCTTTCCTTGATCGCTGTGAATCTCTAAAGGTACTCCAAAACGACAGAAGACTTCATGAACTAGCTTATCCGCAACTGTTGAAGCTCCTTGATTTGGAATGGCGAAGACTTCTGGCCACTTAGTCAAGTAATCCATCACAACCATGAAATACTTTTTACCGCTTTCACTCTCCGGAAACGGCCCCGCCACGTCAATGGCTATTCTCTCCCATGGTGCACCAACATTGTACAACTTCAATGCATCTCTACTACGAGTGTGAGATCCCTTTACAGCCGCACAACTTGTACATTTGCGACACCAGTCCTCGACATCGTTTCGACAGTGGACCCAGTAAAACCGCTCTCGGATCTTCAGTAGAGTCCGTTTAACTCCCAGATGGCCTCCTGCACAATCATTATGGTACAGCTGCAGAACATCCCGTACTTTAGCTTTAGGGACGACCATTTTCAAACGACAGCTGTCTCCCCGAATATTTTTACATTTACGGCACAGGACTCCATCCTGAATCAGCAAGCTGTCCCATTGGGCCCAATAGCTTTACGTGGTTGAACTCATCGCTGAGACGTCGCTCCACTTAGGCTTGGTAGCACTGGCCTTCATCCATTCCAGAATCGGCTTGATGTCCGGATCTTTCTGCTGTGCATGTCGTAGGCTGTCCTTCCACTCGTTGCTGAGGTAGTCTGTCCTGAGCATCCTCACGGATACCACTTCCTTACTCTCTTGCCTAGTACAATGTTTCCAATCTTCAGGACAAGGTCTTCTTGACAATGCATCTGCGTTGCCATGAGATTTCCCGCCGCGATGTCTGATAGTAAAGTCGTATCCCGGCTGCTGCTGGGCGGTGGTGTTAGCCGTACTTCCCTTCTGAGATCGTTCACCTTCCCTTTCTAGGGTTCGCTTAGGGCAGCTGGATCGAAGATGGCCTCTTTCCCCACAGCCATTGCACCTAGGGCTGTATCCTTTATTTTGGTCGCGAACCGTAACTGCAGCAACCTCCCTAGCGCGAGGGGAACGACGATCCTGCCACCGCCAGGCGGTGCCGTTAGCTGCACTACCCTCTCGAGATCGATCAACTTTCTTTTCTACAGTTCGCTTAGGGCATTTGGATCGAAGATGGCCCCTTTCCCCACAGCCATAGCACCTTGGGCTGTATCCTATATTGCGGTCGCAAACCGTAGCTGCTGCAACTTCCCTGACGCGATGGGAGCGAAGATCCTGCCGCACGGCTTTCACCTCCAGTGCATGGGCCAAGGCGTCCTTAAGCGTCTCGTGGTGTCCGAGCCTCACAGCAGCTCTGACTTCAAGGTCGTGGATGAATGTATGAACCAGGTTCCCTTCAATGAGCGCAGGTACTGACTGGTATGCTTTTCGCACCAGCTTCTCCAACTCTAGAGCCCACTGCTGCAAGTTTTCGTTGATGCGCTGCACGCGATCTTTAAGCTGCGGACGAAAGACGTGTTCCAGGTGAGCGTCACCATATCTCGCCTCCAATGCCTCAAGGAGTTGCTCATAAGTCACTTCCTCACCGAGAGCTTCCAGAACTGTTAAGGCCTGGTCGCGCAGGCCTAGTGTGAGAGCAGTCATGGCCTGACTTTTATTCCAGCCGTTCGCCTTCATAACAGCCTCCAACTGGATTTTGTAGGCTGACCAGGAAGAAGTCCCGTCGAACGGTGGCATCTTGAACCCACGTAGCGAAGGTGTAGTAGATACTACGGGAGCTGTAGTTCAATCCCCAAGTTTGAGTTCGTCCAGTGATTTCTTCATGTCAGCCATTACGTTGTCAACCCGATTGTTCACTTGGTCGATTCGGGTTTCAGCTTCCGACAGGCGGTTGTCATGTTGAGCAACCTTATCTTTCACCTCCCGTATCTCTTTTCCGAAGGTAGCGTGGATATCTTTCATGAGGAGCATCTGCTCTTCCTTATCGCGTTTGAGCTGCTCTTCCAAACGACGGACCTGTTTCTCCTGTCCACCCCGCAGCTGCTCTTCCAATCGGTGGGCCTTTTCCTCCTGTTCGCCCCGCAGCTGCTCTTCCAATCGGCGGGCCTGTTCCTTCTGTTCGCCCCGCAGCTGCTCTTCCAATCGGCGGGCCTGTTCCTCCTGTTCTCCCCGCTGCTGCTCTTCCAATCGGCGGGCCTGTTCCTTCTGTCCGCGCTGCAGCTGCTGCAGCATCACCATCAGAGCACCTAAGTCAGGTGCTGCAGATACAAGAGCTACTGACGGGCCGGCCTACGTGGCCTGCGGCTGACCCTCCGACGTCTGCGGCGTTGCACCACCAAATCTTCTCTGGTCCGTCTCCTGCTGGCGTTGACTTCGGGTACGGACACCCTCCGTTTCCTCCTTAGGTAAAATCGGCATGATTTAATCCCACTTCTGACACCAATTGTTACGAGCTTAGAGTTCGTGACAATAAAAATCGCCGATAGAATTACCTAAATTAACACTTTAATTTTCTTTACACCAATTAAAACTTAAAACACCAATAATTATTCACACTTATTCACTTTATTCCGCTCCGAAGCTTCGCTTGTCCCACCGAATTCAATACTTCCCCGATCGTATCTTGCAGTGCCTATAAATACAAATTAGCACCGAAACATCCAGAATATTCAAGTAAACACGCGCAAGGGGCCGAGAGTTCGAGTGTCGACTTCTAGAAACTTAGTTCTTCGTTCCGAGACTAGATGGCGCTGTCGGTTGACAGATTAGTGATGTCATTTTCTGGAAAGCTCCCCTCGCTCTCGTCCCTGACACTAGATGACGCTAGTGCCGCATACATGACGTCGACTTATTCGCGCAACAATAATTAAATATATGTTCCTATTACAATGAATTGATCGAAGACAATAAATGAAGAAAGTCAACAAAGAGCTACAACCAAAATAATTTGTTGGGTTTTAGAATTTTATAGGAATATGTAGCTTTGTTATTTAAGAATATTTTGACTGTGATAATTAAACTATTAATGGTTTATGTCCCAAAATCTTAAAGTTTAATTAAAAAAATGATATTTTTTAGTGAAGACTGCTATATAGCTAGTTTTGTAGTTAAATATTTTTATTAGTTTTGTATTTACTATAACTAAGGTTAAAACCAAAAATGCGTAAGTATGTGAGACGTACTAAATATACATTTTTATTTCGATCCTACCTACTAAGTTTAGTAATAAAATAATGTAATTTACGTTATCATAATCCACAAAAGATCTAGATATAAAAATAAATTAAAAAAAGTAATTTTTAGCAAATCATTTACTATTTCGTGCTACTAAGCTGGGTTGCATAATTCGAATTTTGGCTATAGTTGCGTTGATTTCAACTCGAGTTAATTCGAGTCGCAATTTTTCCGAGTTGGCACATCTGTACGGGATTCGTTCGTTGAGTGCGTGCTTTATGTTTCCGCCGCACTGTAGTGAATCAACCAAATGACACCGACGATTATACGAAGTTTGCCGATCATATCAACAACACAATCGCCGGTAACATCAGTTCCTTCCGACTGCTTATTTTCAAAAGCCGAAATTTTGTGTAATGATAGAAGAAACAGTTTAGCACCTGAAAAGCTTACCAAATATTATTTCTCAATAGTATTATATACTGACGACGTATCTTGGCGAGTCTGAACTTCGCTCAGGAGGCTGCGCAATAACTTTTTTTAGAAACGAAATTGTGGCATGAAGCCACGTACGGGGGCGGTGGTCTAACTAGAGAATGAACACATGTAAACACAATCGACCTTTTATTCAATCAAATATCGCAATCGATTAGTTATATTAAGAAGTTATTGATTTTTGTTTATATAAGATATTAAACGAAATAGATTTATAAACATAGTGAATTTTGACGTTAATAAACGAGATTTCGATTTCGACATTATCTACTTAAATATCATTTATACGTCTACTTAAGTAACGACTGTTTTGAAAAAATTTAAACCCTCCTTACAAAATTGAAAATAAATATATTTCTATAATTTAATTTCTATCGATTTGAATAAAAATCGATTAAGCAACACCCTCGAGCACGTGTATTGGACAACCCTTTTTGGTTATTTCGTAAAGTTTCGTGCTTATTCGGCAATGCTCGGTACACGGTAACATGTCTCAGTCACACTTTAGCAGTGACGTGTTCGTGATGCTATCTCTGTCTTGAGCACAGTCGGTTACAAAAGTTTTCGTTGTTATTTGTTATTATTGTTAAGTTTTTGTTTAGTGTTAAGTTTGTTTTACTTACTTACTTACTTATCGTCACGCACAATCCCTAACGGGGTAGCCAGAGAGAACAGATCGCCAAGTGTCACGATCCTTACATACCTCTTTCGCTTCTTTCAGGTTCATTAACTTCTTCATACATGCACGTCTAGGTATCCGAGTACTCTTGACCCTCCCCTCTTCGAGCAATTTGCTCACATGGTCTTCGAAAGTTAGTCTCGGTCTACCTCGACACCTTTTAATATTTACTTTCGCTCTATATATTTTCTTCACCATTCGGTCTTCACTCATTCGTTCAACGTGTCCAAACCATTGGAGTACGCCCCTATCAATTTTTGTGATAAGGTCATCTTTCAATCCTGCCATATTGCGAATCTCTTCGTTTCGCTTTCGGTCGGCTATGGTAATGCCACACATTTTACGAAGAGATCGCATCTCCACTGCATTCAACTTGCTTTTATGCTTCTTCTGGCATACCCAGGTTTCGCTGCCATATAACAAAGTCGGTACCAACACTGCGTTATGTATTGCAAGGCGTGCACTCTTCACCACGCCTTGCCTTTTTATTAATGCATTCAGGGCACCATTGACTTTGTTTCCGGCAGCGACACGCCTATCCACATCTAAATCACATCTTCCATCCCGGCTGAAAGCACTCCCCAAGTATACAATTTCATTTACCTGTTCTAGACATTCCTGATTTACCCATATTTCACATTTCGTTCTCTCTTCGTCCTTTTCAAATACCAGAACCTTAGTTTTATTAGCATTCAAACGGAGACCTTTAATTTCACATTCCTCTTTCATACACGTGACTAATGCCTGCAGTTCTGCTTCTGATGGTGCAATAAGCACTGCATCATCAGCATACAGCAGACAATTAACTTTTATGTCACCCAATTTCACACCCAAACAGCTATCTTTCAGCTTCTGTAAACAGCTGTCGAGATACAGTATGAACAGCCAGGAAGACATGACACAACCCTGTTTTACGCCCGCTTGGACGCTAAACATGGGTGACAGGTCATGCCCTACCCGCACACAGGCTTTACAGTCATAGTAGAGTGACTGCACAGCCCTTAACAATCGACCATCCACACCATATCCCGGCAACAGTTCCCACATTTTCTTCCTTATAACCTTATCAAATGCTTTCTCCAGATCCACAAAAGCACAGAAAATCCTCTGGTTAACACTCAGAAGCTTCTCCGTGATCATGCGGAGAGAAAACATTTGATCCGTGCATCCTCTTCCAGGTCTAAATCCGCATTGTGCCTCCCATAAGAATCTTTCCGATTTCTCTTGCATCCTGCGTGTCAAAACCTTCGAATAAACTTTACTTGCTAAACTGGTCAAGCTGATCGCCCGATAGCTCCCGCAGTCAAAATGTGAACCTTTACCTTTATATAAAGGCACAATGACCGCGGATCGCCAATCATCCGGGACATCTCCCGTCCGCCAGCACAAATTGCACAGCAGATGAAAGCTGTCCCAGACGCGAGGCCCACCGTACTTGACCATTTCAGCAGTAACTCTGTCTAGTCCCGCAGCCTTACCACATTTCAAACTTCGAATCGCACGTTCAATCTCTTTCATGCTGATGACCTCAGTGTCATCGAGGTCCGTGTCTGGCGTGCCAGTCACGGCGTCACCCCCGGATCCTTCACTAAGATCATGACACGATAAATTTGTTTTATTTGTGTTATTTGCAAGTGTCAGTTGGCAGTTATATTATTCGCCAAATATACCAAACCAAACCAAATATATATAATACCAAAACATAATAGTTTGTAAATCGCCAAGCGAGAAAAGTTATTTAAGACTTAAAGCAGTATATGAAAAAGTTTAACTGGTGTGTACCAACGCACAGTAGTACCAACGAATCGCAACTGAAGGCAATATTTCGTGGTTACTTTCGGTATTCCGCACGCCTGGTAAAAAAAGGTCTAGATCAAAACCTATTACTGATATAGATAATTTTGACCAAGGAGTAATAAAAGATGCATACACAACTTCCACAAACCTGAAAAAGAAATGCCGACCATAAACAAATTACTAGCGAAACTCAAATGGGATATAATTTTCATGGTGCTAAAACGAGCTTAAAAAGAATTGTCAACAACTTGGGTTTCAAGTGGCGAAAGACCGAAACCAATAGAATGGTTCTTATAGAGAAGACCGACATTCGCCGGAAAAGAATCTTGTATTTGAAGACAGTGAAAAAATACAGGGATGAAAGGCGACCTACTGTAATTACTGACGAGTCGTATGCCCACTCGTCACATACAAAAGGTAAGGCGTAGTCAGATGGTTCTGCTCAAGGGCTAAAGCGCCCGATATCAAAAGGTCAGCGGATAGTGATGGTACACGCTGGGTCAGTAGCAGGGTTCTATGGGCAGAAAAGTATAAGATGTCGAAGATGAATATAGGAAAAGCGACCATACTATTGACGAAATGACGGAACAGTTGTTCATCATTAAAACAGGTTCAGACGCGGAAAGTTAGTCAGAAAGTGAGAGCGACGATTACGATGATGAACCTACGCTAAGTACCTCACATGGTACGCAAGGAGCCGATGACTTTATGTTGGGATTTCTCCCCTCAGCAACAGTGATTTAATAGTAATAAGTGTAAATATAGAAAAAGTATTCAATGTATACATATAATATCACAAACACACATTATACTTTATACATATATAGTATAATGTGTGTTTCTGCCACTATCGAAAGGTGAGGTATCGAAATTCTATCTGGTGGAGCTATAAGGTCTCGGGTTCGATTCCCGGGTCGGGCAAAATCAATTTTTTTATAGGATAGGGTGGCAAACGAGCACACAGTCCACCTGATGGTAAGTGGTTGGTGCGGCCCATAGACATCTACATCTATCCTCGATTACAAATCAAAATGCAGATGCGTTGTCACCCGTGAGGACTAAGATCGAATGCCTCGTTTTCAGTAAAAAGGGTCTCCGGTTCTCTACACTCACCATACGAAATACCGCAGCATTAAGCTACTATTTCACGCTGGTATTCTGTGAGAGCGTGGTTCACGAGATTAACTATATGTGGACTTTATATGCATGATTCCCATATAACCACCAATCAAGATAGCTGATGCGGCAAGTGGCAGGCTTAGGCAATGAACTCGCTATTACCTAATCTATTATATCTAGTGCCTATACACGGGAATTAAATTAGAGCTGTTAGGAAAAAAAGACTCAATAAGGAGAAAACAAAAGAACAGCTTTAGATAAACGAAAAGGGAAGCACTTACTGAGGTGGGCTTCTTACTACTTGAGTGGTTTCGAGGACGATGACCTTTGTGTTGCAACTGCGTTACAAGAAAGTGAGTGGCGGCAGCGGACGTATATGCGTGTACATTTGTCGGCCATCTCCATTTTCCATCTGGGCGGGGCGCAATTCTTATTGGCCGCCAGATGACGCCACATTCTAGCTTCCGCCTTTCAGTGCGTGTGGGAGTAATATGGATGGGATAGAGGGAGGCACCGGGCAGCTACTAACCAACTAAACAAAATACGAGAATACTGCTTTTTCCGCACAACCATTCACCCCGGCTTGAAGGGTTCTCTTCAACTAACTAAAGCTACTTCTAAGACTTAATTTAAACAACTAATCTAGCCTAGAAAGGTAATTAGAAACTATTGATTGGGCAAAGGGCATAGACGGACAACAGGACGCATATATGACCACGACGCAGACTTAACACGAGCTTTCCTAGTTACTCCGTCCGATCCAAGAACAACCGCTTCGACGATCCCAAATGGCCAATGAAGGGGCAGCGTATTCTCTTTGGTGAGAACATCGACCGTTCCGACCCTTAATGGTTTAGTTGTCGCGTTCCGTTTCTGCCGAGATTGCAACGTATGCAGATATTCCGTTCTCCATCGCCTCCAAAATTACTGCACTAGCCGGTCTAATAAGTTATGACGTGACGGAACACGGAGTTTATCATCGTCTATATCTGTAGCAGGTGAGTACTTCAAAGGTGTTAGATTCAAAAAATGTGCTGGAGTTGGACCACTTGGAGCCAGCGGCTCCAAGTGGTCACTAGACAACATACGACAAAGGGGACGGCTGTTCATAACTCACTCGATTTGTGCGAGTACATTGCTTAATTCTTGAAAAGATAAAATTTATCTCCAATTACGCGATATAAATTACTCTTTAGACTTTTAATATAAGTCTCCCAATTCCACTCGATGCGGTTCTCAGCTAAGATGTGAGCGAACTCTGAATTATAATATTTAGAGGTTAAAACTCGTGTAACTCTGATAAAATACGTTTCGCCCCTACGTAGTTTGTACCATTATCCGAGTACACTTTACTTATAGGGCCACGGCGAGAAAGAAACCTTTTGAATGCACCCATGAAGCTAGCCGTGCTTAGATCACCGGCGAGTTCTATGTGTATAGCGCGAGTAGTCAAACATACGAAAATACAAACATACGACCTCGTGGGTCTTACACCACGCCCGCGAGTAAGCGTGAATAACTTGGCATAACTATAATCAGACGCAATGATTTACGGACGTCGCGGTAAAAGCTTTACAAATCGACAAACGTAAATCATGCTGCGCAATAATTTCGACCAGGAAGAAAAACGATTCGCAAAGCAATGATTGGAGGAAGCACTCACAACCACAGCGTGCCTCTTCTCTTCCGGTGGTTAGGATACTGACGATGGGTCAAAATCGGCTATGGACCACTGCGAGGGCTATAAGTAAATCCAAGAAGGTCCTTGAAACCAAAACGGGTGATCTATTTTTTGTATCGAAGTCCACGAGATAAACAATCGGCAGGATTTTCTGTACCTGACACATGATAGAAATTCTGTGATCTTAACTCGTCTTGGATCTTGTCCATTCGTTTTGAGACGAAAGTATCTCAACGATGAGGTGAAGAATCAACTCAACATAGAGCGACGTCTGAGTCAGAAAAGGCAAATATTTTATCCATGTGAATTCGATCATTACATGCACTAGTAACTGCGGTAATAAGCTTGGCAAGAACCAGTATTGCGCAAAGCTTCAGGCGCGCGAGAAAGACAACCTTACGAGGGAAAACCCTTGATTTAGAGCTAATGAGACTGACTGAATTCCTACCATTGTTCTGGATGTGAAAATATACAACGCCTCCGTAAGCCCTCCCGCTAGCGTCTGCAAATCCAACGACAGTGACGACGCTATATTTACTGATGTTGATATGACGTGGCATTTTAATTTCACTTAGTAAACAGAGGAGGAATGCGGATGGGATAGAGGGAGGCACCGGCCAGCTACTAATCAACTAAACAAATGCGAGAGTACTCGTTTTTCCGTGCAACTAGTATCTTTAATTTATATGGTATTGTTGTAGCTTTCTGTCTCCAAAGTGTTTTTTTGGTATTTATTCAGTTTGTACTAATTGGTCACACTATTAGGGAAATTATATTCGTACATTGGTATATTAAAAAAAATACAATAACAGTTTTCTTCACTAGTGTACAAGCGCTAAACTTCGCAGAGCCTAAGTTCAGACTCACCAAGATACGTCAGCCGTATTTTATTCAGTAATTGTTTGTCTTCTTTATTTTTCAACAAATACTGATTACATACACATAAAACATAACATCTGTTAACTCACGGCTGTCACCCAGGCGCGTAGGCAGAGACTACAGACTTCCATTTAGCACGATCCTGACATACCTCTCTCGCCTCCTACACATCCATATACCTACGCAAACATGCTCGTCGGTTAAGGGTGCACTTAATTTGGCCCATTTTCATTATATCGCCAATTTGGTCAATAAACTTTCACATAGGATGTCCCTTTCCGACTCGTCCATTCGCTTTTGCAACATATATTTGCTTTGTCACTCTTTTCTCATTCATTCTTTCTACATGACCAATCCACCAAAGCATTCCTTTTTTAATCCTAGTCACAGCATCATCTTGCAAACCACACTCTTCTTTTATCACACAGTTTCTCTGTCTGACTATACTGATTACACTTTTTATTAATCTTTCGTTTGTTTATGACTTTCAAGACGATAGTTTTAATTTTTTTAGAATATTCTTTTTTGCTGAAAATACTAACTTATTAATATGTTAACTTAGAAGAAGTGCTGGTTAGGTGCTGGACCCGACGATCTTCCTCCATCGTTTATTAAGAAGTGTGCTAAAGCGTTGTCTCTGCCTATCTGTATTATCTTTAATACATCCCTCAGTACCGGGGTCTTCCCAGATATGTGGAAACTTGCAAGAATAGTGCCTGTGTACAAAAAAGGGAATCGAGATAATATTGCCAACTACAGACCCATATCAATATTATCAGTTGTATCTAAGATCTTCGAGTCCTTGATTTCGCCTATATTGTCACGCCATGTCCGCCACGCTATCTCCGACACCCAACACGGATTTATGACATCTCGACCTACTGTCACAAACCTTTTATGTTTTTTGAATCTTATAACACCCTACGTCGACTCACGTTTTCAAGTAGATGCTATCTACACCGATTTCTCCAAAGCCTTCGACAGGGTGAATCACCAGTTGTTAATAGCGAAACTATCATCTTTCGGAATCGGAGGGCTATTACTTTCGTGGTTTGCTTCATATTTAAAAGACAGATTTTCATACGTAGTGATCAGAGGCTACTTTTCTCAGAAATATGGGTGCACCTTGGGAGTACCTCAGGGATCCATATTAGGGCCCCTATTATTTATATTTTCGTAAATGATGTAACTAATTGTGTATATAATTCAAAATGTTTCATCTTTGCGTACGATCTGAAACTCGCAAAAGCAATTCTTAACGATCATGATGCACAATCTCTACAAGAAGATGTCGATAGAATTGCTCGTTGGAGCAAGTTAAATGGCATGGATCTAAACGCTTCTAAATGTTCATATATCAACTTTACGCGTAAGCATACTGCATCAGAAACCCAATACACGTTGAACAATAATCCACTTCAGAAGGTTGAATTCATCCCAGATTTAGGAATTACAATTGATGCTAAATTAAGATTTAATATTCACATTAAAAATACTTGTAGATCGGCACGCAAAATGCTAGGGTTTTTATACAGGAATTCAAAATGTTTTAAAAAAATAAAAACAAAAAAACTTCTTTACACTTCCTTAGTTAGAAGTAAATTAGAGTACGGCACCATCATATGGAGCCCTAATTATCAAATACACAAAGATCGTATAGAAATCATTCAAAGACGATTCACTCAATATTGATCAAGTGGTAATCATATGGAATCCTATTCCACTCGTCTCCTAAAACTAAAATTAAACTCACTAACGGACAGACGTAAACTACATGATTTAGTTTTTTTGTACAAGCTTATAAATGGGTCTATAGATTCTGCAGAATTACTATCACAAATATTGTTCAAAGTTCCCTGCTGTATACCACGTTTTTCGATTACCTTACTCAAACACAAATTGTATAAAACTAATCTTGGTCATCACTCTCTTATACCGAGAATAAGCAGATTGTGTAACGAATGTGTCCTTAAAGATAAGACTATTGACTTATTTAGCGATAGTATGAAATCTTTTAGAGCCAAAATTGTCAATCTATTTAATCTCATAGTAAAAATTATACCATAACTTTATATAAACTCGATATAAATGTTGTTATTTTTATGTATTTTTAATCTTCATATATATAATTCGTATTGTCTCATTGTTTTTGTTTGTTTTATATTAGTATTTCACTCGTACTTTGTAACAATTATTAAGTTATCGTACAGTTATCGTCTTTTTTAAACATGCTGTAACTACCTTTAAATGGAAACATGTATTGTCCGTTCATCGTAACTTGACGCGTGATCCGATTGGTAGCCCTGTAATTTACAGTGTTGCATGTTTCAATGCGAATGGCGTTCCCGAAATATAGGGACAGGCATTATGGAACAGGATATAAGAGCATGCATGCATGCATCTCAAGCACGAGCTTGCGGGTTGAATCTTGGCATGTACAGTCGAACGCACTTAGCGCTAACAGTTAAGCCTTAAAAACTTCTTTATTTCGTACGAGTAAGGGCATTAATTTCATAATTCAACTGTTACTACGGAGGTGCTGATGACTATACTTATGTGACTTTTTAAGTGTCATAGTGTACTCTCTGAAAAAATTCATATGTCAATGGGAACATTCAGGTTAAATTAATTAAGACAGGGTTAAAGGAATCACTTTATATAATTATGATCATTAAGGTGTAAAGGGATCATATCTCCTTCAATGTTACTTGGATGCTCACTGTTACTATCACTTTCGTCAGTGTCACCGCCAACCCACAATAAAAAGCGATCACTTCCTTCATCTATTATTTTATCTTTCACTATGTACTCATCTTCAAATTTTATAACATGTGAGCACTCTTTATTCCAAAGCTGATTGCCTTTTGAACCGAACAATTCTTTTATAAGTGAGTACACTTGATCATCTCCCTGGCCACAATTTTCTCTGCGAACCGTCTCTCCATATTACCTCAATTGGATTTAAATGCGCATGATATGTGGGCAATTGCAAAAATACGTGGGCTTTGGTTTATTTTTTTTTATTAATTCATATAAAACATTTTTTGACAAATTTGGTGAAAACAACAGTCCCTCATTTTAAAGCCACTCTACCATATCTACTTTGAGGCTTGCCATAATAGAACTTTTATTTGTATGAACAGTGTGATATGGTGCATTGTCCATCACAATCACACAATTACGTGGTGGGTTTGGTAAAACTCAGTCGTTATGGTAGTCTGATTATTTAGTTTGTGACTTGAATAGCAGTAACTCATTAATAATGAAACCCGTCTGTAGTTCCAGCGTGTGCAATTATCCATCGACCACCTGTACCTGAATCCTCTGACCAACACACCTTCTTCAGAAACTGACTGCCAAATTTTTGGATCCTATATAATGAATAATGAATAAATGCTTCATCTAAGTAGACAACATTCCGCCTCTCTTCTCGTTATTCTTTTAATTTCATTCAAGTAATTAAATCGCCATGCAGATATATCTGTTCGTTTCACTAAAATTTCAATCATATCGCAATTCGACAAGTAATTTGTTCAACGAAGGAATTTCTTTTCGTACAGTTATCGCATATATATATATATATATATATATATATATATATATATATATATATATATATATATATATATATATATATATATATGTTCACAAACAACTATTTTAATATCATTTAGTATTTTACAAACTGTTAGTCTAAATCTTTGTAACTGGTCACCCTAAAAACATACCGGTCATGGCGGCAATTCGGGCACGAACTTGTTGCAATGGATAAATCAGCTTGTTCTCAGCCTTTTCTTTTAAAAAAATTGCGTAAACTTGAAGAATAGTTTGTCGTTTAGCAATTTTAACCACTTTCAGCATTTTTAAAACTAAGATTACATAATTAAAAAGCAAAAGAGCACACAGTTAGCAACCGATCAAATTCAAAGAAAGATGACGGCTAAGTAAACAGTGCTACCAATCACTCACGCGTCAAGTTAAGATGAACGGACTATAAATCTTAGTTCCTAAGCCTATTGTCACATTTTTTTTTTTCAAAACAACATGTTATTCCGTTGGTGGTTCTATCAATAAAATTAAAAAAAAAGTTATGATTAGTTATTTGAGAATATTGATGTTGATAATACTTATAAGTAACCTACAAGAAATATATTTTATTGAGTTTCGTTTTCTTTAATTTATTAATACTTTTAAACTAAGTGGTCCTATATCTTGTTAATTAGGGAAACAATATTCCAATTTAAGGAGTAGTAATCAAATAAATGTTCCTATTACAACGAATTGATCGAAGGTAATAAATGAAAAAATCCACAAACAGCTGCAACCAAAATAGTCTGTTATTTAGAATTTCATAAAAACTTAGTAATTTAAGAATATTGTGATTCAATATTGCAACTCTGATAATTAAACTATTAATAGCTCAGGTACCTACATCTTAAAGCTAGACTGATTTTTTTTTGTGAAGACTGCTATATAACTAGCTTTATTGTTAATTACAGGTACTTTAACTAAGATTAAAACCAATAAAATATAAGTTTGTGATACACAAAAATTGTAATTATAGTTATTCCAACCCACCAAAGAGCTAGATGGGAATACACGGCTCCGTGACTCAGTGGCTTAGCAATGGGTGGCTGCGCTGGGGGCCGCGGGCTTGAATCACGCATGGAACAAATATTTATATAGCCTACAAATAATTGTTCTGGGTCTGGATGTTTGTCCTTGTGCAATTTTTGTTCGTAAGCTGCCTCCAGGATACAGGAGAAAATTCTAGTGAGATGGTAACGTTTAAAAAAAAAGTACAATCATTTACTCCATCTCGTACTGCTTATTCGAGTTTCAACTCGAGTTGTGTGAATTATATTGTTGAATTATATAGTTGTATGAATATTGATGGCAAAGAGGTAGGTAATAATATATTATATTGGTAGGTATAGCTCACACCACGAGTCGTGATACTGCGTAGAAGCGATAAATAGGTGTCAGCGCGGTGCGGTGTGAGGTACGAGGAATCGAAACCATAGCAACGGGCGACGCGCTACTCCCGCTTGGAGTCTCCCTGCGTCCCGTCGCCCATGCACCTTCTTGTGTCTTCCTGCGTACTATCAATATCAGAAGTTTTAGGGACTACCTATTATTAAGTTTTCAGATTTTTGCGATTATTTTTGTACTTTTACAAGTATTGTTGCATAACATTTTCAAGTAGTGTGCAAATATTTACTTTATAAATTATTTTTGGACTATTTAAAATAGCGTAGGTGGTAGTATATGGTATAAAGTCGTAAATATTTTGTTTTCGTGTTCGTGTTCGTAAATATTTTTCTAAAAAATGATTTTTTTGCTAACGATTGCATGTAAAATATCCCTATCCTATCCCTAAAATCGAAGGCTATCGCATAGTATAGTATAAACAGCAATTACAAATACAACAATACAAATACAAAATATGTTATTTCTATAACTAAGAGTATTTAAAATACAGAATATTATTTAGAAGCAATTAAAACGTAAGGATGATATATAAAAATATAGTTCCGTTTTTGTGGAGACTGATGTGTAGTTATAATGTCGTCCTTTGACTTTTTACATATTAAAATGCCATAGTAAAATTTTCATTTTTCTGTTTGATTGTACATACGCAGTGGACGCTATATAACTTCATGATTCTTTGAGCGACCTATAACAATATACTAACCGCGCCGCGGTATAGATAAAGGATATTATATATGCCACGCGCAAAAAATTTGCCATAGACGTATATAAAACATATATTATGCATGTGTTTAATATACGTCTATAGTAAAATGAATCGTTATTGGGCCGGCTATTTTGTTGACAGCATGGAGGTTAGAGAAAAGGAGAACTATGGAATGTAGAAGTAAGGAGTACAGACTGTGGTTTAAAAATGTCCATAAAAACCATTAAATAAGGGTGGCGCCACTATAGTGCTATAGCACGATATAGCTACGGGGTAAATTTTAAAGAACGCACCGAAAAATATTAGCGGAATAGACGACTTTTTCGTAGTTATATTTTCTAAATAAAATTATTTTAGATTTTAGAGCTACTGAGCAATTTAGCACCACACTCAAACCGTCGACAACTGCTAAGTTCATTTTATCCCAGTAGCTACTCCAGCGCTGTTGTGGAGAGTTTTTGATAGTTTTTGAACTGTTATTTACTGCTTACGGATGGCCACTTTTTCAAATGTTCTACTGTGGAAGTTGGTACTCCTTACTTCTACACACCTTAAGGAGAACAATCGCTACGTGATAAAGCATTAGTTCGCCTGTCCCTGAATAATGTACAAATTTTCTTCGCGGCATTGGTGAGAAAATAATCGTGCTCCTTAATTTACAAATTTTTGACAAAAAGAAACATTAAAAAATGGTGAAATATTATTAAAAAATAATAATAATAAATCATTTATATTTGTAATAATTTATAATATTTTTAATAACTAAAATTATAAAAATCTTCTCTCTAACCTCCATGGAAGTAGAACTATCGCTGTAGAAAATAGTGTGAAAGTACGTGAAGTGTGTGAAAATATGGACAAAATAAGTGAGGCGCTGCGATCGCTAAGTTGTCTCAATAAAAGCGGGCTGTTATACGCTAGTTTGAAATGATCTATCGACGTTTAATATACGTGTATATAATATAATTCAAAGAAAAAAAGTAAACAACGAAAATATTATTACTGGGGTTTATTGACAGAGTATTCACATCTGGTTGGGCTGGACAAATATATAAAAGAAAAAAATAAATATACATAAATATATATTCAATATACTAACATAAATAAATAAAACATAAATATGGAAAAGCCCAACCAGATGGAAGCCCTCGACAGGAGAGACCTAACGGCCGAGGGATAGAGGGAAAGGGAAAGAAACCGGCGGCCGATGCGGGCGGTATCGAGGAGCACCGCCTTCTGCATTTGACCCCGGAGCGGTCCGTCACGGAGTCCCAGCCACCTCAAATGACCCAAGAGGCTGGCTGAGATTAACCCGTTTGCAGAAACGACTACAGGAATAATTTCGGTCGGCGGACCAACCCACATGTCGGTCACCTCATGAGCCAGGTCAGATATTTTGATTGCTTATCTGTTTCGGCTTTCACGAGGTTCTCGTCATACGAAATGGTAATATCGACAATAATATCTTTGACTGTGCCCGGTCCATCAGCACAATATTAGGCTTATTCGCAAGAATAGTCCTGTCTCTGGTGATGGCCCGAACCCAGTAGAGCCTGGCGCGTTCATTTTCGAACACGGCTTCCGGCAAGTACTTGTAATACGGCAATTTCGGGTCCACTAGATCGTATTTCAGAGCGAGCTCCTGGTTAAGAATTCTGGCTACTAGTTTGTGCCTGTGCAAGTACTCAGAGTTAGAAAGCGCCGAACAACCGGAGATGACATGCCTAAGTGACTCATCGGGATGGCGACAAGCTCGACAGACGTCAACGGTACCATCCTTTAGGATGTATCTCCGATAGTTGTTGGTCTTAATAATCTGATCCAGTATTGCACAGACAAAACCCTCGGTTTCCCCGAAGAAGTCACCGAAACGTAGCCAGTTGAGGGAGGCGACTCTATCTACGAAGGGCTCATGTAGAGCCCCGTAGTATCTCCTATGTAGCTCCGTCTCCTTCCATACGGTCATTCGGTTGGAAATGCTTTGTACTGCTGGGACCTGCCATTGCTCGTTGGCTAAGGATAGAGGGGGTGAATCACTCGTCACCTGGAGCTAAATCAGGTGATGTCACGCGCTCAAAATGGATGTTGGGGCGGTGGTCGTGGAACCAAGGAACCACTCCTCATTGACGCGGTCATTGGCAAAGTGGTGAAACGCAACCGTCGGAACTTCTCCGCCTAGACTACAGAAAGACTACAGAAAGGCATTCGACTCGGTGCCCCATACATGGCTAAAGAGATTCCTCGAGCTGTACAAGATAGACTGTACAGTCAGAGATTTCCTCGAGCAGTGTATGGGGCAGTGGAGTACGATCCTTTGTCATCTGGGCGAGCGGATGATAGCTGCTGAGAACCATATAAGGATAAGATATCTTCCAGGACGATTGTCTGTATCCAATCTGGTTCTGCCTCTCTCTCAACCCTCTCAGTACCTTACTGGAGGGCTTCGGGAAGGGATTTCAGCTACGGAAAGGTGGGATAAAAGTGACCCACCTTTTCTGTATGGATGACCTCAAGTTATTCGCCCCCAGTCGCTCCCATCTCATGGAATTGCTAAACATTACTTGTGAATTTACCAATTATATTGGAATGGAGCTGGGGACGGATAAGTGTGCGGTCCTCCGTGTTGAAAGGGGAAGGGTTGCTAACTCTGAGGGTATAGACTTATTGTTACGCGCTCAAGTCGACGACACAACTAGCGCCATCTAGTGTCAGGAACGAGAGCGAGGGGAGCTTTGCAGAGAATGACATCACAAATCTCTCAACCGACAGCGCCATCCGAAGAACTAAGTTTCTGGAAAGTCTGCACTCGCACACTCGTCCCTTTGTGCGCATTTGCTTGAATGTTCGGGATGCTTCTTTGCTAATTTAAATAAATAGGCGCTGCAAGATGCGATCGAGGCAGTATTGGATATGGGCGAGACAAGCGAAGCTTCGGAGCGGAATAAAGTGAATTAGTGTGTTTAATTATTAGTGTTTTAAGTTTTAATTTGTGTAAAGTAAATTAAAGTGTTAATTTAGGTAATTTTATCGGCAATTTTTATTGTCCCGAACCTCAAGCGCGTAACAATTGGTGTCAGAAGTGGGATAAAATAATGCCGATTTTACCTAAGGAGGAAACGGAGGGTGTCCGTACCCGAAGTCAACGCCAGCAGGAGACGGACCAATGAAGATTTGGTGGTGCAACGCAACTCCTTGAGGCATTGGAGGCGAGATATGGCGACGCTCACCTGGAACATGTCTTTCGTGCGCAGCTTAAAGATCGCGTGCAGCGCATCAACAAAAACCTGCAGCAGTGGGCTCTAGAGGTGGAGAAGCTGGTGCGGAAAGCATACCCGTCTGTACCTGCGCTCATTGAAGGGAACCTGGTACAGACATTCATTGACGGCATCCGCGACCTGGAAGTCAGAGCTGCTGTGAGGCTCGGGCACCACGAGACGCTTAAGAACGCCTTGGCCCATGCACTGGAGGTGGAAGCCGTGCGGCAGGATCATCGTTCCCATCGCGTCCGGGAGGTTGCAGCAGCTACAGTTCGCGACCGCAACAGAGGGTACAGCCCCAGGTGCTATGGCTGTGGGGAAAAAGGCCATCTCCGATCCAGCTGCCCTAAGCGAACCGTGGAAAGGAGAGTTGATCGATCTCGAGAGGGTAGTGCAGCTAACGGCACTGCCTGGCGGCGACAGGATCATCGTTCACCTCACGCTAGGGAGGTTACAGCAGTTATGGTTCGCGACCACAATAAAAGATACAGCCCTAGGTACTATGGCTGTGGGGAAAGGGGCCATCTTCGGTCCAGCTGCCCTAAGCACACCCTAGGAAGGGAAGGTGAACGGTCTCAGAAAGGAAGTGCGGCTAACAGCACCGTCCAGCAGCAGCAGGAATACGACTTTACTATCAGACACTCCAGCGGGAAATCTCACGGCAACGCAGATGCATTTTCAAGAAGACCTTGTCCTGAAGATTGCAACCACTGTAGTAGGCAAGAGAGTAAGGAAGTGGTATCCGTGAGGATGCTCAGGACAGACCACCTCAGCAATGGGTGGAAGGACAGCCTACGGCATGCACAGCAGGAAGATCCGGACATCAAGCCGATTCTGGGATGGATGAAGGCCCGTGCTACCAAGCCTAAGTGGAGGAACGCCTCAACGATGAGTTCGACCACGAAAAGCTATTGGGCCCAGTGGGACAGCTTGCTGCTTCGGGATGGAGTCCTGTGCCGTAAATGGGACAACGGTCGAGGAGACAGCTGTCGTTTGCAAATGGTTGTCCCTAAAGCTAAAGTGCCGAATGTTCTACAGCTGTGCCATAATGGTCGTTCAAGAGTCCATCTGGGAGTTAAACGAACTCTACTGAAGGTCCGAGAACAGTTTTACTGGGTCCATTATCGTGACGATGTCGAGGATTGGTGTCGTACATGTACAAGTTGTGCGGCTGTGAGGGGACCTCAGATACGGAGTAGAGGAGCATCGAAATTGTACAATGTTGGTGCACCACGGGATAGGACATCCCTTGACATTGCGGAGCCGTTACAGAAAGGCGCAAGAGGGACTCCTAAGATCGTCCATCTGGATCGCTTGGCGCGTTATTATGGGGCCGATAATGCTCGGGACGAGCAGGTCTTAGGAGGGGGCAGTGTTACGCGCTCAAGTTGACGACACAACTAGCGCCATCTAGTGTCAGAAACGAGAGTGAGGGGAGCTTTGCAGAGAATGACATCACAAATCTCTCAACCGACAGCGCCATCCGAAGAACTAAGTTTCTGGAAAGTCTGCACTCGCACACTCGTCCCTTTGCGCACATTTGCTTGAATGTTCGGGATGCTTCTTTGCTAATTTAAATAAATAGGCGCTGCAAGATGCGATCGAGGCAGTAAGTATAGACAAATATAGACAGATGGAAATAAAAAAATGTAATGGGGACTTTAAGAAAATATGGGCAAAAATAAACCAGTGGCTGGGGCGAAATAAAGTAAGTCTAGATGATGTAATATTGCGGCATTTAGGTAAGACAGAAAATATGATACAAATATGTACAAATTTTTCTAAAACATTTACTGAAGAAATTAAGGGAATAAAGCATAAATGTAAAATTAAATTTTTAAATAGAAGACAATATGTAAATCCGAGTGTGGTCAGTTTTAGATATATGATGGTGTGCTCTTTAGATGTAGAAAAGGTTATTAATAATTTATCATGTGAAAAAGCCCCCGGATTAGATGGAATTAGGATAAAAGACATTAAATATATACGGAAACAATTAAGTCCTGTTATAGCAAAATTTATGAATATGTGTATGTTGAAAAGTATTTATCCCGATCAGTTAAAACATGCTATTATACGCCCTATATATAAGTCAGGAAACCACTTAGAATATGTTAATTATAGACCTATAGCCATATTATCTATTATTGATAAAATTTTTGAAAAAATTATTGTAAGCCAAATTTCTAAATTCTTGGAATGTCATAATATTTTGTCAGACGCTCAGCACGGTTTCCGCCCGGGGCGTAGTACAGTTTCAGCACTAACGGAATTTGCCGATTACATAAACGAGGCTTTGGACGCTGGTAAACAAATTATAACACTTTTTATAGATTACAAAAAGGCGTTTGACACCCTGGACCATGATATTCTGCTACAGGCGATGGACTAATGTGTATTCCACAGGCCGAGGCCCTACGAATAAATGGTTTCGGAACTACCTGAGTAATAGGAAAATGCGTACGATGATAGCTGGTGTGACTGGTGAGGATATGCATGTGGATCTGGGGGTGCCGACTGGATCAGTATTTGGTCCATTAGGATATGTGATGCATGTGAATAGTGTGTCAAATGTCGTAAACAAGTGCCGCGTTTTTATGTATGCAGATGATATGTGTATTGTTTATGCTTCCAAGGATATATCTGAGATACAAAGCTATGTACAAGAAGATTTTGAAAGTATAACTAAGTGGGCACACGATAATGGAATTATATTGAATATGTCGAAAACCAAGTGCATGCATATACACTCACCATACAATCGACAAGTTAAAATCATTAATAAAGAACAGATACATATAATTGGCCACTCATATGAATGCCTACATGCTAATAAAATCGACTGCAGGTGTGATAAATTAGATTATGTCAATACATTTAAATATTTAGGCTTAACTATTGATCAAAATTTTAGCTGGAAAACGCATGTTAATGACATATGTAATAAATTAAGATCCATGGTATGTAAGTTTTATCAATTAAATGCGGTTGTAGACAAGCACACGTTACGCATTGTGTATTATGCGCTTGCTGACTCACTGATTAGCTATGGACTCATTGTATATGGGCGGACGTTTTGCACCTATTTAAAAAATATTAAAAATTTACAAATAAGGCTGATTAAGTACCTGGTGACCAAAAAAGTTAAAGATAATTGTGGACAGGACTATAATAACTTATTTCCAATTTGTAAAATACTGCCTGTAGACAAAAAAATCGAATACTTAATAGGCATACGTCACTACTATAGTGACGATTATAAAAGATATGTTAATAATAAATATGATACAAGAAGTGTAAAATGTAAAATGCTTGTTAAACCGAGAATGAATAATTATTATGGGGAAAGATTATCAAAATTTCTAATACCTAAGATATTTAATAAAATTGAACTTTTGAGAGGGAGTCCGCAACTCAGTAAAAATGTGTTGAAATCAAAACTTAAACAGTTGTTTCTTGATGAATTATCATTGGAGTAGTAGTTTATTTATAACAGAAGTATATCATTGTTTTAATTAGTGCCTGTGTTGTTTATAATTATAGTGTAAAGAAATATTTAATAAATGTGTATAATCAATATTATAAGTAAATTAGTAGTATACTTAGAAGATATTATGTTGAAAATCGAGCGTGTCTCGCCATCAAACGTAAAAGTTTGGCGAGAATAGCTATGTAAGCCTATGCTTTGTATATTTTTTGTGATTAATAAATTGAAAAAAAAAGTATTGGATTTGGGCGAGACAAGCGAAGCTTCGGAGCGGAATAAAGTGAATTAGTGTGTTTAATTATTAATGTTTTAAGTTTTAATTTGTGTAAAGTAAATTAAAGTGTTAATTTAGGTAATTTTATCGGCAATTTTTATTGTCACGAACCTCAAGCTTGTAACATTATCTATGCCCGTCAACTTAAAGACCCTTTCCGAGGCTGAAACATACCGATACGTGGGTATGTCACAGAACATAGGTATCGATGAGGCTGGTATTGAAACTGTCAGTTTGCGACGTGTTTTATGCACGCTTGACCAAAGTGCTTAACAGCCTTTTGTCCAGTGTGAATAAGACACGCACGTTTAACGGTTGGGTCATGCCTGTCCTCATGTATACCTTTGGCTTACTCAGGTGGACTCAGACTGAACTTAAAGCCCTGGATAGAAAAGTCCGCACTACCATGACGTCCCATAGGATGCATCATCCGAGATGGAGGAGGTAGGCGTTGTAGTGTCACGTAAACATTAAGCTCCGTATTAATTTCGTTTTAAAAATAGTAAATCATAAAGTTTAATTATAAAAACTGTACATTCAATGAAGTTTAAGTGCAATACTCATGAAAAAGTGTTATCTTATAGTGAAGTGAGCCAAAAACGTCGTTATAGCCGATACAAAAGTAATATTTTTTCTTGTCGATAAAAACTGTTTACATCTGTATAAACAATCGAAACCCGTGGGAAAGGGTAAAGTTATCAGTATAAACAGAATTGTGTAAAATATTAGTGCCTAAAATGCTTTCAAGTGAACCTAATTAGTTTTTCTCAACAGTTATTTTAATTTGAACACCAAAACGGACTTTGGCCCTAGTGCCAACCACATCTATCGTATATTGCATGTACTATTTTCACCTTCAACCAGCTAGCGCCCAGCACCGATAATAACCGTCACTCCGCGTAATTGCTTTGCTAGTACGCATGTCAACTGTTTCTGGTACTGACGGAAAGATGGCGTTAAATTGCATTAAGTGCAAAACATCCATAGTAAATAAGCAATTTCTTAAGTGTTCAGTTTGTGAAAAGCACTACCACATCGATTGTACTAAAGTATCATTCCAACGCTTCCGAATAATGACAGCGGAAACAAAAAAAGCTTATAGATGCGATCCATGCTTAAATAAAATAAAATCCCCAGCTACCACTAATGCATTATTACAGGTGTCGTTACAAAGTAGCTCTACCCAATCCTATTCGTCCATACTAGATGCGTCTACGCCCCTTAATAATACCCTACCATCGCCAGGAACAAATACTTCCACACAGGATCAGGACTACGTCACCTGCCGCAATAAAAACCGAGTAAATATTCCCACTGATAATTCTTTCGAGGAACTAAACAATGACGAAAAGTTCTTGTCGACGGCATCAAATCCTACTAAAGACACTCAAATTCTATCAGAACCAAAAACTAAAAAAAACACATATACAGTTGAAGAATTATTAGTAAAAATAGAAAACCTAGAGTGCAAACTAAAGAGCGCAAAAAACGAAATATATTACCTGACGACTGAAAACCGTTCTTTATGGAAAAAAGTAGGTGAATGTGAATTAAAGTTAAATAAACTGATATCTGAATCAGATACCATTACTTCTAAATCGCCAAAACCAAATTCTAAAGAAAAGTCGATAATTAGTGGTAACTTAATTCTTTCACCGCAAAAAATTAGTAGCCAGAGCCCATTAAATAATAACTTATCCACAATGATTAGTGTCGAAATTCCTACAAACTCTGATCTTGATATGCACAACAAGCCCAAAGTAGTGAAGGAAGCTGCAAACAAAATTTGTCTACTCAGTACGTCCAGATTTATGAAGACCCGAAACATATTACAACATAATGTACAAAACAACTATGATATATGCCACTATCTACTGACTGATCATGGCATAAGACCACTTCTACTAGACATAGAAAAAAAACTTCAGAACTTCTCCTTAACAGACTACTGCATAATAGTCATTGGCAAAGAGGATTTTGAGGCCACAACTAATTATTTTGAGCTTATTACCTACATCCGAGAAAAATTACTACAAATAACACATACAAATATTATCTTGTGTCTGCCGACATTCAAATGTGGTAGATTTGTAAACCTATTCAACAAGAGAATAGAACTGTTTAATAACCTCCTTTATTTGGACAATATGACATATCAATACTCATATTTAATTGACTCCAACTTGAACCTCGATTACAACCATACCACGTTTCATAAGCGCACAGGCCAGATAAACGACTACGGCATGCAGATCATCTTTAAAGACGTCGCTGATCTAATAAAGAACATAGAAGAATACCAAGAAGAGGATTGTGGCAAAATTGTAGTAAACAAGGCCAATGATTCGAAAACCTCTGAAATTGTCTCAAAAAAGGAAGAAACCTTACCGATAATTAACTGCCCATTATCAAAACAAGAAACAGGGCCTATAAACAAAAGTAGTATTCCTGACAAGACATTTCGTTAACAGTTTTAAATTAACTTTCCAAAACGTTCAGAGCTTAGGAAATAAAGTAGACTTAATTGAGTATTTATTAGTTGATACAAACATTGACATATTATTATTGTCAGAAGTATGGAGAAGTGAGGACTTTTGTGAATCTATAGTGATACCAAATTATAAAGTAGCTTCAAAGTTTAGTAGAAAAAAGCACGGTGGTGGAGGTGTTTGTATTATGCTGAAAGATTGTATTGATTATATTGAAAAAATAGACTTGGTTAGTTTTTCCGTAGAATTTACGATTGAATTATGTGCAATAGAAATACCGAAGTATAATATTGTTTTAGTCAGCTTATATAGAGCGGATCGTAATATTAATATCTTTTATGAACAATTAAATAAACTACTTAATAGAATACAACTAAAATATAGTCATAAATATGTCATTATTGGGGGTGATTTTAATATAAATGTTAACGAAAACAATAGTGATTCTCAGGAACTCTTAAATTTAATGCGTTCTCATAATTTAGCTCAACTTATAAAAGAACCCACCCGAGTCACAAATAAATCAGCTACCTGTATTGATCTAATCTTTACAAACTATATATCTTTAGTAAGAAATTGCTATGTTATTGATTATGTGGTTTATCAGACCATAAAGCAACAAATCTAGAATTAAATTTAGAGACGGCGATGAGCAAAAAGCAAGTGTTATTTACAAGAAAAAGGTATTTTACAAAACAAAACATTAATTCATTCAAAAACTCATTAAATAACGTCGATTGGAATAATATTCTAAAAGAGAACCAAACTGTAAATGAGAACTATAATATTTTTCTTAAAATAATATTAAATAGTTTAAACGAACATATACCTATGATGAAAGTAAAAATAAAAGAACAAAAAAATAAAGGCTGGTTGACAACTGGATTAAAAAAATCTTGTAAGCATAAAAGACTTTTAAGAATAATCCTTAATGATACAAAAAGTCCAGTTTTTCTTAATTACTATAAAAAATACACAAAAATTCTTAAAGGTAGTATCAAATTATCAAAAAAACTACAATACATTAAACAAATGAAAAATTCGAGTAATAAAATAAAGACCATGTGGAACATAATTAATAATAAATTGGGTAGAATGAAAACAAAAAATCGCAAAAACATGATGTTAAATATTAATAATAACACAATAACTTGTCCCATTCAAATTTCTAACCTATTTAATGAACATTTTGCAGCAATTGGTAAAACTAATAATATTAATAAAAATCAGAAACAATATAAAAATTCTGTCGAATTGAAAGCGACATGCTCCATGTACCTAACCTCAGTTGATGAAAGGGAAATCCAAAATAGTATAAAAAAATTAAAAACTAAATATAGCTGTGGTGTAGATGATATACCACCGGCACTTTTAAAACAATGCACTGAAGAATTTGTCTATCCCCTTACTTTTTTAGTAAACCAAAGTTTTCAACATGGCATATTTCCAGACCCTCTCAAAATAGCACTAATAAAACCGTTGCACAAAAAAGAAGATAAAAAAAACCCTAACAACTACAGACCAATAGCCCTATTGCCCACCTTTTCAAAGATATACGAAAAAGCAATGTGTAATAGACTCTACTCATTCCTTGAAAAGTATAAAATACTGGATGATAGCCAAAATGGATTCAGAAAATCAAGATCAACCACCCTAGCTGTGTATAAGTTCATACAAATGGCCCTACAAAATTTAAATGATAAAAAACATACTTTTGGTATTTTACTTGATATGACGAAAGCATATGACAGGGTGCCCTATGATAAACTACTTTTAAAACTTATGAATTCGGGTATCCGTGGGCTAGTACATAACTGGTTTAAATCCTATTTAAATAATCGGAAGCAAATTGTAGAAATTGAACACTACAACCAAATTACAAATGAAGTAATAAAAGTTCGTTCTGAAGAGAAACACCTAACTAGTTCAATCCCACAGGCCAGCGTCTTAGGCTGTGTGCTGTTTCTTATTTATGTAAATGACCTGCCAAAATGTTTGTATAGAGAATCAACACTGCCAGTATTATTTGCAGATGACTTGTCAATACTTATAAAAAGTAACGACAACATTAGCTCTGAAGCCCTTATCTATGATACACTTCATAATGTCACTCATTGGCTTGATAGCCATAATCTAGAAATAAACCTTAAAAAGACAAAAATTTTACAATTTCGTTCATATAATAAACCACCCCTAGAAATTAATTTTCAATTACAAAATACCCTAATAGAAGAGGTAGACTCATATAACTTGCTTGGACTTAATGTAGATACACATTTAAACTGGAAGTCACATATTGAAAAAATTAAATGCAAGCTCTCTAAATTTACATATGCGCTTTATCAAATTAATCATAGCACAAATTTAGAAACTGCACTTTCGACTTACTACGCGTATGCCTTTTCGTGGCTAAAATATGGCATTATCCTTTGGGGTAATAGTGTTAATGCAGATGAATTGTCCATTTTACAAAAAAAATGTGTTAGGATACTTGTCAGAATTGATAACAGACATAGCTGTCGACCCTACTTCATTAAATTTAGATTATTAACCTTAGTTTCTATTTACATAAAAGATATAAGTAACTTCGTATTTAAAAATAAACACTTCTTCACCCAGATAAAAGAAACACACAATGTAAATACTAGGCATAAACATAGGTTATATTTACCCCCATCTAGAACCAAAATGCTCAATTGTAGTCCATATTACATGGCAATTAAAATATTCAATAAACTACCCATAAATGTAAAATCTGATGTTAAATTAAGTTCATTCAATAAAAAACTTCACGATTATCTCATTTCCAAATGCTTTTACACGCTTACTGAATTTTTTGATAGTTAATTACTAAGTATTAAATAACATTTTATTTTCAAAATAGCCAAATATAATATAATGATGTTTCATAGTTATAAGTAACCATTTAATTATTTTATTGTATATTTCTTGTATATTGCAACGCCCGACAGGGTCTATAATGGTCACTGTAACTGCTAATGTACTGTACATTATAGAAGCAATAAACGATTTGAAATTGAAATTGAGATCGTCGGTAATGAGGATGTACTTGCCGCGAAATCATGGTGGGCGTGGCTTCCTAAGCGCGCTCACCATGCATAATCGCGAAGTGTGCAGCCTCCATGATTACTTCCTGGCGAGGTCGGATGATCCATTCTAAAAGGACATCATTTCTTGTGATAAAGGACTTACCCCTCTATCCCTAGCCAACGAGCAATGGCAAGACCCAGCAGTGGAGAGCATTTCCAACCGGGAGACCGTATGGAAGGAGAAGGAGCTCCACGGGAGGTTCTACAAGGCTCTACATGAGCCTTTCGTAGACACAGTAGCCTCCCTCCACTGGCTACGCTTTGGTGACCTCTTCGGGGAAACCGAGGCTTTGTCTGTGCAATACAGGATCAGGTTATTAAGACCAACAACTATCGGAGATGCATCCTAAAGGATGGCACCGTCGACATCTGTCGAGCTTGTCGACATCCCGGTGAGTCACTTAGGCATGTAATCTCCGGTTGTTCGGCGCTTTCTAACTCTGAGTACTTGCACAGGCACAACCTAGTAGCCAGAATTCTCCACCAGGAGCTCGCCCTGAAATATGGTCTCGTGGGCCGGAAACTACCGTATTACAAGTACTTGCCGGAAGCCGTGCTCGAAAATGACTGCACCAGGCTCTTCTGGGATCGGGCCATCATCACAGACAGGACTATTCTTGCGAATAAGCCTAATATTGTGCTGATGGACCGGGCACAGTCAAGGATATTTTGGTCGACATTACCATTCCATTCATTATGATGAGAACCTCGTGAAAGCCGATACAGATAAGCGAACAAAATATCTGGACCTGGCTCACGAGGTGACCGACATGTGGGGTGGTCTGCCGACTGATATTATTCCTGTAGTCGTTTCTGCAAACGGGCTAATCCCAGTCAGCCTCTCGGGTCATCTGAGGCGGCTGGGACTCCGTAACGGACCGCTCCAGGCTCAAATGCAGAAGGCGGTGCTCCTCGATACCGCCCGCGTCGTCCGCCGGTTTCTTTCCCTTTCCCCCTAACCCTCGGCCGTTTGGTCTCCCCTGCCAAGGGCTTCCAACTGGTTGGGCTTCTATTTATTTATGTATTATTTATTTATTTATGCTAGTGAATGAAATATATATTTATGTGTATTTATCATTTTCTTTTATATATTTATTCAGCCCAACCAGATGAGAATACACTACTAATACCCCACAAATCATTAATAATTAATAATTTATATTTGTAATAATTTAAAATATTTATAATATAATATAAGCACGCAACAATGCAGTTTGCTGCGCAATTAGTGGCGCCGCATTCCCAGCCGTAGCATTTCCATCCGATGAGGGAACAGCCTCACGTCGTCGTTCAAGTTCGGAGTCACCAAATATGTTGGAGCGCAGGATGTACCGAACTCGCTCTGCCAGGATTTTCTCGGTGACGGATAGTGATAGCTCCAGCTCTGCAAAAAAGCGATGCATTTGAGCCCGATACGCCAAACATCCAGTTTCCTCCCCTTTTGCCCTAAAGTACGCCCGCAGTGCGTTTGCGTTCACTATATGTGACCAACGCATGCGGCGTGCTCCAACAGCGGCGAGGGCCACTTGATGAGTCCGAGAAGACCCAGCCGACACCAAGCCTTCTGGTGGGGATGATGGATGCAGGGGGCTGCTAGATGGTCTTGCAGCAACCCGCGCTCGGCTGGCGGCCCGCATGCTGATGCGTCCAGCGCCAGCTCCAAACGCGCCCTGGCGACCTCCAGGCAGCGGCCCTTTGCGAACTATCTTTTTGTCCGTTATCCATGATTTAGTATCATCAAAGTAGCGCCATCCCAGCCTGGAAAAAAGGAATCGAGGACCGTATCGCAAAGGCAGGGCCCCTTATCGGCAGACTGACAATCTTCAGGTCGGGTAATAATAGACCGAGCGTTGTGCGCACCGTTAGAATGGCGTTTGATGGGACAAATATTAGTTTGTGCCAGCTGGATATCACGCAGAAACTAACGGAGCGCATAGATGACCTGAAGTAAAAAATCGCTGCTTGGGGGAAGCGGATTCGACGATTTAGCGAGATGTCAAGGCGGTTCAACCAGAATCGTCTCTTCCGGAGTGATCAGAAGAGGCTTTATAAATCATTGGAGCGACCAGAGGTATGTGAAGCGGGCCCAGGACCGGATCAGGCTGACACTGTCGCATTTTGGCGTGGCCAGTGGTCAGAGCCCGTAAACCACAGTGAGGGCCCTTGGATGGAAGTTGTGGCGAGCCAGAGTGCGAGTGTTACGCCTATGGACCCCGTCACCATAACTCCGGAAGACGTGGCTGAGGCGGTCCGTAGGGCCCCGAACTGGAAAGTCCGGGGCTCGTCAGCCTGCATCAATACTGGCTGAAGGGGTTCGTATTGTGTCACGCTGTGCTCGCCCGACAGTTTCAAGAGGCTCTCGATCAGAAGTCGCTCCCGAGCCTCTTCACTACTGGGATCACTCACTTGGTTCCTAAAGATCAGGAAACCACAGATACGAGCAAATACCGCCCCATCACATGTCTACCCACCGTATATAAGACACTGACATCCATTTTGAGCGCGCGAATCACTCATCACCTGGAGCTAAATCAGGTGATGTCACGCGCTCAAAATTGATGTCGGGGCGGTGGTCGTGGAACCAAGGAACCACTCCTCATTGACGCGGTCATTGGCAATGTGGTGAAACACAACCGTCGGAACTTCTCTGTCACCTGGATAGACTACAGAAAGGCATTTGACTCGGTGCCCCATACATGGCTAAAGAGAGTCCTCGAGCTGTACAAGATTGACTGTACAGTTATATACTTCCTCGGTCAATGTATGGGGCAGTGGAGTACGATCCTTTGTCATCTGGGCGAGCGGATGATGGCTGCTGAGAACCACATAAGGATAAGAAGGGGTATCTTCCAGGGCGATTGTCTGAGTCCAATCTGGTTTTGCCTCTCTCTCAACCCTCTTAGTACCTTACTGGAGGGCTCCGGGAGGGGATTTCAGCTACGAAAGGGAGGGACAAAAGTGACCCACCTTTTCTATATGGATGACCTCAAGTTATTCGCCTCCAGTCGCTCCCATCTTATGGAATTGCTAAACATCACTTGTGAATTTACCAATTATATTGGAATGGAGCTGGGGACGGTTAAGTGTGCGGTCCTCCGTGTTGAAAAGGGAAGGGTTGCTAACTCTGAGGGTATAGACTTATCTATGCCCGTCAACTTAAAGAACCTTTCCGAGGCTGAAACATACCGATACGTGGGTATGTCACAGAACATCGGCATCTATGAGGCTGGTATTGAAACTGTCAGTTTGCGACGTGTT
Source organism: Parnassius smintheus behrii (assembly GCA_036936625.1). Classification (NCBI taxonomy): domain Eukaryota; kingdom Metazoa; phylum Arthropoda; class Insecta; order Lepidoptera; family Papilionidae; genus Parnassius; species Parnassius smintheus. The sequence continues at coordinate 19,703,547 of JAUPFT010000017.1, read as the reverse complement.
TTAGGCACGCTTGACCAAAGTGCTTAACAGCCCTTTGTCCGGTGTGAATAAGACACGCACGTATAACGGTTGGGTAATGCCTGTCCTCATATATATATATATATATATATATATATATATATATATATATATATATATATATATATATATATATATATATATATATATATATATACTTTGATATACTCAGGTGGACTCAGACTGAACTTAACGCCCTGGATAGCAAAGTCCGCACTGCCATAACGTCCCATAGGATGCATCATCCGAGATCGTCTTCCGCCAGCCGCCGTAGAGTCTACATTAACTGAGGATGCCTCGTGTAGAGGTGAAACACGTGTCGTATTGTCGTCGATGGTGTGTCTTATCTGGAATAGTGGTTTTGTGAGTAGTAGTGCTGGGCTAGTGGTGACGGAGTTAGTGCATGCAATTTAAGGAGGGCGGGCGGTGCTCTTCAATCTAGGTAAGTCACATTATTGTATTTATTTAGCGGAAGGTTGCGAAGAAATTTAAATTTTTTATTACAACGGATTATAGTCAACCAAATCTAAGAAATACATTTTGACAGCTGTAAGACTTATTGCACCAAGCATGCCAACCAAAAAATGGGAACGTACAATATTCGATTCTTAAAAAAAATCGATATCGATTATTTAGAGTTGGTAATCATTTACAGTTTGTTCTGAATAATACCAGAATAAATTAAAAACGAATAATTTAAAATGCAATATTTATCAGTTTTTTCATGTTTGTTGTTACTGCTTATTTCTAGAGGCACAGTTATAAAAATTTAAGATTGAAACTAGAGTAAAAATAAATTTATTCCATCACTTTCAGTACTAGTAGAGATGTCGTTGTTTATATTGTTACGAGCTTGAGGTTCGTGACAATAAAAATTGCCGATAGAATTACCTAAATTAGCACTTTAATTTTATTTACACCAATTAAAACTTAAAACACTAATAATTAATCACACTAATTCACTTTATTTCGCTCCGAAGCTTCGCTTGTCTCGCCAAATCCAATACTCCCCGATCGCGTATTGCAGCGCCTTTATATAGGGCTCTTCCACGAAAACATCCAGTATATTCGAGTAAATACGCGCAAGGTACCGAGAGTTCGAGTTTCGACTTCAAGAAGTTTAGTTCTTCGGTTCGACACTAGATGGCGCTAGTGCCGTCGACTTTGGCGCGTAACACTGCCCCCCTCCTAAGACCTGCTCGTCCCGAGCATTATCGGACCCATAATAACGCGTCAAGCGATCCACATGGACGATCTTAGGAGTCCCCTTTGCGCCTTTCTGTAACGGCTCCGCAATGTCAAGGGATGTCCTATCCCGTGGTGCACCAACATTGTACAATTTCAATGCTCCTCTACTCCGTGTCTGAGGTCCCCTCACAGCCGCACAACTTGTACATGTACGACACCAATCCTCGACATCGTCACGATAATGGACCCAGTAAAACTGTTCTCGGACCTTCAGTAGAGTTCGTTTAACTCCCAGATGGACTCTTGAACGACCATTATGGCACAGCTGTAGAACATTCGGCACTTTAGCTTTAGGGACAACCATTTGCAAACGACAGCTGTCTCCTCGACCATTGTCCCATTTACGGCACAGGACTCCATCCTGAAGCAGCAAACTGTCCCATTGGGCCCAATAGCTTTTCATGGTTGAACTCATCGCTTTGACGTCCCTCCACTTAGGCTTGGTAACACGGGCCTTCATCCATCCCAGAATCGGCTTGATGTCCGGATCTTCCTGCTGTGCATGTCGTAGGCTGTCCTTCCACCCGTTGCTGAGGTGGTCTGTCCTGAGCATCCTCACGGATACCACTTCCTTACCTTGCCTACTACAATGGTTGCAATCTTCAGGACAATGGCTTCTTGACAATGCATCTGTGTTGCCGTGAGATTTCCTGCTGCAGTGTCTTATAGTAAAGTCGTATTCCTGCTGCTGCTGGGCGGTGCTGTTAGCCGCACTTCCTTTCTGAGACCGTTCACCTTCCGTTCCTAGGGTGTGCTTAGGGCAGCTGGACCGAAGATGGCCCCTTTCCCCACAGCCATAGCACCTAGGGCTGTATCCTTTGTTGCGGTCGCGAACTGTAGCTGCTGCAACCTCCCTGACGCAATGGGAACGATGATCCTTCCGCACGGCTTCCACCTCCAGTGCATGGGCCAAGGCGTCCCTAAGCGTCTCGTGGTGCCCGAGCCTCACAGCAGGTCTGACTTCCAGGTCGCGGATGCCGTCGATGAATGTCTGCACCAGGTTCCCTTCAATGAGCGCAGGTACAGACCGGTACGCTTTTTGCACCAGCTTCTCCACCTCTAGAGCCCACTGCTGCAGGTTTTCGTTGATGCGCTGCACGCGATCTTTAAGCTGCACACGAAAGACGTGTTCCAGGTGAGCGTCGCCATATCTCGCCTCCAATGCCTCAAGGAGTTGCTATTGGTCGCGCAGGCCTAGCGTGAGAGCAGTCATGGCCTGACTTTTATTCCAGCCGTTTGCCTTCATAACAGCCTCGAACTGGATTTTGTAGGCTGACCAGGAAGAAGTCCCGTCGAACGGTGGCACTTTGAACCCACGTAGCGAAGGTGTAGTAGCTACTACGGGAGCTGTAGTTCCATCACCCAGTTTGAGGTCGTCCAGCGTTTTCTTCACGTCAGCCACCACGTAATCAACCCGATTGTTCACTTGGTCGATTTGGGTTTTAGCTTCCTTGATTTGGGTTTCAGCTTCCGACAGGCGGTTGTCATGTTGAGCAACCCTATCCTTCACCTCCTTTATCTCTTTCCCAAAGGTAGCATGAAGGTCCTTAATGAGGAGCATCTGCTCTTCCGACCGATGGGCCTGTTCCTCCTGTCGGCGGGCCTGTTCCTCTTGTCGGCGGGCCTGTTCATCCTGTCCGCCCCGCAGCTTCTCTTCCAACCGACGGACGTGTTCCTCCTGTCGGCGAGCCTGTTCCTCCTGTCGGCGAGCCTGTTCCTCCTGCTGCTCTTTCAACCAACGGGCCTGCTCTTCCTGTCGGCGAGCCTGCTCCTGCAGCATCACCATCAGAGCACCTAAGTCAGGTGCTGCAGATGTAGGAGCTACTGACAGGCCCGAAGCCGGCGGCTGTCCCTCCAAAGTCTGCGACGTTGCACCACCAAATCTTCTTTGGTCCGTCTCCTGCTGGCGTTGACTTCGGGTACGGACACCCTCCGTTTCCTCCTTAGGTAACATCGGCATGATTTTATCCCACTTCTGACACCAATTGTTACGAGCTTGAGGTTCGTGACAATAAAAATTGCCGATAGAATTACCTAAATTAACACTTTAATTTTATTTACACCAATTAAAACTTAAAACACTAATAATTAATCACACTAATTCACTTTATTTCGCTCCGAAGCTTCGCTTGTCTCGCCAAATCCAATACTCCCCGATCGCGTATTGCAGCGCCTTTATATAGGGCTCTTCCACGAAAACATCCAGAATATTCGAGTAAATACGCGCAAGGTACCGAGAGTTCGAGTTTCGACTTCAATAAGTTTAGTTCTTCGGTTCGACACTAGATGGCGTTAGTGCCGTCGACTTTGGCGCGTAACAATATTATTATTTGATTTTCAATAATGCAGTCAAAATTAATGTCTCTTTCAAAGTCATCCATAATCAATTTTTTTGGTTTTTCTACCACTTTTGCCCAATCATCCTTTGTGACATGGGCACATATACGCACGAATATTTTTTATAGTATTGCGTGACAAACTAGCACACAGTCCATCCCGATGTTAAGTGGATGCTATGGCCTATAGACATACATATTTATCCTCAATTAAGAATCAAAATGCAAATGCGTTGTCACCTCTGAAGACTAAAATAGAATGCCTCGATTCCAGTAAAAAGGGTTCCACACACACACACACACATATATATATATATATATATATATATATATATATATATATATATATATATATATATATATATATATATATATATATATACACATATATATATATATATATATATATATATATATATATATATATATATATATATATATATATGTGTGTGTGTGTGTGTGTGCGTGTGTGTGTGTGTGTGTGTGTGTGTGTGTGTGTGTGTGTGTGTGTGTGTGTGTGTGTGTGTGGGAGTGTGGAGGTGTATATGTGTGTAAAGTTTTTATAGTTACATTTAGACTGTTTCTTCTATAATAACTTTTTATACGTGGTAGAGCCCTGCTACATGTGTATTGTTACGAGCTTAGGGTTCGTTACAGTAAAAACTGCCGATTGAATTACCAAAATAGACACTTTAATTACTGATCACCAATTAAAACTTAAATCACACTAATAATTATTCACACTTAACACTTTAGTTCACTTTATTTCACTCCGAAAGCTTCGTTCGTATTGCCAATTCAATACTGCCCCGATCGCGGATTGCAGCGGCTTTAAATACACCTTTTCACCGAAACATCCAGAATATTCCAGCAAATACCGGGCGCAGAAAGTTCGAGTGTAGGGCTTAATTCTTCTGTTCGATACTAGATGGCGCTGTTGGTGGAAAGTTCAGATTGTCATTTTCTAGGAAGCCCTCCTCGCTCTGGTCCCCGACACTAGATGGCGCTAGTGCCATTTACCAGACGTCAACTTAGGCGCGCACCAATATTATAGTTGTAGGACGAATGGGTTGACTCAACCGGGGCAAGACCACGCTCTCACAGAATACCAGTGTAAAACAGCAGCGTAATGCTGCTTTGTTCCGTATGGTGAGTGTAGAGAACCGGAGACCCTTTTTACTGGAATCGAGGCATTCTATTTTAGTCTTCAGAGGTGACAACGCATTTGCATTTTGATTCTTAATTGAGGATAAATATGTATGTCTATAGGCCATAGCATCCACTTAACATCGGGATGGACTGTGTGCTAGTTTGTCACGCAATACTATAAAAAATATTCGTGCGTATATGTGCCCATGTCACAAAGGATGATTGGGCAAAAGTGGTAGAAAAACCAAAAAAATTGATTATGGATGACTTTGAAAGAGACATTAATTTTGACTGCATTATTGAAAATCAAATAATAATATTGTTACGCGCCAAAGTCGACGGCACTAGCGCCATCTAGTGTCGAACCGAAGAACTAAACTTATTGAAGTCGAAACTCGAACTCTCGGTACCTTGCGCGTATTTACTCGAATATTCTGGATGTTTTCGTGGAAGAGCCCTATATAAAGGCGCTGCAATACGCGATCGGGGAGTATTGGATTTGGCGAGACAAGCTAAGCTTCGGAGCGAAATAAAGTGAATTAGTGTGATTAATTATTAGTGTTTTAAGTTTTGATTGGTGTAAATAAAATTAAAGTGCTAATTTAGGTAATTCTATCGGCAATTTTTATTGTCACGAACCTCAAGCTCGTAACAATATAAACAACGACATCTCTACTAGTACTGAAAGTGATGGAATAAATTTATTTTTACTCTAGTTTCAATCTTAAATTTTTATAACTGTGCCTCTAGAAATAAGCAGTAACAACAAACACGAAAAAACTGATAAATATTGCATTTTAAATTATTCGTTTTTAATTTATTCTGGTATTATTCAGAACAAACTGTAAATGATTACCAACTCTAAATAATCGATATCGATTTTTTTTAAGAATCGAATATTGTACGTTCCCATTTTTTGGTTGGCATGCTTGGTGCAATAAGTCTTACAGCTGTCAAAATGTATTTCTTAGATTTGGTTGACTATAATCCGTTGTAATAAAAAATTTAAATTTCTTCGCAACCTTCCGCTAAATAAATACAATGATGTGACTTACCTAGATTGAAGAGCACCGCCCGCCCTCCTTACTAACTCCGTCACCACTAGCCCAGCACTACTACTCCCAAAACCACTATTCCAGATAAGACACACCATCGACGACAATACGACACGTGTTTCACCTCTACACGAGGCATCCTCAGTTAATGTAGACTACGGCGGCTGGCGGAAGACGATCTCGGATGATGCATGCTATGGGACGTTATGGCAGTGCGGACTTTGCTATCCAGGGCGTTAAGTTCAGTCTGAGTCCACCTGAGTATGTCAAAGTATATATATATATATATATATATATATATATATATATATATATATATATATATATATATATATATATATATATATATATATATACATGAGGACAGGCATTACCCAACCGTTATACGTGGCAGTTTTTACTGTGACGAACCCTAAGCTCGTAACAATAAACATGTAGCGGGGCTCTCCCACGTACAAAAAGTTATTATAGAAGAAACAGTCTAAATGTAACTATAAAAACTTTACACACGTATACACCTCCACACTCCCACACACACACACACACACACACACACACACACACACACACACACACACACACACGCACACACACGCACACACACACGCACACACACACACACACACACACACACACACACACACACACACACACGCACACACACACACACACATATATATATATATATATATATATATACAAAGTCAGTTTGTTTCATTTACCACTGGTTCGCAAAAAGACCTCTGTCCTGGAAATACCAGCAAGAAACCCAACGGGACTAGTTATTTTAAAAATAAGATCATACATACACGCGTGTTACAATTAACAAAACAAAACAAATTAGAAATAGCTTGGTAGCGATCACCCTTCCCAGTGGTTATTATCATCCATAAATTCTTGAAAACTCGAAATACTCATTCACAGTCTGGGCAATATAAAACCATGCAGGTCCAAACGTGTAGCATTACCAAACTATTGCAAGTGTGACTTTGACGCCATCAACGAAGAACTCACGCATATAGTGTGGTCCGAAGTGTGGTCTGAACTTTATGACATAGATTGCGTAGTTGACAAGTTTTACGGCATAGTTATGCCCATAATTAAGAAGTACACGCCATATCGAATACCACATTCAGAAAAATATCCGGTGTGGTTAGTTCTAAGGCCCCTTACATTTTGATAGTATATTTTTGAATTGTATTTTAGTGTTAAGTTGATTATAAAGAACATGCAATCACCGAACAAGCAATAGTCTAGAGAGAGTCCAAACAACTTATGTCTCTTATAACTTTAGATGGCAAGCTGACATCTTTCCGCACGAAGACGCGTCCGCTGCCCACCCACACAAACTGATAGCCTAGTTCCCTGGCGCGAGCATGAGTCGCCGCATGCAAGTCCTTGTTTACCGGTGACAAGTTTTCAGCAACGTAAATTGCCGGTTTCGATTCGTCACTTAGCCCTAGGTGGCTCGAATTTAGTTTATCGTTTGGGTTGCATTTATTATACTTGATCGTTGCTGCCAGAACCGAATCTCTGAGTCGTGGGCTCGTGAATCTGACCAGAATGGTACGTGGTCTGGGACTCTTCGAGTTCTTTTTGGCTACTCTGGTACATTTACGTGGTAGAGCCATGCTGCAGTTATATTGGTAGTATAGATGTAGCGCGAATGGGTCGGCTCGACCGGGGAAGGACCACGCTCTCACAGAATACCTGCGTGAAATAGTAGCTTAATGCTGCTGTATTTCGTATGGTGAGTGTAGAGAACCGGAGACCCTTTTTACTGGAAACGAGGCATTCCATCTTGGTCCTCACGGGTGACAACGCATCTGCATTTTGATTCGTAATCGAGGATAGATGTAGATGTCTATGGGCCACAGCAACCACTTACCATCAGGTGGACTGTGCGCTCGTTTGTCACCCTATCCTATATATATAAAAAAAAGTGGGAAATATTAGCTTCATTGATGGGACAGCTGACGATATTTCCTAGCTGTTGAACTATTCTGGTTACGTTTTCGTTCTTGTGCTCAGGAACGCACTGGAGCTCTAAATTGACGGCGCGAGACATCTGGTGCAACTGATTGAAGTGAGTGGTTAGATTAATAACGTCCCTTCGCTGTGAATTGTTTTCGACACTAAGACGTCAAACCTCTACTTTTTGGGCTTTAACCTCGGCATTTCATTGCTCGAATTGATCATTAAAAAATGACGTTGAATCTTTGAGACTGACCACCTCACTTCTTATTTCATTTAGTTGACTACAAATGCCGGTGACCCATTCCCTCGGTGCCTCATTTATGATGTCACGTATCTCTGCGCTCGATGTAAGTGCGCCTCTACTTAGTACTTGTGGAATGGGCGGCTCACCTGCCGCTTTGGTAGCTTTGCGTGTCATAACGCTATTGGAGGCGGTCGTGGGTGACGATGACGATGCCGTATGCTTGACTGGCGTATTTGTGTTGTCACCTCTAGGCTATTTACTGTGACAATTGGGGCATTGCCAACTAGCTTTTTGAGTATCCGACATCTTTTTAAGGTTTTTGTCAGAAATGTTAACGCATAGGTTGTGATAACATTGTTTATAACGCGCGCAATCGATGCGTCCGATGTTATTGTGTATTTCATTCAAGCAACCAACGCAGGTAATCATCTCGTTTAATAGATAATAGGTACGTACAGCTATACTGCGCCGGCGTGCGGCCGTAAGTGCGGCCCGTTGATTTGATAGGGACGAAAAATAGCAACTGTCTCCCACCGTACCGAGGAAAAGTGCGGCTCCCCTCTGCGGCTGCCTCGAGATGCGGTGCGGATACGGGAGAGCAATTATTTTCGCTAATGTCGTCTTCTTCGCGCGAAGTGACTAATAAGCCAATTGTAATGCTTATGTTTTCAAAGGTGCACAAGGTTATAGACATTCTGTACTTGCAATTTGTTGGTGCTTTACGGGACACTTTTGTGAGCGGCCGAATTTACAGTTTACGGCTGCAATTCGCGACACGTCCACTCTGTTAAGCTTGCGAATGCACATCTTTGTGACAATAATGTGAGACTACCACGATAAAAAAACTTTATGCTCCAGAAGCAGAGTTTATCGTGGTAGCCTCACATTACCTATTTGTTTGTGTGTGGTTGTTGCATTTAAAACTCTATGCTCCAGTAGTAATCGGTTTTAAAATAGAATTTCAAAATATTTTATGAAACATATTTTTAGTTTCAATTATAGTCAACCAAATCTAAGAAATACCTTTTGACGTTTCACATTAATCATTCCGCAATAACTTTGCACCAGCGTACTCACAGGATTTAAAATAACCTTTTACGTAAATCCGAAGAATTATGAAGTTATCTATATTTCATTACAACGTGTATAGTTTTTTATTACTAATTTAAACTTGAATTTTTAAAACAAAGCAAAATATTAAAACATAATGAGTATTAACTTTTTGTACTTGACGTCGTTGCAATGATATGTCGCTATCTTTGGGTATTAAACCAAAGGAGACGGCATCGCAAGGCACACCCCTCTGTAAAAGGTACGAGAGTCCGACTCATACCCGTTATATAAAACTAGTTGTTCCGCGTCGTGCGCCATTCCGAAGTGATCGTGCCAGTAAATCGAGCTCCGACAAAATGCTGAATTGCAGTGTAGTTACATGAAAAATTAATCAGAAACGTCAAGTATACAAAAGGGCAAGTGTTTTAAATAAATATAATTTACTACACAAGTTACAATGAATGGAAATATATATGTACGAAAATATATATCCTAATAACTAAATCAGTTTGTGATGAATAATAATCACTACATATAGATGTGTATTGGATTTTGTGAAATGATTTATGTATTCAGCACAATTTCAACAGGATACTGAATATAATATAATTTAGTATAATCGATAACTAGTATAGTAGTAGTAGTAGTGGTAATATAGTAGGAATAGATGTGTGATGTGTAAATGAGACGAAGCGGAAGGGAAAGGATGTCACTACACATGGCATATATACCGCTTACTAGTCCGGTGTAGACGAGACCTAGCGAGCATGCCAGGGAGTAGGTATCATCCTTTCAGAAAGAATGGGTCAATGTGTGAAAGAGTATGAATGTGTAAGCCCGAGACTGCTATGGATACGAATAAAAGTGGGCCTAAAGAAGTTATTTGTTCTAGGGGTCTACGTACCAGACATGTACCAGACATGTCTAAGCCCACTTGTATCCGAGAGCAGTTTTGGGAGATGGTAAGGATGGTGTTAATGTAATGTAAGGAAAATGAAAATATTGTTATGTTAGGAGATTTTAATGGAAGGGTTGGGGTGAGGAGGCTTGGCTATGAAAGGATACTGGGAACGTGTGGTGATAAAAGTATTAATGAGAATGATGAGGGCCTCCTCGCCGTATGTGTGGAAAGGAATCTTTTTGTGACGAACACTTTCTTTCGTCATAAGAAGATTCACATGTATACTTGGGAAAGAGATGATGATAGAAGCATGATAGATTTCATAACTGTGGATGAAAGAATGAGGAGCGCAGTGGTGGATACAAGGGTTTACCGGGGGTCCAACGTAGGGACGGACCACTACCTGGTCTTATGCCGAATTAGGGGTTTATTCAGACGTTGGCGGCATAAGACATCTGTGTCTACCACTGCGTATAAGAATTGAGAGGTTACAAGATGAAGATGTGAAAGACAAGTACAAATGCAGACTGAGAGAAAATATAAGAAATTTGGATGAGTTTTGTGTGAATGAGTTAGACTTGGAGAATGTGTGGCATAATGTTAAGAAAGGTTTAGTGGATGCAGCCACCGAAGTATGTGGTGTTAGTAAGAGAACGAATGAAAGGAAAGACAATACGTTATGGTGGGATGATGAGGTACGTATGGAAGTTGAAGCAAAGAATAGAGCATGGCTAGATTTACTAGCGACCAAAGCTGGTAATTCCGGCGGTAAGAATGATGAGAATGAAAGAAAAAAGGCAGAGTTTAAACATTTAAATAAGAGAGTAAAAGAATTAGTTGAAAGGAAAAAGCAAGAAAGAACGGATAAGAACGATAGAAGAATATCGGATAACTTCCAGGCAAATATTAAAATGTTCTGGAAACTCGTAAGAAATACCAGGGGACTTTCAAAACAGCCTAGATTGAATGCGATACGAGACGAGAATGGCTGTATCCTGAATGATGAAGTGTTGAGTCTAAAGAGATGGAAGGAATATTTTGAAAGCGTATTTATGAGTGAGGAGAAGTGTGAACTAAATGAAATAGAAATTCCGAAAGAAGATGAAAGAGATAGGGAGATAAGTATAGATGAAATAATGAAAGCAATGAAAAGCATGAAAGTAGGTAAGGCAGCCGGATATGATAGAGTTTTACTTGAAATGATAAGGGCTGGAGAGGACGTGGTGGCAGGCCCGCTGTACACCTTGTTTAATTTATGTTGGGAACTAAAGCGGGTACCGGGACACTGGTGCAAAGCCGTAATAGTCCCAATATATAAGGGAAAAGGGTCACAGCGGGACTGTAAAAACTACCGTGGTATCAGCCTTCTTAGCATTGTGGGAAAACTGTATGCTAAGGTACTAATTGTAAGAGTTATGAAAGAAACTGATGAAAAATTTGGGATGTGCAAGCGGGATTTAGAAAGGGAATGGGGTGTACAGATCAAGTCTTTTCCATGCGCATGATCGCGGAGAACTTTTTGGCGAAAAACCAAAAAGGTTTTTGTGCGTTCATGGACTTGGAAAAGGCTTGTGACAGAGTGGACAGCGATGTGTTATGGCAAACGCTGAACGCATTTAGGTTGAGCGCTGGTTTGATACAGGTATTAAAGTCTCTGTATAGGGACTCGAGTGCTTGTGTTAGAATCAACGGGGTCTACTCGGGCTGGTTTGGCATCCATAAAGGTGTCAGACAGGGCTGTGTAGCTTCCCCGTGGCTGTTCAACCTATTTATGGACAGCTGTTTGGAAAATTTGAAAGTTGAAGAATGCGGGTTAAGAATGGGTGAGTTAACCATCAAATGCCTTTTGTACGCCGATGATCAAGTCATACTTGCGTCGTCGGCGGCCGAGTTGCAAATGATGGTTACATTAATGAACTGGGAATTAAAAGAAAGGGGAATGAATGTGAACGCAAGTAAGAGGAAAGTGATGGTTTTTGAAAGAGAAGAAAGCAAAACGGTATGTGAAATAAGAATAGAAGGAGAGTTAATTGAGCAAGTGGATGAGTTCGTATATTTGGGATGTGTATTTAGCAGGGATGGGAGATATGATAAGGATATTGAACGACGAGTGAATGCAGAAAATAAAGTAAATGGGGCTCTACATAATGATTTCTTATATTTACGCGAACACTACACATTGAAATAATACTAGTTTTTACGGAATTTATCGCGTATATTTAACTTTTTTACCCGACGTTTCGAGAGCTTTACAGCACCCATGGTCACGGGAAGGACTGAGATGTTCAACGTCCAGCTGTCATAGTTAACCGCGGTTACCATAGATTAAAATTTAACTTTTGTTCCGATCTACACAGTTAAATATACGCGATAAATTCCGTAAAAACTAGTATTATTTCAATGGGGCTCTACACTCTATTGTGAAAAGTCAGAATGTGTCAAAAAAGGCACGTATGGCAATTCACAGTGCTGTATTAGTCCCTACTTTAACGTATGGTAGTGAAAGTAGGGTGTCGCAGAAGAAGCACGAGAGTAGAATAAATGCAGTAGAAATGCGGTCGCCAAGGAGTATGTTAGGGCTGAATTTGAGTGACAGGGTGAGAAACTGTGTGATAAAAGAAGAGTGTGGTTTGCAAGATGATGCGGTGACCAGTATTAAGAAAGGAATGCTTCGGTGGTTTGGTCATGTAGAAAGAATTAATGCGGAAACTCTGACCACGCAGATATATGTTGCAGAAGTGAATGGAAGAGTCGGAAAGGGACGTCCTAGGTGGAAGTTTATCGACCAAATTGGCGATATACTAAAAATGGGCCAAATTAAGAGTACCCTTAACCGACGAGCATGTATGCGTAGGTATATGGATGTGGAAGAGGCGAGAAAGGTATGTCAGGAACGTGCTAAATGGAAGTCTGTAGTCTCTGCCTACCCCTCTGGGTGACAGGTGTGAGTGTTGATGTTATGATAACTAGTATTTATCAAAATATTATACAAAATAAAGGCCAAATAAGTCAAATCGAAACTTGCTACTTCGCAGCAAAAGTGTGCAATTTTTATAAAAATAAACTGGTATCACTGCAACCGAAAGTATTGCATTATAGTGATGGACGCCACAACTTTAGCTATCGATAAGTCAGTTAACCATGCGGGTTTGTCTGCCAAACCGGTTTGTAGTTTATATTTAGCTTTTACAGTAAAGTATTACAAAAAGTAGTACATTTTTCTATTATTGGTTTACATAATGATTTCTTATATTTACGCAAACACTACACATGATTAAAACTATTTTTACGTATTTTATCGCGTTTATTTTTGCTTTTAATTACTTTTATTTTTAATTCCCGACGTTTCGGGTGCTTTCCAGCACCCATGGTCACGAGGGACTGAGATGACTGACGTCCCGATGTCATTGTTAAACCCGGAGTACCTTCAGCGTAGATCGGACCATAAACAATAATTAAAAAAGCTACAACAATAGCTAGCTAAAACAATAATTATATATATATATATATATATATATATATATATATATATATATATATATATATATATATATATATATATATATATATATATATATATATATATATATATATATATATATATATATATATATAAAATATTTATATATCTAGAAACCTCCTGACTTACGTAAGTAAATTAGTAAAATATTATTTATTTTAGGATGATCGTGGTAATTGCACGACATCAGCAACATCGAAAAAAGAAAGCTGAATGTTTCGGAAAAATTCCATTAGTTGTCTTGAAAGTCACAATTCGAAAAAAATAATCTTTATATAGCCCAAACTAGTCTTACTCTCACTGCGAATACGAGCCAACACTTAGCCCAAGGAAAATTAAACTGAAAAAATGCCTTAACATAAAAACAATAGCATAAACAGGCTTCACAAGTTTGCAAGAAATACTTTGCCCTAACACTTAACTATTACTCACCAAAAGCCTAGCGCTATGTACGTAAAACCTTTGGAACATGTTTTCCTGCACCACGGACATTGACTAAGTGATACACTACCATAGATCGCCGACCAGGGTTTACTCAAGAAGCGTTCAACTATTATACAGTGTAAAACTTTTTTATTTTCCTAATTTATTAAATATTATCCAGATAGTTCATTTAATAACTCTTCGAAATCAACAACTTTTTATAAATAGCGGTTTTGTGATTGCAGCCTTATAATAAAAACAAAAACTTGGTTAACACCATCTAATATGATAAACCGATAGGATTTTTCTTTTCTTAAATCTGATTTTTAAAATAAGTTAACTAAACCTCCTATTTTGGTTTGTTAAATATTTTAAATTTTATCCTGCATAATGTAAAATAAACCTGTAGCAAAATAATAAAGTTTATTTCAATAATTTATAAGTTTTTTCCGAAGATCATTTTTAACCCTTAAATGCATAATGTATCAAAAACGATACGTTGAGATTTTTTAACTAAAACTTAAAGCCAATTGTTTGTTTTTATTAGGCTGTATGTTACGATGCCCTTAGACTATTTGTCTATCGGAAAAAAAAAACAAAGTTTCTCGTATTGGTCCACCATATTTGTTTCGTAGCTGTCAAAAGTATTCTTGTCAGCGAGTGAATGTTTTTGTGAAAAATTCTAACTTTATCCAGACGAATCGGAGTGGATTTGAGACAAATTATATCAAAAAAAATATACAATGTCAAGGTAAGTGTTTGTGTTTATAGTAGGTTTATGTATTTTTTACGAAAAATTGATTTCTCTCATAAACAAAAGAGTTTTTAGTTTGTATCGAAAATGAGACACCATGCACTTAGGCATAAAAAATATTTCTATGCATGTTGATGATTTTCGCGTTTTTGTTTTTATTTACGCTTCTTTGAACTTTACAAATTTGTTGCAGAACTACAAGAAAGAAATTGAAAGACGATGATATAGAAAATATGCTAATGCGGTTAGAGGCTGGCGAAATTTCAGAAGACGATGCCGAATCAGATGAGGATGACTTGGATTTCTATCCGTCTCGCAAAGATCTACAAGCCGTACTCGAAGATAAAGAAGTAAGTGATGAAGAGGAAGTGCCTGAAACTGAAGAATGCCCGGATCCTCCCCTGGTTCATGAAGAAATCTATCAACAAGCTTCGACTTCTCGGTCTAATGTATTTCCGCAAATAAATACACGAAATTTGATTTGGAAAAAACGCTCTTTGGAGTATAAAGAGGAATCAATTGCTTTCTTGGGTAGTACAGAATTAGGACCTGAACTAATGAAACTAGAAACCCCACTGCAGTTCTTTTCACAGTACTTTTCAGAAGACTTGTTGAAAAAAATTGTTGAAGAAACCAATAAATATTCGACGCAGACCAATATTGATCGCCCCGTTCAAATAAGCCTTACAGAACTTCGAAAATATTTGGGAATATTGATATTCATGTCTGTCTATCGCTACCCAAGCGTTAGATCGTATTGGAGCAGTAAATTTGGATTTAGACCAATAATAGAAGCAATGCCTGTCAACAAATTTGAAAAAGTAAGAAGCATATTACATTTCAATGATAATAATTTACACAAACCAGTTGGTAGCCCCGACCATGATAAACTTCACAAACTAAGACCCATTATAGATCATCTGACAATGAAATTTTCTAGTGTTCCAATGGAACAACGCCTTTCAGTTGACGAACAAATGTGCGCAACAAAAATCAGCCATTTCTTGAAACAATATTTACCCAATAAACCCCACAAGTGGGGGTTCAAGCTTTTTGCGTTGTGTTCCTTGGCAGGATATTGCTATGATTTCATAATATATAGTGGAACAGACAAAGAACCAATGCGTAGTAATGAACCTGATATTGGAGTGACCGGTAATACAGTAATAAAGTTAACTAGAAGAGTCCCAAGAATGATGAACCATGTAATATACTTCGATAACTATTACACTTCATTACCACTAATGTATTACATGGCGAAGGAAGGCATATGGTGCTTAGGTACGGTGCAGCTAAACCGTCTAGGAAAGTCTTGTAAGTTGCCTAAAAAGAAAGAAGTAATGAACAGTAATGTACCCCGAGGATCCTACGTTGAAAACACGACAAGTCTCGATGGTGTGGATTTTTCTGCGATCAGTTGGAAAGATAACAAGCAGGTGACCTTACTTTCCACTTATATTGGCGCTGAACCTGTAGAAACGATTGAAAGATATGACAAAAACCAAAAGAAAAAGGTGCCCATACCATGTCCAAAAATAATAAAGGAATACAACGCACACATGGGTGGAGTAGACCTCATGGACTCTTTCCTAGGCAGGTATCACATAAAAGTAAAGTCTCGGAAATGGTACATGCGAATTTTTTACCACTTACTCGACCTATCAGTAATTAACTCCTGGATATTATATAAGAAAGTCTCTGCTAAAAAGAATTTGAACCCTAAGCAGGTTTTGAATCTGGCAGAGTTTAGAGCTGAATTGGCGGATGCTCTCTGCAAATATGGCGAACATGTTGTACCTTCACGAGGTCGACCAAGCCGAAACTTTTCGGAGGAGCCAGCACCTAAAAGGAAAAACATCCAGCAGGTAATGCCCTCGAGAGATGTTCGGTACGATGGAGTGGATCATATTCAATCGAGGCAACAAAATCGTATGAGGTGCATGACCCAGGCTGCAAACTGCTGAGTAGTATTATGTGTCTAAAATGTAAGGTGTATTTGTGTTCTAACAAAAAAACAACTGACTGTTTTAATGATTTTCATCTATAGGACATATTTTTGTGATCATTTGGTTGCACATTAGTGCTTTGCAATAATTAACAATAAGTCAATTAACGGAAGTAGTACACAATAGAACTGAGAATAAAATTGTAGTTTTTTGCATGTTGTATCAAAAATGATACCAGAATATTTTTCAAAATAAAACTAATTATATTGAATAATGATTTTTTATTTTATTTTTTCCAGCATCTATAAACCATTTTACACAACATATATTTTTTCCAATGATATTGGGTATGTCATGCATTTAAGGGTTAAATACTTTAAAAAAAGAATTTCAAATAACACCTTGGTATTATTTATCTATGTATTAAATAATAATAAAAAACCTTTATTTCCGAACTTTGACAGTTTTTTCGTTTAAAAACATAAATTTTACTTAAATAAATAGATTAACAGCTGGTTAAAAACGTAATACACAACATATTATAAAAGGTCTCTCAGTTCGGTGTGCCTTACGGCAAAGGCCTCCTCCAACTCTTTCCACTGATGTCTGTCTGCCGCCACTCTTGTCCAGAGCGGACCCAAAGTCATTTTCAGGTCATCCTCCCATCTTCTCTTTTTGCGACCTCGTCTCCTAATGCCATCTCTTGGGTACCAGATTGTCACCTGTTTGCTCCATTTCTCCTTTTTACACCTGAGCATAAGTCCAGTCCACCTCCATTTAAGTTGGTCAATACGAGCCAGGATATCAGTTAGTTTGGTTTTGTGCCTGATGTCTGTACTTCTTACTTTGTCTTTTAGTTTTAAACCTATCATGCTTCTTTCCATACTTCTTTGACATCTTGCAAGTTTATCTCTATGGTGTTTTGTCAGAGCCCAGGTTTCGCAGCCATATGTAATGCAAGGTAAAATACATGTATCAAAGGTCTTCTTGATTTTAATGCCTATTTCTTTGCTTTTTGTAATTTCTTTCAAAGCCCAGTAGGTTTTCCATCCTGTTGCAATCCTTTTTTCTATTTCTTTCGACATCTGGTCGTTAGGCGATATTATCTGGCCAAGATATACATATTCTTCTACATATTCCAGTTTCTGTCCTTTAACTGTTATGTCTACGGGAATTGAATTTGTCATCACCTTAGTTTTGCTGGAGTTCATTTCTAGGCCTAATTCTCTGCTTTTTTCTGCCAGGTTTTGTATCATGGACTCCAGTAGTTTTGGATCTTCTTCCAATAGGACCAGATCATCAGCAAATCTGAGATGATTTAATCGTGATCCATTTATGTTTAGACCTAGATGCTCCCAATTCAACTTCCTGAACATTTGTTCTAATACTGCTGTAAACAGCTTTGGTGAAAGTGGGTCACTTTGCCTGACACCTCTTTTTATATGAAAATCATCTCCTATAGATTCCAGTCTAACCCTGCCTGTCTTATCGCTATAAATACTTTTGATGATCTTGATGTAGGTGTTTTGGATGCCCTGCTCTTTTAGGCTTTGCCATACAACTTCATGTCTAAGGCTGTCGAAAGCCTTGGCGTAGTCTATAAAGGCAATGTAAATTGTTCTTCTATATTCATTATATTTTTCTATAAGCTGTTTGATAGTGTGAATATGGTCTATTGTACTGAAATCTTTCCTGAACCCCGCTTGTTCCACAGGTTGATTTTCATCGAGTTTGATTGAGATTCTGTCCAAAATGACTTTGGCGAAAACTTTATATACACTTGAGATGAGAGAAATGGGTCTGTAGTTTCTTATATCGTCTTTAGGACCTTTCTTGTGGAGAAGTATTATATGAGATTCTGCCCATTGACTAGGGATGTTACCAGTATGTAGAATCTCGTTAAAGATTTTTCTTAGAAGCGGACTTAATTCTGCGATTGTCCCTCTCATAAGTTCGTTTGTGATCCTGTCGGGGCCGGGTGCTTTATCCATTTTCTGACTTTTTATTGCTTTTTCTACTTCCGATACTAATATTTCTGGTATGTCTTCGTTTCCTTCAGTCACATGCATCTGTTTGTAATCACTATTATGTGTGCTAAAGCTAGATTGATTTGAATATAGTAACCGATAATAATTTGTTGCTATATTTTGGATTGAACTCCGAGTAGTAGCTGGCAGTTCTTTTTCCTTTTCTCTTAACGTTGGTATCCATTCTTTCCCTTTTTCACGGAGTTCCTTAAGCGCTTTTTTCGTGCCTCCCGTTTTGTTGATGTGATTCTCTAAAATTGTGTTTCTTCTGATTTTTCTGTCCTTCCTCATATTTTCACGAATCTGTTTGCTAAGGTTAGATATTTGTTGTTGGTTCTCCTTTTTATCCTTTTTTATTAACAACTTTCTATCTTCAATTAGTTTTAACGTTCTTTCACTCAAAATGTTTTCTTTACTCTTGTTTGATTGTTTTCCTGCCTGCTTAAGCTTATCTCAATTTTTTTGTATTTTACACTTAGGTCCAAATCTGAATCAACGACTTCCATCAGATCTTTTATTGTGTTTTCTGTGTCCGTTTGTGTGTTTGTTGTTTGCGTGTGGTTCATATGGTGTCTAGGAGCTTTTGGACTTCTTTCATTTAGACAACTGCGTACCATACGATGGTTTGTGTTGAAATTTAGTTTCTGTATTATTTCCGTATCACTAAATACCCTAGCTTTGTTAGTTATTATGTAGTCGATTTCGTTCTTAACCTTTCCGTCTGGAGACATCCATGTCCATTTGTTCTTGGGTTTTTTACGGAACATGGAGTTTAGAAGTGTTTTGCTCAAGAAGGAACTCTACTAGTTTTTCTCCATTTTTACTTCTATTGCCTCTTCCGTATTTTCCTATTATATGTTCTTCTCCGGGTATTTGGACGCCAACTTGGGCATTGAAATCTCCCATGAGCACGATATTGTTTTCGGAATATTTTTCGATAGCTTCACGTAATTTATCGTAGAATTTGTCGATCTCTGTTTTTGTTGCTTGTTCTGTCGGCGAGTAGACTTGAATGACTGTCCATTTTTTTCTATACTTTGGCAAGTTAATATGAATCACCGCTATCCTGTCCGATATCCCTTCAAAACCAATTATCTGTCTTTTAAGTTTTGACTTAACCAGGAATCCTACCCCTCTGTGTCCAGCGGTTTCACCTTTGAAATACATAATATATCTGTTTCGCTCTTCTATTCCTTCTCCTATTCTTCTCATCTCGCTTATGCCCAAGATGTCCCACTTGAGGTTTTCGATAGCTAACTCTAGCCCATGCAAACTTTCTTCTGTTCTCAGGGTTCGTGTATTTAGTGTACATATGTATAAACTGCTTCGTTTTTGTTTATCTTTTTGGGTATTTGATTTTGTTGACTGATATGTTGGAGGGTGGTGGTCGGCTTCCCCCACGGTGACCGGCCGGATTGGGGGACAAAACATTAGAGTTTTTCTTATATCTGTGTTTGTTGTTGCATCTGTTTGTTGTTTCCGGTTCGAGGAGGCCTTTGTTCGTTTTTTTGCATCTCTGACATCGAGGCGGATCTTTCACGCGTTACAAATGTAAGTATGCTTGGCTTAACTACTTCCTTAATTGTACTTGGGGGCTGTATTTCAGTAATTTCATTCTGGGTATTTGTCTTTTTCTGAGATGGGGTGGGAGTGGTTGGGGATCCTGTTGGTGTTTCTCTCTTCCTCTTTTCGCGGCTGGGGTTCGTTGGTTTTTTAACAATTAGCTTATCGTATTTTATGAACGCTATGTTTCCTTTTTTTCTTTCCGCTTCTAATTCTGGCTTAAGTTGTTTGCGTATTTCCAGAACTTCTTTAGGGTAGTCCTCATTGACATACACATTTGTAGGAAGGTTGCGCTTGTTTTTCAGGATAAGATGTTTTTTCCAAGATGTTGTTAGAGATATTATTAACGGTCGGTTCTTTTCATAATTTGTCCCGATTCTATGGATCTCACTTATTTCCTGACTATTATAGAGTTCCCGAATCTTGCAAAATTTCCTTCACAAAATCCACCAACTCTAACTCAGTTTTTCCTTTTTCTTCGATGCCGAATAAAACTAGATTATTCTTACGCTTTTCCTTCTCTAAAAAGGATACTTTTTGTTCCAGGTTACTGACTCTAGTTTTAAGGTTGTTGTTTTCTTCTGTTATTATTTTTAACTTATCGTCCAGGGCCTCCATTACATTTTTCGTTATTGCTGTTGTTAATGTTATTGTTTGTTCATTAAACTTTTCATTTATTTTGGAGAGTAAAATTTCCATTTGCTTTTCCATTTTTTTTTTCAGGGTATTTTGGTGTTTTGATGTGGTAACACTTAAATTTATGGTAATCCTTTTTCTACGTTGGCAACACTTTTTGCAGTTGTCAGCTGTCAAATAGCAGTGACAGATTTTATTTGGTTGGCACTACCTATAATCTTGGTATCTATGGTGTGTGTGCTTAACTTTGAGGTTATAACGATCAGAACTTTGTTTGAACAGAATCGCCACAAAATTAGTTATTTCACTGTAATTTCTGCTGAAACACTCTTCTGGTTTGAACTTCTGAACTTTTCACTGTAGTATACGTTCGGTTTTTCGTTTTTTGCACTGTTTAATTGGAAATATTTACGGAGCTCTCACTTGTACGTGTTTACATTTTGATCACCGGAACCGGAAAAAAATATAAACAGGCTTCACAAGTTTGCAAGAAATACTTTGCCCTAACACTTAACTATTACTCACCAAAAGCCTAGCGCTATGTACGTAAAACCTTTGGAACATGTTTTCCTGCACCACGGACATTGACTAAGTGATACACTACCATAGATCGCCGACCAGGGTTTACTCAAGAAGCGTTCAACTATTATACAGTGTAAAACTTTTTTATTTTCCTAATTTATTAAATATTATCCAGATAGTTCATTTAATAACTCTTCGAAATCAACAACTTTTTATAAATAGCGGTTTTGTGATTGCAGCCTTATAATAAAAACAAAAACTTGGTTAACACCATCTAATATGATAAACCGATAGGATTTTTCTTTTCTTAAATCTGATTTTTAAAATAAGTTAACTAAACCTCCTATTTTGGTTTGTTAAATATTTTAAATTTTATCCTGCATAATGTAAAATAAACCTGTAGCAAAATAATAAAGTTTATTTCAATAATTTATAAGTTTTTTCCGAAGATCATTTTTAAATACTTTAAAAAAAGAATTTCAAATAACACCTTGGTATTATTTATCTATGTATTACTTATAATCAAATAAAAACTTGTGCGGACTACAGTGATTTGTTTATCGTTAAAAAATATCGACATAGTCCACGCCCTACGGTGCTTACGCATTCAGCCAGCGCTATCAGTGTATCGACACGTGTACGATTTGATGGTATGCGTAAACGCGATTAACACAAACACAAATGTTGTAGTGTGCGTTTATAGTGACACGATTTAATTTTGCATTTGTAGTTAAGTATACAGTTGTGTGTTTATCTTGCGCCCCCCTGATGTTGACAGAATTTTTGTTTAGTAATTAACGCGCATGGCTTCTCCAGTTGGTTGAATACTCAAAGGTCGCTATGTATATTACCGTGGTGTTTGGAGGATTAAAAATCGTTGTTATGCGAATGATCGGCAAAATATTCAAATAATCGGTAAAAATGTTCAAATAATCGAATCATTAATTTTTTAATGTATTATTTGATTAATTTAATTTTTATTTTCAAAATTCCTCAAATTACATGAATCATGAATAAAACAAGTTTATTTTTTTTACTTGTCAAAGCAAATTTGTGTAGGCAAAAAATCATATACAAGGCCGTGCTAAAATAACCACTACATAATTTCAATATCCCGCCATTTCGGTACCAGTTACTCGACTCCACAGAGTTAGTGATTCATTCTTGGGGCGATGTATACTCCTTTACAACAAAATCCCAGAAAATATACAAAATTTGACGTAAGTACCGATAGTTTAAAACTTTATTAAACTAAGTTTGTATAAAAAGGGTTATTTTAATATTAAGGAATTTATGGATGATAATAACTCCTGGGAAGGGTGATCGCTACCAAGTTATTTCTAATTTGTTTAGTGATGTTAAT